>JAEBUT010000017.1:733645-879089 GCA_020011035.1 Amanita subjunquillea | reverse complement strand
GAGGGGCTCGGAGTCCGAGCATCTAGGGGGGCTAAAGTAAAGGGCTCCGCAAAGCGCATAGAAAGAACTGGTATTTCCTGGTCAAAAGGAAAAGGCAGCTTCGCGCAAAGAAGCGCAAATGGTGGAAGAGTCACAAGATGACGAATACAAAGTAGAGGAAATTATGGACAGCCGTGTCAGTGGGCATGGCAGTGGACGCTTGGAGTACCTCGTCAAGTGGAAAAACTACCCTATCGAGGAGTCAACATGGGAACCGGCTGAAAATTTAGGAAATGCTAAGAAGGAAGTTCAAAAATTCCACAAAGCAATTCCTAGTGTGCCCTGGCGGATGGTCAACATGCGCGACATTAGCGCAAGTTTCCAAAAGTGGCAGAATCACACGGCGATCCCCATCGCAAAGCAGCTATATGGGTGGGAGGATGGCAAGTTTGAGTGCGAATACTTAGAAAAGCTCAAATGAAACTGGCAGCGTTGGAAAGGTGACCGACACAATGTATATGCCGAAGAAGATGTGCAGCATGAGTTCGTTAGGAACTCAAAATAATTTTTACGACACGCATGGCTTCCCGGGACGTGAAGCCTTAAGGGGGGGGGTCATGTTACGACTCTGAACGTTTTCTCTTATTTTTCCATATTTTTCTATATTTTATCTGGAGGCCTACGGACACTTGGAGGCATACCAATATGCATAGGGGCTTGGGGGGATCCATATGGAAGGACTGGTTAGGTAAGCCATGGTGGCTGTAGAAGGTCTGAGCATAGGGGTCTGGCGAGTCGGCTATGGAGGGGTCTGGAACGTTGGCTGCACGGACACAGCCTTGGAGGCAGTGTAAGTCTGTGCGCACAGACCAGGACCAAAGTAATTAAGGAGGGTGTATCCATAGTAAGGAAGTCCTAAGACTCTAGATAGTTTGCTCTAATCCAGCTTACGGGTCTATTGTGTCAATACAACTCTCTTCATCTCTACTCATCTGAGACCTGTGGTGTGTGTGAGATTTGTCGTAACAACTGATAGTTTCCTTTGTTCCCTGATTGTATATAACCCACATGTGCTGTAGAGTAATCCCAGTTACCAACTTAGATGAGTTTGTGCTCTCAACAACAATCAACTTGAACACTCTTCTCTCTCACACTCTCAAGACCTTTGTCATCAATTGACTTAGCGTCGAACTCTTTGTCCAGTGGCTGGGAGTGAGACTGAGACTCTGGTTGCGTTGACTTAGAACAAACCACAACGAGGCATCGTCCGTAACACAAGGGTGGAACTCAGGAACCGCTCAGTGCATCATCACTAGCCAGACCGCCATTGATACCAGGGCCTCTTTGATTAGGCCACCAAACAACTCTGTTTGTTACAGACAGAAGTACTACCTTAACCGAAGAGAAGTTTACTTCTCTACCACACACAAGGTCTGGTGCTACATCTCAGGAACAAAGAGAAAGAACCTACCAGTCCCAGAGGAACTCTTTGAAGGAGAATACCAGGAAGGAGACCCTAACAATGAATTACCAGGAGACATTTGGATTCACTGGTACAGCAAAACGAACAAGGAAAACAATCAGTTATTCCTAACCCCAAACACCAAACCTGAACTCACTTGATGGCACAAATTTCGAGTTGACAAAAACTTGGAGACTTCGCTTTCCTTGCACTCAATGAGCAGACAGTGACTGAGTGGAACGAATACAAAGAACAACAACAGATCGAGATAGATCTAGCCTTTGGGGATAAACCGAAACAAGGAGAAAGTTTGAAACAAAGCACAGAACCAAAACAGGAGCCAGGAACACAGGACCAGAGACCTGAAACACCAGAACCGAAACAGGAACCAAAGAAGGACATGTCAGAAGACAAGGAGCACCAAAAGGGATAAAGGCGAAAACACGTCATCAATACATTTGATGACATCTGCGATCTTGATGAGGGGGCACTTGAAACATTGAAAAAGCGAATCAAGTACGTTCTCCTCACTTAGGGAGAACGAGAATGATTGGAAAGCCAATCTTCAAGGAAAGGAGGCAGCAGAAGCAAACCAAAGGAAAATCAGGCGACGCAGAGAGCGTGATAGATCATCATTCTCGTGGGATATATTATGCCAGCTTCAGGTGATTGATTCTTGAGCGACTGGGGAGAATCTGAGAGTGCAGCCAGGACCCCTGAATGATCTGATAAGTCAAAAGTGGGTGGGAGACATTGACATCCTACCTACATTCAGAAATTCCGGATTGGGGGGCTCATACACTCCAGCATGTAATTTACAGGGTGTATGCGGGCAGTGCATTTACTAAGGACCGTGTCTAAGGCTCCTCACAGTACAAAGGATCATCGAAACCCCACAGTCACCAGAATGGAAGCAGCCTATACGCGGCGAAGGACCTGCAGAATGCTTGGAGACCCATGAATATGATGAACCGATATTCTGGAACAGGAGACACAAAGGGGCATTTCAAATTTAACGAAACCAGAAGCCGCTCTGTGTCGCGGATAAGTGGAATCAATGCTGTGAGGAACAGGATTCTTTCAGATGCCCAAAAGGAGGAATACAAAAAGTAGTTATCGGACGGATGATCCCGTCGTTGTCAGTTTTTAGTTTTTTTTCTAAGTCAAGTGAAAAGAAAGAGTCTAGGAGAAAGCGCTCCGGACTGACAAGGGTCGAGAAACTAATCAAACGATGACGAGGTATTTAGAGAACGATAAGAAAAGAGAGTGTTGAAGGTCGAATCGTTGTGGAGAGCAAACATCGTCTAAGTTGGAACTAGAGTTACGCTACAGTACATGGGCGTATATACAGTAAGAACAAGGAATACTATAAAGGGAAACAAGGCTGTGGATACCTAAGAAGGAAACAGGAAAAGTAGACACAAAAGGAGATAGCATCCAGGATGTCAATAGTCATATGAGAATGATATGAAGATGAAATGGTCATAATCCGGGAGACTGTGAAGAGATAAAGGCATTTCAGAAAGAATTGACAAACAAGGAGGGGCAAAAAAGAAGAGGGAAGGTAACAGTACACCCAGACATAATGCTTGGGCAGAGACTGTGACTTGAGGTGTAGTGGGTTGGACCCCTGGACTAATAAGATGACCCTTTGTATGTGAGAAAGGAACAACGCTCCAGGAATTCATCAGAACCAATATCCTGTCTTGATTCCAACAATGTGATGTAAGATTTGCATGGCATACTTGTTGCTGCAGTTTCTCCGAGCTTGCCATTGGAGGGGTTTTGTAATGGCTTGCTGGAAGTGTTTTGGGCCCTGGGTGAAATCATAGGCATCTATGTGTATGTGCTATGTAAGCGAAGTGGAGGATTAGTGGTGAGGGAGGGTGAGGGTGGGTGACAGAGTCAAGTGGTGCAGAGAACAAGTTAGAATAGGGGTGGATGAGGGTGGGGCAAGGTTGGATTGATATAGGTGGTTAGGAGGTGATGGGCAGGGGAAGATGGGGCGTGACTGTTTTTTGGTTGGACCAGTTTGGTGGATGCGCATGAGTGCAAGGAGGTGGAAGTTGTCTAGGATAGTGGTGGTGGTGACCAATGACTTGGAGCAGAGTTGTGGGCAACAGTGGCAAGGGAGGGGTTGAGCTGGCAGTGATTGTGGGCGTATGGAATGTGGCTGCACGGAGGTCGAATAGGAAACCGGGAAAGGGCAAAGAGGAGGGGTGGGGGAGGCCGAGGTGGATGGTAGGGGCTACAAAAGACAAGAAGGACAGTGTGATGAGTGGAGGAAGGGGGAGTCATAGTATTGGTTGGGGTTTGCATGAGCGGTGGGGGATTCTTTTGTATCGCAATTGAAGACTTTGTCAGCAGTAGGGACAGTCAGGAGGGCGTCGTCGAGAGTTGGAGTAAGGTGATGTAAGGTTCGGATGCGGGAGCATATGTGGATTCCTCAGCAGACTCGTCGGATTTTGGTGTATTCTTGTTCCGAGGTAGTGCTGGAGAATTTGGTCTCGAACGTGCAATTGCACTGTCTCAGGTAGAAAGGTCCTGTGGTGCAATGCTTTCAGGTGAATTGGGTATAGTGGTCCATCTGTGCTGTTAAGTACATCCCGAGGAAAGGACGAGATATCTTGTTCAAGGTGCATATTAAAGTGAAAAGTGAGTTTGGGACCAGGTGGTTACAACCCATCAATAGATGTCTATTTCTTGGCCTGTTGTATTTCAACATTGAGGGAAGTCCAATAGACTATGGGTTTTTTCATTGACAAAGGCCGTGGTTCGAATACATGTTTTGTTATGTGTGAGTTAAGGGGTCGGTGGGGTGAGGGAAAGGTAAGGTGACATTGCAGCAGGAGTAAATAGGTAATGCTTCAGGCCCAAACATGAGATCCAGATTGTGGGAGGTAGTGGGTACACAAGTGTTGAACAAGGATTTGTGAGGATGATCCCTGTTGGGATTATGCGAGCAATCGAGTGTGTGTGGGGGGGACGGGGGGGGGAGGGGGTAGGGGGGAAGGGAGCGGGGAGGAGGGGGTGAAGGGGGCAGCACAGAGGAAAATATATGCCGAGCCCGCAGCCAGTCCTCGGAATACGAGGACTCAGTTCAGAGTCCGAGTTTTTTTGGTTTGCAAGTGAATTTGGCTGGAAACCCAGCCAAATTCGGCCTCGTAGTCCGAGGTCAGTCCTAATAGAGTCTGAGCCCAGTCTCAGACTGAGCTCGGAAATCCTAGGACTGATGGTGCTCAGAGTCCGAGTGGACTCTGAGCAGTGTGGGGGCAGTTTTGTCAGCCACAGCATATATATACATATTGTGACACTGTGACACGAGCACAGACAAGGCTCCACGTGACGGCAGCGACGTGCCGTTTACTATTGGGGTGCCGCATTGCTCGGGTCTCAAATGACATGCTTAGTAATAGCATAGCCACCTCAGATGTGTCCAATTGTCTCTACCACGACGTTCTTCGCTAATTGCGCTTGTTCTTCTGTGATGTACAGCACAAAACAGCAGGATTGAGTTCCAACAAGATATTACATGTAGATTAAGACAGATTCATCTCGTAATCTGACTCATATTCTTGATCCTCCTCGTGTTCACCAACTCCAAGTGTTGTAACGTGCTTGCCCAACTCTTTTCCATCAGTACTTCTGGACATAACTCCAGTGTTGTATCGGGATACAGCTGCTAGAAGGGCTTCCAGCTTATCAGCCTTCAATTTGAGTCGAGCCTTGATTGGTATGTCCCTATCCCATTGTCGGTGTGCCTCCAATTGCTCGTGAATCTGTGTATTGGTCATCTTGGCAATGTTAGCTGGGTTGAGAACGAGTTGAGTGGCTGCGATTCGTTCTGCTTTTTCTTGTTCTCGTTGCCGCTTCTCATTGGCTTTTACTTTCTTCACAGCAATTGCTCGGTCATCAGCTTCCACCTGTTCCTTCTCGCGCTGACACTCCATCTGGCTCCTGTCCAGTTCGCATGCCTTTTGTCAAAGGTATGCTTGATTTTCATCATCGAAAAGATACGTTTTACTAAAAATATTCCCATCGTTCATGTTGTAGGTAAAAGCAGCATTAAACCCGCAAAGTGTATTGTGAGGTTTTGCTCGCTGGTTATTCCGGTAGCTCCCCAGGGCCCCTTCATTGATATCATTGGTTTTACAGTCTACAATACCTACAACACGTCTGTCACACACGTGACATCTCGCGTAAATTAGGTTGCCATGTCCACGCATTGTTTGGCAGTTCCTGAAACACTTTCCCTATGTAACGGTCGTGACACGTATACTAAAGTAGCCTCCATTACCTGTTGTGATCACTTTGTTCATTTTGGATTTCGTTAGTTTTTAGCCAACGGCTGTTTGATATAAAGATATCAATGAAAACAACAGAAATCTGGAAATGGGTTTGAAGAAGTTGCTCTTATGAGGTACATATACTACTGGGAACAGAGTTTGAGCAAGGCAACCCATGAAAATCCATCCTGAACTCAGTCGGACAATATTGAGCTCAGCCGTATAGCGTCACAACAACAAGGACAAACAATTAGCTTGTTTGCAGGGATTGCGGCACCCCATTACTATTGACTACTGCACGTGACCCACACGTGACTGCCGTGCATTGCATGCTGGTGACGTGACCGTGGTTGCGTGATCGATCACACCACACCGTGCCCACCTCCATTGTCGCCACTGCCATGGTTGCCACTGTCCGTCACCACTACCGCCACCCCCACGCTCATCACCACCCTCTGACAACCACCTGCCGCCTCTCACACCATCACCAACGGTCACTGTCACCACCCCCACCACCACCATCACGTCACCGCCGTCACCACCACGTCACCGCCGCCACCACCACCACGTCAACACCGCCACCACCACCACGTCAACGCCGCCACCACCACACGGTCACGGTCACCACCCCCACCGCCACTCGCCACTCCCGACGACCACCCTGCGGCGTCGACGGACCTGCCCATTTGCCTTGTTCGCCCACCCGCTCACGCCCATACACGCCAACCGTCACCGCCGCCACCACCACCACGTCACTGCCGCCACCACCACCACGTCACCGCCACCACCACCACCACATCACCGCCACCACTGCCACTTGCCACTCCCGACGACCACCCTGCAGCGTCGACGGACCCACCCATTCGCCTCGTTCGCCCACCCGCTCACGCCCATACATGCCCATTCGCCTCCGTTCGCCCACCCTGCTCACGCCCATACACGCCAAACGCCACCCTCACTGGGGCCCAGACGAACAATTCGTCTGGGCCCCTGGTATGTTTTTTTATTTTTTCTCTCGTTTTTTTACAGCTAACTGTTTTTTTCCGCCTAGTTATCTTTTAACCAACCCCCGACGATCCGCTCGCCCTCCCAGCCCCAGTTTCCGGTCACCTGCACCGCCTGTCCGCCCACCGCTCCTGCCCCCTGCCCGCGCCCGCTCCGAACGGATGGGACCTCGCCCGCTGTACCGCCATTTGCATCGTCGCCATTCCCACCACCACCTTTCCTACCACTGGCCGTGAACCACAGGGCCCAGACGAACCTGTTCGTCTGGGCCCTGTTGTATGTTTTTACTTTTTTTGCGAATTTTACAACGAGCTGAAAGGTTAATTAACAACCAGCCCATCCATGCACGCCCCTCCACCCACTCACCCTGCCTGATCCCCCTCGCTTGCCCACCCACCCACTCACGCGCCGAATGCGACCGTCACGCGTCACGCATCAAAGCCCACCACCAACTACCCACCTCGCCACTGCCGCTGCCACCTCTTCGCCACGTCTTGACAACAACACCATGCATCTGCCCACGGCCACCGATGTCTGCCAGTGCCTGCATGACATTAATAAATGTATTAGTAGTTTTATTACAAATAGAATTGAACTGTTACACTTGAAAGGAAAAATAAAATAAAATAAAAATCTACTTTTACACTACTTGGTGTGAGACTGGTTGAGACTAATCACCTGATCAATCATTGCCATATCAGGAAACCACCTATGATTCAATTTAGTTCTCATGGTCAAATTCAAAAGAATTGAAAAATGCCATGAAATGAAATAAATTCTGAGACAAGTTGAACAATAGCTGGTGTTAAGATATTTGACCAGCTCCACATTCAGCTAATCTGTAGCTGCAAAAGCCATATCTGCTCCCTATGTCTTCTCAACTGCTCACTCTTGCATATCAAATTTTAAATTAGTGTTACTATTTAAACCAATTGAGTCAAAACATTTATTTAAACTGCACATCTTGTCTACCTGTATGCCCACCTGTTGTTACAGTTTCTTTTCTTCTTCATTGGCAGATATTCTATTATTACTCCATGACTGTGCATTGTTGAGAGTACGCATCACAACACTCACATCACAAACTGCTTTATGACCATGCACTTGACACACATGGTCATTATACCGCTTTACACCTTTCACAAACCTCTCTGACTCTCCTGTTAAGCTGACCACCCTGCTATGTGTAAATACCATCCAGTGTTGTACACTCACTTTCCTCTTATAGTTTCCATTGTTCTCCAATCACATATAAACCCCATGTACAGTAGAATAACCTCAGTTCCAACTTAGACAAGTGTTGCTCTCAACCTTGCTTGATCTCAATGCTCTCATCTTCTTCATTGTCTTCAGGACCTTTGTCATCATTTGACCTAGCATCTAGAACCTTTGTCCAATGCCTGCCACTCACCAAACCTTGTCTCTCAACTATCTATACATAGGGGAACAAGTAGGAATGTGGTCAGGTGTGGGAACATGGAGGAGGTGTGGACAATTTGGACAGATGTGTGGTAACATGGTAGGAAGATGTTTGTACAAGATGAGAATGTACACACCTCCCATGGAATAGAACAGGAACTGAACAGATCAAGGGGACCCATCAAGCACAGCTCAGATAAATAACTGGCATTGACACAGTAGACTAGTGACCTGGGTGAAAGGAAACTATCTAGAGGTGTGTGGGAATGTGAACTGGTGTGTGGGAACATGAATAGGTATGTGGGAATGTGAATGGGTTTGTGGGAATGTGAACAGGTATGCAGGAACAGGAACTGGTGTGTGGGAATGTGTGTGGGAATGTAAACAGGTGTGTGGGAATGTGAACAGGTGTGTGGGAACATGAATAGGTATGTGGGAATGTGAATGGGTTTGTGGGAATGTGAACAGGTATGCAGGAACAGGAACTGGTGTGTGGGAATGTGTGTGGGAATGTAAACAGGTGTGTGGGAATGTGAACAGATGTGTGGGAACATGAACAGGTATGTGGGAATGTGAATGGGTTTGTAAGAATGTGAACAGGTATGCAGGAACAGGAACTGGCATGTGGGAATGTGTGTGGGAATGTAAACTGGTGTGTGGGAATGTGGACAACTGTGTGGGAACATGTTGGATATGTGTGGGAAAAGGTGAGAATGTGTCTGAGTTCAGCCATAGTTCAGCTAGGACTGAGCTAGGACCGAGCTAGGACTGAGTTCAATCCTAGTTCAGTCCTAGTTCAACTAGGACTCAGACTGGGCTCGGACTGAACTCAGAGTCTACTTGGAGTCCTAGGACTTTTATATTCAACTCGGAGTGAGCTCGGATTGTACTCGGAGTCCTCAGACTCAGCTCGGATTCCACTCGGACAAGGGGGGGAGTGTAAACTGCTGGGTTTGAGGTGGATCTTGTTAAATACGTTGTAGATGTTCCAGGATGCTGGAATCTTCAACTGGTACGCTGATTGCCCGATTTTCTTTACAACTTCCAGAGGTCCCACAAATTTTCCGTCCAACTTCTTTGTGACTCAAAGAGTCGGGAGATTGGTGGTGCTTAGATAGACTTTATTGCTGGGTTGGTACTGGCATCTGGGTGCCTTGGATTTGTTGTACTTGCGCTTCATCATTTCCGCAGCTTTCTCAAGGGCCACGGTAGCGTTGGCGTGAATTCCCTCGACCTGCTTTGCTAAGTCCTCGACCACTACTACTTTTGGAACGTGGGTTGGATTTAACCCCTTGTACGGATGTCGCCCATAGTTCATAAAAAAGGGGGAATACCCTGTTGCTGAATGTGCCCGATCATTGTGGCAGAATTGCGCCACTGCTAACCAATCACTCCAATTATTTTGGCGATGATTGACGAACATTGTGAGGAACTCCTTCACGGTCTGATTGACACGTTCCGTTTGTCCATCTGTCTGTGGGTGGTACGCGGTTGAGCGGTTTGCCTTAATCCCGAGCATCCCATATAAATCATCCATGAACTTAGATACAAATTGTGGCCCTTGATCGCTGATGATCTTCTTTGGCAAACCATGTTCTCTGAATACATTATCCCTAAAGAGTGTGGCCACTCCTTGCGATGTGACTGTAGATGTTGTGGGCAGGAAGTACGATTTCTTAGTAAATCGATCCACTATGACTAGGATCATATTGTTTCCCTTGGATTCTGGTAGTGGGCCAATCAAATCCATTGAAATGATCTCCCAAGGCGCCTCTGGTACCTCATTAGGGTGTAGTGGTGCCACTCGAGCCTGTCTGTCAGGTTTTACTTTTTGACAGGTTTCACATCCAGTAATGTAATTCTGAATGTCCTTTTGCATCTGAGGCCACCAAAAATCCCTAGTTACTAGTTCAACCGTTTTGTCTATTCCTGGATGTCCCCAAGAGTGGTAAATCGCTAGTAGCAATTCGCGAGTATGTATATTTGTGGGTACATATACCCTGCCTTTCCATAACACCAGCTGGTTGTCAACCTTAAAATCCCCATTGTTCTCCTCAAGACCTTTCTGGACCTGTGTTTCCCACTGTCGATTAGGAATTTTCCGGATGTCCTTGATGATGTCCTCGATAGCCCTATCGTCGTCATAGACCCTGACAAATAAGTCATCTTTAAGTAGAATGACTCCCTCATTATCCAGGCCTCCCGGGTGGTGATCCGTTCACTGAGACAGAATGTCTGCCTTGGAATTTGATTTCCCTGATCGATGCTTGATGACGAAACTGTACTCCTGCAGGTCTGTGACCCATCACGCCTGTCGCCAGTTAAGGTTTTGTGGTTTACGGAAATACGTCAAATTTTGATGATCTGTCAAAACTTCTACCATCTCCTTAGCGCCTTTGAGGTAGTGCGACCACTCGTAAAAGGCGTGCATTACGGCGAGCATTTCCTTATTGTAGATTTCGTAATTGCGTTCTGCGTTGTTTAGGGCTTTTGAAATGAACGCCACTGGTCACCAGGATTGATCCTTTCCCTGCTGTGACAAAATTCCACCAATTGCAAAATCCGATGCATCAACTTTGATGCGGAACTGACCCTCATCATCGGGAATTTTGAGTACAACCTCCCTCACCACAAGGTCTTTCAGTCCCTGAAAGGCGGTGTCTTGTAATTCAGTCCAGATCCAGTCATCCTTTCCTGTCAGCTTTGTCAACGGCTTAGAGGTTGAAGCAAATCCTTCCACAAAACGCCAGTAAAAGTTCACAAATCCCAAGAACTGCTGCAATTCCCATTTACAAGTGGGTGTTGGCCATTCTGCAATTGCCTTAACTTTGCCGGTTTCCATGCGAATAGAATCTTCACTAATGACTAAACCCAGAAAGTCAATTTCTGGGCGATCGAACCAACACTTTTCCGGTTTTAAGGACGACTTGTGGTTTTCTAGTTTCGCCAGGATTCGATTAACATGTTTCATATGTTCCTCCTGCGTTGATGAAAACACCAAAATATCGTCCATGTAAATGACGGCCCATCCCTCAGCGACTTCTTGTCGAAATATATTGTTCATCATTGTTTGAAAAGTCGCCGGAGAATTGGTTAATCCAAAAAACATAACTAATGGCTCGAAAAGTCCCCGATTAGTCCTGAACGCCGCCTTCCACTCATCACCCTGTTTAATGCAAACATTATTGTATCCCCAATGGATATCCATTTTAGAGAATATCTTGGCTTTAGACAACTTGTCCACCAGTTCCCCAATAAGTGGTAATGGGTAGCGGTTCTTTATTGTCATTTTGTTTAATCGTCTGTAGTCCTGTACCGGGCGTAGTTTTCCATCCTTTTTCTTTACAAAGAAGAAAGGAGATGCCATAGGCGATTTACTAGGTTGAATGCGTCCTGACTCAAGATTCTCTTTGAGGAACTCATCCAATTGTGCCTGTTCATCTCGATTAAGTGGGTAGATTTTACAATCTACTGGCTTAGATCCCGGTATTAATTCTATGGCATGATCACATGCTCGTCGTGGTGGTAATTCGTCAAAGGTTTCCTTTTCGAAAACCTTTCGGTGACCTAGGTAGTGTTTGGGCACTACTTCTTCTAGTGTGCGCTTTTGAGCGGTTTCAGATTCCTTGGCTGCTATATTGGTTGCTACTGATCGTAGTCATAGCTCCAGTTCTCCAATATCAATGGCCAATAACCGTTCGCCCTCCTGGAGCTGTTCCATCGGGTCTAATTCGTCCTCCGGTTCTTCTACCTGTGATGCCGTCCAACATGTTCCTGGACATCTCGTGAACCGAACTTCCTTTCGTTTCCAGTCTATGGCTGGATTATGATATTTGAGCCAGTCATGCCCCAGGAACAGATCTGTCTTCCCCAAACGCGCCACGCTGCATTCGATTATTTCCTCATGATCCCCAATTCGCAGCTTAAATTGTGTCATGTATTCAATGCTTCCCATTGAGTTCTGGGACCCATCCGCATTGTAGACTGGTAGTGGTTTTATCAACCGCCGTTTATTTAATTTGTGTCACTCCACAAATTCCTCATTGATACAAGAGCCAGTACATCCTGAATCTACAAGGGCTAACACATTGATGGTTTCACCCGTGTCCATTGTTGTTATTACACAATGCAGGTCTACTTCCTGTTTGCCCGTAGCATGAACTAATTGTTGACGTAATTTCGTCAAGTTCCACAGCGCTTCTTGTTCTGATAATTTATTAAGATCATTTACTAATTTCGCATTGATCTCGTTGACTCGCTTTGTCGGCACCCATTCTTTTAAGCAACGAATTGCAGTTTCGCTATCTTCCTGCCAGATTCGTCTTAACACCCACTCAGGGGTCCATGGGTTCAACCGATTTATTTTGACGCTCACACTTATGTTCTGTATTTGGTGAATGAGAGGTGAACATTCATATAATAATTCTGGTACGTTTACACAAGAATCATTGTCCAAAACTGAAACTCTATTAGCCAGCGGTGCAGAGCACATGCCTACTGGCTGTCGCCAAAACCCTTTTCTTTTCCCCATTCCTTCCATTGCTCCTCCGTGAGCTCCTCGATCTTTATTTCTCTTACACGGCCTTTTCCTTTTTCAGCCCATGTATGTTTCTTGGGTTCTTTGCATTCCCTTGCAAAGTGCCCCTTTTTTCCACAGTTAAAACATGCGCCCGGTGCGCGTTTCACTTTATCCACATCCATCGCATTGGAATCATGAGTAGACGTTGACGCCTGAGCCGGCTTATAGGTTCGCGTAGTTGGCTGAGATTTTTGGTAATCCTCTTTGAATGGTGTCTTTTTTTGTCTATCGCCATATGTGTCTCGAGCTTGTCGATACGCCCGTGCTAATTCTGTGACCCTTTCCATTATTTGTTCCAGGGTGTCTCCTTCATCGAGATCTCCAACCCGGATCAATTCGAACCCTAGGTTTGGATTTAGCCCCTTTTGGAAGTGATCTTTTGCCACGCTCGCATTCCATCCTGTCAGTGGTAACAAGGCCTTGAATTCGATGATGTAATCTTCGACAGCCCGACTTCCTTGTTGTAATTTCTGGATTTGTTCAACGGTGTGTTCACGAGTTTCTTTTGACATAAAGAAATCGTGCATTTGCCGTTTAAGATCAGCCCATCCCAAAAAAGGAGGCTTCAGGGTCTGAGGGTGGCGCAGATAATGTGCAGCAACTCCTATTGAGGCGGGAACAAAGTGTCCCTCCCTCCGTTCTTGATAGGATAGTCTTGATGACCAGCCTTCCTCAGCTACCTTCTGATTGAAGTCGGTATCACTATCGATTTGTTCTTTTAATTTAACGGCGGCCCATGTTCCTGCCCAATCGCCTTTCCCCTTCCTAATTCGTCCTAGTGTAATATAGATACGCCTGCCATAATCCGTTTCATGTGCTAATTCAAAGTACACAACCATGGCACGGCACCAAGCATCTACTTGTGCTGGGTCCCCTTCATAATGATCTGGCAGTTCCAATTTCACCAAGGACCTACTTACTGGGGGTGGGCGGGTATTTTGTTATTCAGTTACTGCCTGCTGCACCAAGTTTCCCATGTGTGCTGCCATCTGGGTAGTTCCCGCCGTCCATGCATCGATCTGATCTTCGCACTCTGCTACTTGTGCAGGTGTGGCTCCCCCTTCTACGGACAGTGGTTCTGGTCTTGCTGCAGCATTTGGACCAAAATAATAATTATATTGGTTGATCGCCGAGTGTAAATATGCAGTCATGGAGTCTGACCACCCGAAACCTATTTCCACGTGGCCTAGATCTCCGTTTACGATAGCCTGGATCATTGGCCATCTGTTTGTTCCATTAACACTGGTTCGCATGTGGAATCCGACCCATTTATTTTGACAAACTACTTGGAACTTCACAAGCTGTTCTGATCGATAAGTCGGATCAATTTGATTTACCCAGTGTGCCATAGGGAACACAGGCCACTCAAATTGATTCCATAGTTCTTCTTTAAACAGGACTAAGTAGCAATAACCAGGGATAGCAGGTGTCATTCGATCAAATATTTTGACCACCGTTTGTACCTGTTGTTGGAAGCGCCAATTTGGGTGGTTTCCGGGAAGATTGAACCTAATTCGACGAATTTCTCGACTCAGGAATCGTGTCAGATTGTTGTTCCTGGATGCGCCCACTGTGTATTGCCCAAATCCATTGCCTTGCAACCTGTACATCTCTTCCCAACCATGCATTCCATGTTCCCGAGTGGACACATGGATTCGCTCGAGTTCTGGCATTATTGTGGACTCGATGATGGCAGTACTTTCTCTGTATGCTGGTTGCCAAGACAAGATTTTGTCAATGGTGGGAAATGCAGGCCAATTAAATGCATCCCAATATCTGTGCTTAATCAGGATTAAGTAACAATAACCCGGAATGCGGTTATGTAGCATGGCGGTTCGGGGTCTTTTCAAATATCGGTCCGATCCCGCGTCCCATTCAATGGCTCCCATATGTGTACGATCATGTCCCGAGTGTACTAGTGATGCAATCATGTCCCACCCCTTAGGCCCCTTTGAAACACGCTCAATATGGTAACAATCATTATATCCATATGTGCGCCTAATGTTCACACGTCCATGAGTGTTACGAAGGTTGTAATGATCTCCTGAACCTGAGGAAACGCTGGCCATTCATACATGTCCCAAAATTGATTTTTAATTAGGATGAGGTAACAGTATCCAGGCACATCCGGATGCAACGCGTTTTTTGTATGAGCAGGACATGGATACGGGTAAGGAATTGTTATCTCCTTTTCAACTTCCCGCTTCCAGTTGTTGATTGTCCTTTGTTTTTCCTCATTGAACCCCTGTTTGGGTTCAGGATCTGCGGATTCCCAATCCACTGCACAAGGGATGGTACCATTGTACCAATTGGCATCTGCCCCTGCAATTCTGGTTAGCGACTTGCTAGGTCCAGATCTGACAGTTACCACTTGAGCATATGACATGGGTGCTGATGTTGAGCGTGCTGTTGATGGTTGTCCTGCAACCCAGGACGAAATGGTGGAGGCTCGTGCCTTCCCTTTCTTGGATTCCTTTTGTCCGCCAAATCGGGCAAACTTATTGTACTTGCTGCGTCCTTCCATGAGTTTCATGTCCTTCCAAGTATAGGACTCGTCTTCATGCGGGCGCAGTGCGGCTCGTTTGATGACATGAAACATGTCATTTTTGTGATGGTCCTGGAGACCGAACTTGACGGTCTCGTCGCGCATCTCGGGTTCCCAGGACAGTATCTGCGTTACAGTTGGCCATTCCAGCCAGTCGAACGTATGGTAAAATTCTTTCTTGAACAGGTACATGTAACAGTACCCGCTCCTTCGCCATGGTTTCTCCTCGGAAATATCCGTGACGGGCACGCTTGGTAATTTTGGACGAGTCAATGTTTTGACCCAGTTGTCCGTGTATGTAATGTCTTCCCCAACGAGTTTGAGGAAGTTGTCAAGTCCTAGCAGGGGGTATGTGCCAGGGTCGGTCTTCATAATAAGTGGTGACACCAGGAACGGAGTGTTGTACCTAGTTGGAAAGTCCTTCCTCTTTAGGTGGGCTTTCATGTATGGGTCGGGTCGTTTCCCATCCAACTGTTCCTGATTCGCGATTTCTGCGGTCGCCCTGTTGTAACTACGGGTTTTGATGTTCCCGTTCTCGGCGTGCATGAGCCGATTCCTTTCTTTGGCTGACAAGACCAATCCGTTATGTCGTAGGGTGATGATATTCCAGCCCATCAGTAAGAGCTGGATGTTTGACAGCGTGTCAAACAATCGCTGGCGGATCTCTGATTCGGGATCCATGTCGTGAAGCAGCCCCTCCAGGGTCTGCCTATCTTTCTCCATTTGTTCAAGCTCTTGCTTGACCTTCTTTTGGTATCGCCGTTCCTCTTGGCGCTGCTTGAGAAGTTCTTCCCAAGTGTCCTCCTGAATTCGGAGGGTTTCCTGTTCCAGCTGCCACAGCTGAAACGCCCGTTGTCGTTGTTGGAGACAACGCTCCCAGTGTTGTGCCTTGCGCCAAGTATAGTATGCCCGTATGTGGGCGTCCTGTTGTCTGGTGTTGGTAGAAACTGTGACTGACCAAGTGATTTCTTCTGCGCACTCCTGCGCCCATTCAATACCAAATCGTTTACCAACCTGCACAAGAGTGAGGCCAGCGTGAGGGATGATGTAGTTAAATAATGAAGCCATGTTTGCTTCCCTGTTGTCGCCTTAGACCTTTTAAGTAAAAAGGCTGTTGACTCTTCTTCTATACTCACATGTCCTAATGCGAATATTCTTTGATGTGGTCAATAACGCACCCGCACTCAATTCTTGGATTTAGTTCCACCAAATGACCTAATAGTGTGGTGCCTGGGGCTTCACTCGAGTGTCCTCGTGCTCAGATTGTTAGATCCGATATGTAATTGGTATCTCGAGACTGTTCTCCTTGCTACACGGCACGCTACCAGATTGCTTTCACTCGTTCCTGAGCTTTTCCGAGACAAACAGTGTATTCCGCTGACCAGTGCCTGCCCGCACTTTCAATCACACGGAGATACTCTTGTCTGAATGCCTTTTGTAGACAGTAACCTTTCGGTAGTAGTCCCTGATGACGATCAAGGAGTCTATCTGCTGTCAATGTCGATGGTGATCCTCGAGAGCGGCTCAGTAGTCACATGGTGTAACGTGTACCAAGGTCCATCGCGCAGGCTTGAGGATACTTGTCGAGAACGCGCACAACAGCGAGCAAGAGATGCCCGAGGTGGTTGTCAACAATGGCAAGAGGTGTGGTAGAAAGACTCTAGATTATGTTAAGATGAATCTAAACACAACCACAGGTCTCAGATGAGTAGAGAATGAAGAGAGTTGTATTGACACAATTGACCAGTAAGCTGGATTAGAGCAAACTATCTAGAGTCTTAGGACTCCTACCTACGGATACGCCCTCCTTATATACCTTTGGTCCTGGTCTGTGTGCACAGACTACACTGCCTCCAAGGCAGTGTATGCACAGCAACGTTCCAGACCCCTCCATAGCCAGACTCGCCCAGACCCCTATGCCTAGACCTTTGTACAGCCACCCATGGCTTACCTAACCAGTCCTTCCATAATGGATCCCCCCAAGCCCCTATGCGTATTGGTATGCCTCCAAGTGTCCGTAGGCCTCCAGATAAAATATAGAAAAATATGGAAAAATAAGAGAAAACGTTCAGAGTCGTAACATAAAGGGAATGAAACGATGGCTACCTGAGAAAGGAAATGTGAAGGTAGCTATGAAAGGAGATAGTGTCCAGGCTGTACGATGCGCAGTTTAGGAGAAATGATGAGTATGAAACAGTTCATTGAAACAGGAAGACGAAACGAAGAAGAAACTGTAACACCTGATGCTTCCCAATGCTTCCTGACCCACCTGGACCCTCCCACAAGTGTTTTTGTGCCCATACCTGCACCAACTGCGCGCCCAGCCCTCAAACAAACACCTGGCACCTCCTGGCCCTTCCTGTTACAGACAATGCCCTCGTTGTGGTTTGTTGTAAGTCAACAGCGACAAGCAGAGTCTCGGTCCACTCCCAGCCACTGGACAAAGAGTCTAGACGCAAAGTCAAACAATGACAAAGGTCTGAAGAGTGACAAAGAAAGAGAGCATCAAAGTCAAGTGATGTTGAGAGCAAAACTTGTCTAAGTTGGAACTGGAGTTACTCTACAGTACATGGGGTTTATATACGATTGGGGAACAAAGGAAACCATAAAGGGAACAAGGCAATGACTACCTAAGAAAGGAAATGTGAAGGTAGCTATGAAAGGAGATAGCATCCAGGCTGTACGAGATGCAGTTAAGGAGAAATGATGGATATGAAACAGTCTATAGAAATAGTAAGACAAAACAAAGAAGAAACTGTAACACTTCCTCCCTCACAAACCAGACACCCTGCAATTGCGCAATGCTTCCTGACACTTCCTGACCCACCTGGACCCTCCTGCAATCATTTTTGTGCCCATACCTGCACCAACTGCACACCCAGCCCTCAAACAAACACCTGGCACCTCCTGGCCCTTCCTCCCTCACAACCCAGACACCCTGCAATCGCCTGATGCATCCTGACCCACCTGGACCCTCCTGCAATTGTTTTTGTGCCCATACCTGCACCAATCACACACCTGGCCCTCTCCATGGTCTTGTCTATGCCTGCCCCCTGTGCTGCTTGCTTCACACCACTAAACCATGCACCACCACTCACCCACTGTGGTCCTGTCTACACATGCCCATGTGCTAATAACACCAAATCCTATCAGTGCGACAGGAAGTGCAGGTTTGTGAGCTCAGTCAAGAAAGTCCCAACAACCCCAACACAGTGATCACTGCAAGGTGACAGTAGTACCGGCAACTGTTACAGTTCCTTCCTCGTTTCGTCCTTTTGTTTCATATAACGTTTCATATCCATCATTTCTCCTTATACTGCGCATCGTATTGCCTGGACGCTATCTCCTTTTCATAGCTACCTTCACATTTCCTTTCTTAGGTAGTTAGCGTTTCATTCCTCTTATAGTTTCCTTTGTTCTCCAAACGTATATAAACCCCATGTACAGTAGAGTAACTCTAGTTCCAACTTAGACGAGTTTTGCTCTCAACAACGATCGACTTCAACACTCTCTTTTCTCATCGTTCTCTAAAGACCTTCGTCATCGTTTGACTTAGCGTCTAGACCCTTGTCCAGTGGCTGGGAGCGGACCGAGACTCTGCTTGTCACTGTTGACTTAGAACGAACCACGACGAGGGCATCGTCCGTAACAGCAACAAGCTCTAACCTATCAAAGCAACAGGCAGACAGGGGGGTTTTTGTGAGTGAGGTAAAGATTTCCCATGAATGCAGTGGATGTGAAAGAATGTGACGGATGCAAAAGAATGCAATGGATGTGAAAGAATGCTTCGGATCCCAAATAACGTGTGCAGATAATGCAAAATAGATAAGCAGAGTACCCAATGTGCATGGTGGTTATGTGATGATAACCGTGTTTGAGCGGAGGTGCGTAGGGCAAGGTTGTCAGGTGCTGGAAATGGCGATGAGTAGTCCAAGTCTTTCCACAATGTGGGCTTTGGCAATGGCTGCAATGATGCGGAGAGGAAATTCACAAGAGACAGAGAGAATGAAAGTGAAGCGAACACAAAGGGGAAACTTGGATGGATATGATAGATTTTTTTCTACTATGAAACATTGTGGTTTATATACATTTTACTATGCTACCAATGTGAAAAGACTCTGAAACTCTTGCAACTTTTTCTCCGTGAATGTGCGTTGTCTTGCTGTCCCAATCCATTATCTTGAAAGGCTCCCTCCAATACGGCTTAGTATGCGAGCATTTTCTTAGTATTTTTCATCCAGCTGCCACCCCATAGCAGAACCCTGATTGTATGGTTGCTGTCCCTAAGGGTTTTGAATATGAGTGCGATGGCCAATGATCGAGCTCCCGTGTCCCTATTGATTACTGCTGATGTGTTCCCTGGTGACCGCGAACCTGTTAACAGAATTCTTCCAATTGCACTCCATATAGCCTTCCCATTGTATTCTCCAATCGATGCAAACTGCCATGAAGATTAGTATCCTGGGTGGACTAATGACTCCTCTGTTGATCATATGTGTATGCAGATGTAGGTTTTGATTGTGGTACCCGGAAAGCTAACTTGCCTATCATGGAAGTGGCAGTGCCACTCTGTTGCATGCAATGGTAAACTCTCGATGTGGCAGGTCCATTAGTCAGTGCGGGTTAGCAGATAATGGGATTTATGCTCGGTAGTTGTCAAGCGTGACAGCACTTGCTGCTAGTGCAGAAGGGAGCAGATTATACTGTGGCTGTTGTGCTGCTTATGCTGCGGGTGCATGCAATGATAACCATTTTGTGAGGTCTGCGGATCTGTAGTGTATCTAGTTAGTGACAGGGTTCAGTGCATGTGTATAATCCCAGTGACAATAGGACTTCTTGTTACGATCATGAAAATTGGCATTACATTTTCAATCTATCTATTGGTGGTTGGGGACCACTACCACAGTCTTTATACAGGCCAGGAGCCTTAGGAGGGAGCCTGGGAACACTTTGCGTGGGTTAGCGCATGAGAGCGCTTACTAGGGAACAAGATGATGGCCATACAAGGCAGCTATACACTATACTAGGAAGGACAGCCGGATTAGGCAAGAGGATCGCGCCCTTGATGGCATCATTGATCGACGTCGGCATCAACGCATCAGAGATCATGCCATCACGCATCAGGAAGCAGCAGTGGCAGCGCATATGGACATATGGGATTGCAACACAGCCTATGGAGACAAGGAGGCTTTAGGGATATAGCCCCTTATGGTTACAAGGTCTAGAGCAACCCGGACTGGTCCAGAAGATGGTGTTACAGTGGCTGCGCCCAGAAGCATAGCAATGATGACAGCGTGGAGGCAGCGCTCATACAAAGACAATAAGGAGCATGAATGCTGTGGAGTGCTGGAGGTTCTAGGCGGTGTCAAGGGTCTTGGTAGAATAGTATATAAGTAGTACAAGTGTCTTGAGTCGCCCCAGACTTAAGATGGTTTCTCTTACGCCCATGTAAGACTCTGTCTGTAGTACAATATACCTTCCTTCCCTCCCCCTTCTCTCCCTGCTCGACGAGGCCTGTGGGTCTGTGTCCTAAAGGACGGTGGGTTAGTGTTGTTGGGCGTGAGCTCATAACACTTCTCTCGCATAGCATGACACATATACGGGACGAGGTCGCTACACAGTCACAACAGGACACCACTCATCACTGGTGAATGGAGGATATAGGTGCAGCACAACTGAAGATGCACTGAGCAATGGACAAGCTATGGTGCAATGGACGAGATGCTATGTAATGCCTGATGCAATGAAGTGGCAGACATGATGCAGGAGACAGATGTTATCGATTGCAGAGAGAGAGAGGGAAGGTGATAAAATGAATGTGTCAGTATGGTATGATGTTATATGCTATGAAACAAGATGATATTTATACTTTTAGCTACCTACTAATACAAGTGGACTCCAAATTCTTCTGCATCATGCTTGGTGGCCTACTATCCCACTTTGTCATCCTGAAAGGCACTGTCCGATGTAGTTTAGTGCGCAAGCATTTTGCTAGTTGTTTTTCCCTGTTGCAAACCTGTAGCAAGACCCTGACCATTGACGAGTACTATAGCCGACAATCAACCTCTGGTGTCTTATGTGATAAGCATTGGTGTATGCTTTTAGTGCTTTTTGGCCCTGTTTCTGCTACTCCCAAATTGGACATTTTATGTTGGTTGCTGATTGACACTACCATTGGTGAATATTTTCTTCTGTTTAACCAATTTTGTCCATAGCTTGTAGGCACGTGGCTAAAATGGTCTTGATCATGGTGGGCTGGGCACGTGCTTATCTAGCATGGCAGTGGCAGTGTCATGGCTATTCTTAATGTGGCGGACAAGCTTCAGTGCTAGTTTTCAGGTGATTGACACTAGTTGGCATGGTCAGGTAATGCTGGTTTTGCATGTGGTATTGTGGGGGTTTGTCTTGTGACTATGGACAGTTTGTGTTGTGGATGAGCACGGAACTTGACTGTGAAGGCGATCGGACAACTAAGGTGTCAGATAGTTAGCCATGGGTTCAGTGCATATATGGTTCCGGCACTGGTAGAACTTCTCTCTTGCATTGCTTAATGCATACACATGACAATGACACTACACAGTCACTGCGGAACACTGCTCATCATCTCCCCAGGACTTAAAAATCTGACTGTCCTCAGTCAGCCAATTGGATGAAAATGACCAACCAATGGAGTTTGGTGTGATGGAAGCTACTTGTGTGATGGCTGAGATATGCTGTTGGCAGGTGCTGTGTTGGTGCTGCAATTATAGGCCTCTGTTGTGATGCGGATATATCCCCTGGGGCGAATGCGCATCCGATGGTATGTAGCTTGACAGCGGGAGGGAATCGGGTCGATTGAATGGGTGTTGGACTTTGGTTTTGGCATGCTAGAGGTCCATGGGACACAGCAACTTTCACTTGTGTGGGAAAGGTCCTGGCTTCTTTTATCATTCCGTGGGAGTCTGTTTGTTTCTTTTATTGTGTCTGTTGCCTCTCGTTTTGTTCTCCTTCCTTGCTTTCCTTCCCAACATGTCCTCTCTGTCCATGCCTACTGAATCTTATTTTGACAAGGAGATTGCTGCTGTGGAGGCGCATTTATTGCAGGAAGGCAAGGAGCAACGATTGCGTGAGGAGGCTGTGACACGGCAACATGAAGAAGAACGCCAACAAATCCTGGATCTGAAGGCACAAAAGGCGGCTGAGCAGCAAGCTTGTGAAGAAGCTAGGTGTTGTGCAGAGAAAGAAGCCATGGAGCATTGTGCGCAGGAGGAGGTAGACCATTGCGAGACACAATGAAAATGGGACGAAGCATCAAGAGTAGCTGCAGAACATGCGTGGCGCTTGCGAGAAGAACAGACCTGATTGCAACAAGGGGCATGCCTGCAACCTCGTCCAAAGGGCAAATCTAAGGCCCGCAGTCCAAGTCCTGTGTATTTCTCATCTGTCTGTACTGCAGCGTGCATGGCCGAGAAGGCTATGTTGGCAAGTGATCCTGTGGCACTTAATGAGCTGGTGATTGCTAACGAGCTGGAGGCTGCAAGGGCATGGAAACAAAGTCAAAAGCAAGCACAAGCAGAAAGTGTGGGGACGGAAGCGGGGCCCTCCAAGTGGTCCAAGTCCAGTACCCCGAATGAGCAAGCATGCGACCAGTAGGTTCATTTCAAGTTCTCGTGTACTGCGCTGATGGAAATTTAGATGTGAGTGGCTATTGTTGGCCTGCTATCTGCAGGCAAACTCACAAAGCAAGGCCTGCATATGGTGTTGCAACCAGCGGCAATCTTGCAGCATCAGCGGTGTCTCCGTGGCTAAATGGGCTTTGAAGAAGGTGGTGAAGACACAGGAGTTGGTGGAGTTGAGCAACAAAGGCTCGGAAGATGTTGAGGAGGGTACGGTCCTTGCGAGTGAGGTGGGCACAAGTGCACCAAGCAGCATACAGCTTCTTCAACAGCCCCAAGTTCAATCTGCGGCCATGCAAGGATCCTTGGCTGCCATTGCCCAGTCTGCAAATGAGACCACCATCTTCTTGCATGAGCAAAATGTGCTTCTGCAACAAATCCTAGATCTTCAAATGATGCAGGCAAACCTGCAGTACAAGCTACGCAACATTGCTGGTGACATGCGCCATGCTACCTTTTCACTGTTGGACTTCTTCTGTCCTCCTCCTGCGGCAGAGGTGGGACTTGGAGAAGCAGCGGCAGATGAGGTTCAGCCAGCAGAGGAAAACAAAGGTGGGGAAGCAGAGGTCCCGACTGCGGGAACCAGAGCGGAAGAAGTTGTTGAAAAGGAGTTGGTTGTTGAAGGTGCTAAGGACAACATAGTCATGAGCTTGCCAGCTTTGCCTGCTCTGTTGCTTTAACTTTTTTGTATTGTGTTATTGTAGTGTGTCAGAATTATTAGTTTGTGGTGGTGGTTCTTTGGAGGTTTGATTAAGTAAATTAGTAAGTAGAGTGAGCAGAATAAGTGTAAGTGGAAACAAAAGAAAGACAAAAGAAAAAAATGAGCCTGCTTGTCAGAACATCACAGTCCCCCCACCTTTTCCACTGGAGTCCACTGGAGTCCACTCTGCCAAATGACTTGTAGTGGGACAGGTGACCAGTGACCAGTGACCAGGTAAGTCTCAATGCTTTTCCCACATATTCCCATTGGCTGACATACTTTCCTCATGTGTCACACTCAATGTCACAACTATAACATACTTTCCCATGCTCCAAAAAAGCGAAGCAGCTAAGTCTCCATAATAAAACCACTTGTTCCCATTGGCTCACATACTTCTCTCAGTCCAATCATAACATATTTTCCCATGGTTAAAAAAAAGAATGACCACAAAAACACTTGGCTTAGACTATTTTTCACACATGTCACATTTTCCCACAGCCAAAAAAGTGAGAATCCTGACATGCCCCTTGGCTACTACTTTCACACATTTTACCACAATCCTTTGTTGTTGTTGTTGTTGTTGTTGTTGTTGTTGTTGTTGATACTATTTCTTCATGTGGAGATAGTTGTAATATTGAAGCAAAGAGTATAACCATGCTACATAACTGTTATTTACCTATTTCGCTAATCACTATCAGTAAAGACCTCAACATCTTCTGTATTTGTCTTGGAGGCTTTGAGCTCTTGCTTTTCAATAACATGCATTGTATGAATAAATAGCATGACATGAATAAACCAATTAAAGCTGCCAACTGTCATTCTGTTAGCAATTGATTCATATCCTCCAAGCCATGCATTTAACTGTTCACATGATTGAGTGTTAAAAGCTCTTTTCCAATATGTTCTTCCTTTCTTATCTACTGCTTCAACAACTAGATTTGGTGCAGAACCATCATTTGGAGCAGGATTACAGTAGGTGCGGCATAAGTCATGAGGTCTTTACACTCCCCCACATGTTCCTCATGGAGTCCACGTGGACTCCAGGCACAGTGCCTGGACTGTCCTTGCATTTCCACATATCATGGTTTGGCAGGCAACCCCAGCCAAAATGGACCTGGACTGTGCCTGGACTTCCATGCATTTTGCAAGGACTAGTCCTGCAATTCCAGGGAGTCCTTGCACCTGGACTGGGCAGGGAGTCCCTGGAGTCCAGGCATTGCCGAAAATGTCACATGTGAGTCACACCTAGTGATGTCAACAGGTAAACTGCTTGTTTTCAGAAAATCGCGATTTAGCTTCAAATAAAATAGATAAAAGTCTGAGAATATTTGAGCTGATAGATCTTTTCAATAGCCAATGGGCTTTCTGCCAACACTAAGCCATCTGATCAGTTAGTGATGAGATATTTAACCAGCTATGAAATCAGCTAATAAATTAGCCATCCTGTAGCTGATCAAGTATCTCACCACTGGCAGACCAGATTGCTTAGTGTTGGCAGAAGACCCATTGGCCATTTGGGAAATCTATCTGCTCAAATATTTTCAGATTTTTATCTATTTTATTTGAAGCTAAATTGCGATTTTTCGAAAACAAGCAGCTTAGCTGTTGACAACACTGGTCACAGCCCAGGCCAACTGTCACATCCATCACTGCGCTGTCACTCCGCCATCACTCATTGACAGTTTGTCACACATCACACATCACTGCCACAAGCCACATCACCCACGCTCATCACCATCCACACCAGCCTACAGCATGCAATCGCCACCCTGCGCAGTTCCGCTGTCACCAAGGAAGACCTGCAGCGGTCGCAAGTGCACTATATCTGTGCTATCCAACACCTCGATCAAGGTCTCAAAGAAGCAACACGAGGAGGAAGAGGACGAAGATCGCAGCAACAATGGCTACAAGGACAAAGATTTGGAGGACAAGGATTCCAAAGAGGAAAAAGAGGAAGGAAAAGGTGCGTAGTGCACCATGTTTTATTTTTCTATCAACTAACGAAGTCTATAACAGGTTTTTTCATCTTTTTATGTTCTTTCGAGCAACTGATGATGCCGACAATGGCCAAGCATCTGCCGCGCAGGCTTCAGGAGTTGCAGGGACATCGACAAAAGCCCCCACATCCCGGTAAGTCATTTGTCTCTTTTTTTTCCGTTGTCACTCATCTATTCTACCCTACCCTTGTCCCTACTTTGGATCACATACATTGGATTGCCCATCGCCCACCCAAATCACCACTGCCCACCTCGGATTACCCATTGCCTGCCCCAAATCACCACTGCCCACCTTGGATCCCACCACCATGTACTGTCACCACCAAACCGCCACCCACCACCCCCATTGCCCACCTTGGATTGCCCATCGCCCAACCAAATCACCGCTGTCTGCCTCGGATCACCCATTGCCCACCCAAATCACCACCGCCCACCTCAATTGCCCCCCCTTTCACCTGCCACCATGTTGAATCGTACACCATCACCTCAAATTGCCCATGCCCACCCACCGTACCCACTGCACCCACCACCACGTGCCATCACCACCAAACCGCCCACTGAAAACCACCTGCCCCCATTGCCTGCCCCAAATCACTGCCGCCTACCTCAGATTGCCCATCGCCCACCTGAAATCACTGCCCACCTCAAATTGCCCCCTCTTTCACCTGCTATCGCGTCAAATTGTACGCCATCACCCTAAATTACCCATGCCCATGCCCACCACACCCACCACCATGTGCCGCCACTGGACCGCCCACTGCAAACCACCTGCCGCCCACCTCAAACCACCTGCCGCCCACCTCAAACCACCCACTGCCCACCTCAAACCACCCGCCGCCCACCTCAAACCACCTGCCCACCTTGAACCACCTGCCGCCCACCTTGAACCACCCACCACCCACCTTGAACCACCCGCCGCCCACCTTGAACCACCTGTTCACCGCCGCCATGTCAAATCATACACCACCCCCCCCCAAATCACCTGCCACCACATCAAATCACTCATGCCTGTTGAGCAGCAATCATATGTCCATCAGACATAGTTTGTCTCAGTGGTCATCACTGTCATGAATGATGAGCTCATATGTCCGTTAGACATAGAGTCATACGTCCGTGATGACAAGAGTATTGTATCACTGTCATAGACAGTGACCAGACACCTCTCCAGGTGTTTTGAGTATTGTATCACTGTCTGAGACAGTGACCAGAGACCTCTCCAGGTCTTTCACTCATAGAGTGGAGATACTCACATGCTGGTAGGCAAGAAAGAGCAACTGAACGTATATTCTCTATCTACAGGTCTTATATACACTTTTAGTGTATGTACATATTTGTGTATAGAACTGTAATTAAATATACGTAAATAAAAAGAAAATATAAATGAAAATACCCTCTAAGGGTCAAACCGGTGATAGCCGTGTTGAAGGCTATGCTTAGGGGTATTTAGGGTGAAGTTTGTTCAACACCCCCCCATAATCTGTACAGTCATGTACTTGATTAGTAACGATCTTCTCACAAGTCTGCAAGAAGAGATGCGTATATTCTTTCAAAAATCTTCGAAAGAAATGTGTCCAGAGACACCTTCACGTCTCCACCTTTCTTTTAATTGCCAAGCCCAAAAGGCTTTAGGAGGAAATGTCCAAGGATCTCGTCCTTGGAGGGCTTGGTCCATCACATGGCAACAGCCGGATCTCATTGTGATTAATGCTGTGGTTTTCTGAAGGTGTGGTGGGGTTGCTCAAATTGGCAGCGAGATGAGCGCTCGCATTCATGTCCAACATTGGAATGTCCTCCAATAGTTAGTATTGATTGTTGTTTTTTACTGCGTGGTTTCTTATTTTTTCCATAATGATACAGCTGTTCAATAGTCTTTGGGTTTAACTGGAGTAATCTCAACAGTGATAGACTGTTCCCTGTAATGCAGTAAAATGAAGCAGTTTAAGGCCCTACTCCAGGGCCATCAGTAATCAATTTAATGATTCTGATAAACCTAACATTGGTATAAACTTTTGAAATAATATTCGACAAGATTTTTAGTCAGAATATCTGCAGGATTTTCAGATCCTTTGATGAATCGTAATTCAATCTCTTTGTTATCTATGAGTTTTTTGGTATATGATGATATTTGATATCAATATGTTTGGAACATTTTTCAGTAACAGGATTATTTGCAATAAATAGAGATCCCATATTATCAACCGTATATTGGTGCAATAGTTATGGGAAAATGGATTTCTGTAAGAATAGATCTAATCCATTTGTTCTCTCTTGCACAGTCAGATAAGGCATATATTCTGCCTCTGTTGACGATAGTGCTACCGTTTTTTGTTTCCTAGACGTCCAAGATACTACTCCTCCTGATAAAAGAGTAAAGAATCCAGATGTGGAATGACGATCATTTTTATCTGAAGCCCAATCTGAGTCTGTATAACTCATTAAGCCAGATCTTATGATCGTCGTATTTTATGCAGAGATCTATTGATTTGGCTAAATATCTAGCCATTCCTATTGCATTTTTTAGATGATCTGATGACGGATTTCGCGTGAAACAGTTGCGAACATTTTTATAACAGCAAAAAAAATTCTGGTCTGTTCCAATCATAGATATAATAATGAACCAATAACCGATTGATATTGAGATCTAATCATATGATCTAATATTTTATCATTTTTAATTGGTTCATATCCAGTGGGAAGAGGAGTATTTGTATGAGTAGCATCACTCATTCCTAGTCTCTGGATTATTTTATGCAAATAGGGTTTTTGATCGATGGTAATAGAAGTCGGTGACTTCTCGCATACGAAGGGGTAATGTTACAGTTCCTTCTCGTTTCATCTCTCTTGTTTCATATAACGTTTCATATCCATCATCTCTCCTTATACTGCGCATCGTATTGCCTGGACGCTATCTCCTTTTTATAGCTACCTTCATGTTTCCTTTCTTAGGTAGTTAGCGTTTCATTCCTCTTATAGTTTCCTTTGTTCTCCAAACGTATATAAACCCCATGTACAGTAGAGTAACTCTAGTTCCAACTTAGACGAGTTTTGCTCTCAACTTCGATCGACTTCAACACTCTCTTTTCTCGTCGCTCTCAAGACCTTCGTCATCGTTTGACTTAGCGTCTGAACTCTTTGTCCAGTGGCTGGGAGCGGACCGAGACTCTGCTTGTCACTGTTGACTTAGAACGAACCATGACGAGGGCATCGTCCGTAACACCTGGTGGTTGTTTCATATATATTTCTTCATCCAGTTTTCCATATAGGAAAGCAGCAGTCACATCTAGAAATGATATATATAAATTTTCTAGTGCTGCAAGTGCAAGTATGAGACGGCATGTCTCATATCTTACTACTGGTGAGAATATTTCATCGTAGTCAATGCCATCTATTTGGGAAAAACCCTGGGCAACTAGACGAGCCTTTTTACGTCCATCGTCTTTTTGGACATAAACCCATCTGCAACCTATAGCCTTTCGGCCTTCAGGGAGATGTTGTAGATTTATTATAACGCCTCTTTTAATGAGCATGTCCCATTCTTTTTGTTCGGCGTTAATCCAGTCTTGTTGTTTGTTGACAGGTAAATGAAATATTTTGTGATGATGTTCAGGTACAGCTGTATTAGCTGTTTCATTGATAGGGATTGCACACGATAATAATTTATTAATCGTGAAACGATTTAATCTCGTTCTTCTATCAATTTTCTCGATATCGACTGGATCTAAAGCTCCATAGACATTATCTGGTCGATTTACTGATCGTCTGGTTCTGGTTGGTCTAGGAGATGATGGTCTTGAAGGAGCAAATAAATCTTCTTCAACTTCATTTTGATCATCTGAATCATCACTTTCAGAATTGTTTTTTGAACTATCAGATCCCTTTCCTTTGGGAGATATACTAGATTCGTCAGATGAGTTATTATCACTCTCTGATTTCGATGAATCTTCTTCTTCATCTGATGTATTATGTTCTTTAGACGTTCCATGAGGTATTTCTGGCATGAGATCCTCAAACTCTTCCTCTGGATTGAGGAATGTGGGATTTTGATTAGAGTTTCGACATTTTGGAAATTTTGTTTCGTCAAATACTGCTGTCGTTCCCATAAAAATGGTGTTGTTTTCAGGGTTCATAAATTTATACCCTTTCATTCCATTTTTATATCCCAGAAAGATCATCATCTTTGATCTGGCTTCAAGCTTATTTTGTCTGCGTTCAGCAGGAATATATACATAAGCTTGGCATCCAAACACTTGCAAATCCGATACATTCGGTTTTTTCTTTTCAATAAGAAAATATGGTGTCTGCCATTTATTACGAGCTATGGGAGTCCTATTGTATAGGTATACTGCGTGTTCAAGCGCAAATTCCCACCACGATTGTGGTAAGCAGGCATCGAATCTTAGGGATTGTGACTTTTCCCAAATAGTTCGATTCATCCTTTCAGCTCTGCCATTTTGTTGTGATGTATATGGTAACGATTTTTGGATTTCAATTCCAAGATCTTTGAGGTATTTTCACTTTTAGTGAATTCGCTTCCTCCATCAAATCGCCATTTCTTAGGCAATTTTTGATATTTATTCCTTATTAAGGCAACAAATTGTTTCAGTGAAGATTCCGTATCGGATTTCTTCTTTAGTAAACCAATCCATAAATGTCCAGAAAAATCATCGATAAATGTCACAAAATATTTATATTTGTGATATGATATCATCGAGATTTCTTTAAGATCTGAATGTATTAAGTCAAAAGGAGATGAAGCTCTACTTTGTGACTCTGGAAATGATTTACTGCGCATTTTTCCTTTAGTGCATCCTGAACAAGTTTGTTTTCGTTTAGGAACAGGAATATTAGGGAATCCTTCTAAATGAATTTTTCCTTTACGGATTACTTCATCTTGTGGATGTCCCAATCGTTTATGCCATATATGAAAATCTGGTTTTCGTGTTACAACATTTATTGATTCACTATGAATCTCAGAATCTAACCAATATATGGTTTGACCTTGTTCGTGTGGTGAAAATCTTATAATGGAAGATTTTTTGGTTAGATCGATGTGATCTTTATTTCCTGAAAGGGAATATCCTTGATTTAGGAATGTTCCCATGGAGAGTAATCTCGTATCCATGTCAGGTATATAGAAGACTGGCCTGATCAATTTAATATCTGTCTTTCCATTGACGATAATTTTGATCATAACGGCACCTACGCCTAGTATCTGTAAAGTTTTACCTTTAGCAGCGGTTTGTACAAACCTTTTATCAATTAGCGATCGGTAATATAGAAAGTCATTTTGATTGTGAGTAAAGTGTAATGATGCTCCTGAATCTAGGATCCATGACGACTCATTTTCTTTACATTTCACACAATTATTGCAATGAGAAAAATAATGTATATTTTCGCTATATACATTTATACTACCATGTCGCTGTGAAGAGCATTTAGTAGTTTCTCTATTGACAAATGAATGACTTAACTCGTCACCGAGGCTTACAGCATCATCATCAAATAGAGGATCCATTTGATCGTCAAACGGATCCTTTGGGATGTCGTAATCTTTTTCACCATTATCGAATAACGTTTCTTCCAAAACATCATATGGATCTCCCACAGTTGAATAATCAAGATCTATGTCAGATCTTTTGCATTTGGGAGGTGGTTCAAAAGATAATTCATCTTTTGTGACGGTATCAAGTATTTTCAATGTTTCTGTCGTTGGTGTGACGCCAAGGCGATCAGCAAGAGATCTAGTGTTTATAGATCGTTGCCATGTTCCTTTTCCATATTTCGACTGACCCGTGAATCGGTTAGCTGATGGATGCATGCGGGCTTGTACATTTCTAGCCGCAATAGAAAGAGCCGGAGATATGATCTCGACGGCATTCTGCTCCTGATCAGATTCAGGAGGAACGTCTGCTTCTTGGGCGCGTTTCTTTCCCTTGCCTCTAAAGCCCTTGCGAGAGCGAGGTCTTTGATTTTTGGATTCATCAGAACCCTGACGCTGATTTTCGTCATCCTTTTTCTGATTATTCCATGACGCATCTTTTTCTTTTCTTTTTACTCCGCTGATTTTATTCGCCTTTTCTCTCGAGTTGTACTGCTGTTTCATCGCATATCCTCTGCGATATTCCCCAATGATGGAATCGGAGATTGTTTCGAATGTAAATTTTTCGGTTCCATATAATTGGAACATTGCCGTAGAAACAGCGGTCCACTCTTTCGGAAGAGCAGCTGCAAGTATAAGGGCTTGCATAAAGTCAGGAATGTCGACTTTGTCTTCCCTGAGCTGCGAAAAGTACGAGCCTAGTCTTTCAATCTCAGGAACGGGATCCTTTCCTGAAAGTTGAAATTTAACTGCTTTTTGAAATCGTTCAAAAATGAGTGCTGGGGTCGTCTTTTTGTAGCTATTCTCTAGCGTTGTCCATGCTTTGAGAAGTTCGTCTTCTGCAGCTATATGTCGCCTAATAGAATCTGATACTTTAAGACGTAAAGCACCAAGACCGGAGTCATTGAGTTTTTGCCATTCTCGAAGATCTTTTTTATATTCGGTGGCGGCAGCAGCAGTAAGTGTAGCGGTGGCAGCATCAGCGGGAGGAGACGGTTTCGGAAATGATTGATTGATAATAGCCCAAGATCGATGTGAAGCAAATAGGATTTCATCCTTTCTGCCCAGACACGATAGTCGATGCCAGAGAAGATGTTGATGGAGTCAATGCCAGTGGAAGTTTTTGAGGACGACATAGTATATGATATCTTTATCTATGAAACATGTTTTTGTTAGCGTCTTGTTTCATATAAAATAATTTTTTGAAAAATGTGAAAATTTTTCATCATCGTTGATCATGTCCTTGAGACATGTTTTGTCATCGTTGACAACAATGACGGGCTTATCGGGGCCCATAACCTGTTGAGCAGCAATCATATGTCCATCAGACATAGTTTGTCTCAGTGGTCGTCACTGTCATGAACGATGAGCTCATATGTCCGTTAGACATAGAGTCATACGTCCGTGATGACAAGAGTATTGTATCACTGTCATAGACAGTGACCAGACACCTCTCCAGGTGTTTTGAGTATTGTATCACTGTCAGAGACAGTGACCAGAGACCTCTCCAGGTCTTACTCTCATAGAGAGGAGATACTCACATGCTGTTAAGCAGGAAAGAGCAACTGAACGTATATTCTCTATCTACAGGTCTTATATACACTTTTTAGTGTATGTACATATTTGTGTATAGAACTGTAATTAAATATACATAAATAAAAAGAAAATATAAATGAAAATACCCTCTAAGGGTCAAACCGGTGATAGCCGTGTTGAAGGCTATGCTTAAGGGTATTTAGGGTGAAGGTCGTTCAACATGTGTTGGCATGTTCGATTTGGGTATTGTTTAGGTCTAAAGCATACAGATTTTTCCCAGTGAGCTTTCCTTGTGTGATGATTGCTTTTGAAGTTTTGTCGGTGATCCAGCAGCCATCATTTTCATTTCCAAATGTTATTTGAATATTTGATGTATGTGTGATGCGACTGATTGATATCAAGCGAACAGTGGATGTGGGAATGTAGAGTGCATCTTTTAGTGTCAGACTGATTTGGTTTGTGGTTGTCAATGTGATGATGCCAATGCCGATAGCACTTATTGTTGAGCCTCCTATGCCTTTTACGGTGCGCGTTCCCTCGGGGATGGTTCTTAGTTGTGTAAAGTCATTCTTGTCAGGGGATATATGGACTGTGGCTCCAGAGTCACAATAGAACGGATGACTTGTCAGAGGGAGCACTTGCTCATTTGTGGATTGATGGTGTGATGCTGATAGTGCAAGTAAATGATTTGGCGGATTGTTGATGGTCCAGTTGACCGATGCTCTCGGCTCCTCCTCAGCAGCAAGCCATCCTTCATATTCTGTGGCATCAAGAGAGGAGCCAGGTATACTAGCCAGGTTTGTGGAAGCAAGGCCGGCAAAGCCGGTGTTAGAATTTTGAGGGACATTGGTAGGATCAATTTCTAGCATATACGCTTTGCCTGAATTGGCGTCAATGACCCGGAGTTTCCTTTTGTCATTTGTCATAGTCCCTCTGTTTTGTTTGGCCTCCCGTGCTTCTCTCACTGCCGTTCGGCTTTCCTCAATGGTTTTCCCAGCCATTCCTCCACCAGACAAGATGCAGTATTCAGCAATGTGGCCCATCTTTTTGCAGTTGCTGCAAGTAGGGCGAGGGCGACTTGACTTTGCAGTGAGTGCGATGGATGTTGAGGGGATGGGGCTTTTTGTAGCGTCACGAAGTCGTTGTTTGTTCTCAAGAAGTCGTAGGATGTCTGCTGGTTTATAGGGTTTTTCTTCCGTGGCCATGGAAAGATTGTGGTTGACAACGCTTTGCAGGTGGGGGAACGAGTCCATGCCTTGAAGGAAAACTAGGGAGGTAATAACATCGCGAGTGATGTTTCCGGCTGCAAATGCCCGGGTAATCAGATCGTCCATGGCTGCAGCAGTCTCTGGCAAGGGTTTGTCACTGGAAAACGTCATTTTTAGTGCCTGGGTGAGTAGCTGTAGTTGGCGGACTGGACCCTCTTTTTCGTGTCTAGTTTTTAATTTTGTCCAACAGTCTGTCACTGAGGTGGTAGCTTTTACGTGGTCTTGTTCGCGAGGATCAATGTACTGGAGAATAAATCCACGAGCAAGTCTGTCGTTTGCTTTCCAGTTGGCATAAGCGCGAGGTTCGGTCGTTGCATCCGGTTGTGATGGTGATCCCTCAACGTATTCATCGAGGCCATTTAGCGTGAGGGAAATTAGTATGTCGGAATTCCATGTTGTCCAGTTTGATTTCAGTTGATCTAGTTTCTCTCCTTGGAAAGTGGTATGGATGCTTAGCCACGGTATAGATGGTTTAAGGGCGTCAGCATCAGAGGCCGAGGATGTGTTTGAGGTGCCGGTGGCCATATTCAATTTGAATTTTTTTTTTTACAGCCTTTCCAATATACCTTGTGGAAATCATCAAAAAATAAAAAGATTTCTGGCTACTCACGTGACCGAGATTTCAAAGTCTGAACCGAGTGGCTAGAGTCGTCGACGCCTGCAGGCAGCGGCGTGCCAGTCGTTCTTTGCTATACTCCCTCTGACCATCGCCGCTCGCTTACATCGTACTCGCACCGCATTCTTTATTTAATTTCCAAGCCATGTCACTCGGCGCTGGGCCGGAGACCAGGGATGATGCTGTTGAGATAACATCGGATGGGCTAGTGCCTGTCATGCCTAATGGTGCGTTGTACGGTTATCTGGTGTAGAGTCCGCTAATGTATGCAATCGAAGTTCACGCACAGAGTCTCATGCAGATGATTACGCTATACAATCAACAGCAGCTAGCAGCGCAATTTGGACTATCTCAGGCCCCTGTCGCTGCCTCGGTGATCAATGCTTCTCAGCCAGGTCAGCCCCCTCCTCTGTCAACCAATGTTCCTCAGTCTAGTGTCACTCCATCTCCATCTACACCACCACCTGGCTCTGCTACTGCATCTTTGCAAGATTACGAAGTTCTTATTCATATCGAAGCCAAGCCAAAGCCCGGATCACGCAAGAACGCCAAACCTGAGATCAAAGTATTTGAGCCACGCCAACTGTCCCCGCAACTGGGCTGGGATGATTTCTTGTCTCAGCTAGCTGCCATTCTCAATGTTACAAAGGCCGCGCTCAAGGTTTCAAGGATGCGATATCGTTGGAGCAAACCAAAATCTTCGACCAATGTGCCCCTGATTTCGGAGGATGGCTATTCCTCAATGATAAAGAACCTCCTCCAGCTTGGGAAGAAGGTGTCTGAGGGGGGGTTTAGGGTCATTATCACCATGGATCCTCCTGAAGTTATAGACCCGGTATGCCATTTCAATTTCAATGCATTTTGATATGTTGACTGATGTACATATGTCGTAGATGAAATCATCTGATGAACCTGAGGAGGAGGACCGTCCTCGTAAAGTGCCAGGCGTATGTACAGTTCCTCGTGACCGATAATGATAAACGTAGTAATGTAAATCAACAATAGCGTCTTGATATCCGTCTTCAGACTGTGATGATGGAACTGGAAGAGATGTACCGTGATAAATGTGATGTGCACAAGCCATTGATTTGTTTCCATCATCGCCCTCTTGATCTTCATTTCATCCTCACTGATGACCGGAAGAAAGTATGGGGAAATGCAATTGTGAGTGACAACAAGTAAATGCTTGGATCTATTCTCATTTTGAGCAAAGCTTCTTGGTACTGCCTCGAAGACATTGCCACCACTGTCTTCAAATTATTTCTCGGCTGCCCAAGCAAAAAAAAAAAAAAAGGGCAAAGATAAGTCTGATAAATCTGAAGCTTCTACTGCACCTCCCCATCTCCTACTCCTGCACCACATCCGAGGCATGAACAGCCTTTCTTGCCAATGTATCCTCCTATGCAGACGATCCCATATGCGATGCCTTTTCCAATGTATCATCCATCAATGATGATGCCCTCAATGGCGATGCCTAGCCCATATTATCCAGGTTTTTTCCCTCCTCCTAACCATGGTGACACTCTCCATGTCCAAGGTCATTCCCAAGACCGTTCATCTTCTCCAACAACTGGTGGTTCCTCTCCTCCACCTCCTCCTGAAGCCTCAGTTGAGGAGATGTGTGCACTATTCAATTTGGGAGATGATTTCATGGATTGACTGGAACTCTTGAAATTCCAGATTGGTGATGACCTTTCAAGCTTACCTGAAGAGAAGTGGAGGCATGTTGGGTTTGAGGATCTGGAATGGAATCGCTTGCTCAAGGCTTATCGCTGTTACAAGAAGAGGCTTCATAACTAACTTTTTCCCTTCTTTCATTTTACTACACTTACTTTCAGTACATGACAATGCTCTCACTGTTATGAGCTACTCATGAACTATAATAATTCAATCATTTTTTGCAATTGACAATGAGGGTTATTACAAATAACCAGAATGTGCAAACCACTGCCTGGCTTTGTCTGCAGTGACTGTTCCACATGCCTCCAATAAGATCATTTCTGGATCATCACTATCCAATATCTCTCTCCAGTGCCTCCGGATCCAATGTTTGACTGTAAATGCCAATGATTGACATGATATTACTCATATGACACATAAGTTGGCTCACCAGAACTAAAGCTCTCCTCAATAGGGTTAAAATCAGGGGAATATGGTGGAAGGAATCTGACAACACAACCTTCCAAAATATAAGTCTGACATAGTATTTAATTTACTACAACATTTCACTTACCATGACTTTCAACTAGCTCACGAAGTAACTCTGATTGATGGATGGCACAATTATCCATGATCAGTACACTTCTGTCAAGGGGGAAAGGTTGCATGTGTGGCAACTAATTTACATTAGTTCAGCCCTGCAATATATGTCTCCACTCACTACTTGTTCTGCAATGTAATCAAAGAACTGAGGTCCATCCACTGAACCTTCAACAATGCGGGTGGAAAGATAACCTTCCATTGTAATGCTGGCAATTATGCTGTATTGTGTTCCACGCACAAAGTTTGCCTCAATAGTGGCAGGCTTTCCACATGGTGCTCTTCCCCACCGACGGAAAATAGTGCGATCATCTTTGCTGCTCTCATCAACAAAGACCATCTGTTCTGCCACAAACTCAGCTTGAATTGCCTCCATCCACTGCCTACGTCCATCTTCATCACGTTCCACAGCTACTTTCTGTTAAACGACCTTCACCCCAAATACCCCTAAGCATAGCCTTCAACACGGCTATCACCGGTTTGACCCTTAGAGGGTATTTTCATTTATATTTTCTTTTATTTACGTATATTTAATTACAGTTCTATACACAAATATGTACATACACTAAAAGTGTATATAAGACCTGTAGATAGAGAATATACGTTCAGTTGCTCTTTCTTGCTTTCCAGCATGTGAGTATCTCCACTCTATGAGTGCAAGACCTGGAGAGTGTCCTGGTCACGTGCTCTGACAGTGATACAATACTCAAAACACCTGGAGAGGTGTCTGGTCACTGTCATAGACAGTGATACAATACTCTTGTATCAGACGTATGAATAGCCCATGAGTCATCGTCAACTACAATGATCTTGTTGATTGTAGATTGTTGAGTAGGAGGCCAACATCTTGACTGACTAAAACCCAGTCACGGATTTCATCAAGAAAGAGTTCTGGAGTTTCATTGAGCATTTCAATCAACTCGTGAACCTGGAATGCATCAAGTGTAGAAGGACAGCCCTGCAATGGATTATGAGCAGGAATAACATTACCAAACTGTTCAACATTCTGACACCATCATTGCAGACTTTCATCTGAGATACCTAGGATGGCACAGATGTTGCCAGTAAGCCAACCATTGTTCTTCAGCCACACAGCGCGCTCTTTCAGGTCTGGAGAAATGTGACAAAAAGGCATGGTATGAGTCGTGGTTGTAGTGGCGGTTGTTTTGGTGAGTGCAGCAGAGTTTTAAACTCAGGTCACGCGAGTAGCCTTTTTTTTTTTTTTTTCTTGACGATTTCCACAAGGTATATTGGAAAGGCTGTAAAATAAAAAAATAAAAATAAAAACAGGCTTATGTAATGAAAGACGACGTAACGGTTACACATTCTATGGCGGATCCTGTCATGGTCGAAATCTATCTACTGCATGCTGGAAAGCCGCCAATTTCCGTTCTCTCCATTCCTGCCGAAGATATTATACGGCTTGCCATCCGCCCTCTCAAATGGTTACGATTCGTTATGTTCTGTGTTTGCGGCGCCCGCGGGGATCTTGAAACGCCAATTGGTTCTGTCGTCGACTATGACAGTGAACTATTGGCCAACGATAAATACTACTATCGTGTTATTAATAGTGGTAACATTTCTTCTTATATGCGAAATTGTTACACCATCTCATTTCTGCAGAGAACCCCGCCTTTGTAGACCCTAATGGATTGAATGGACGAGGAACATCTGAGCGGCTAACACAGCGCCGTAGTAATTTTAGGCAAGATATCATGGCACGAGACGGGGAGTATTGTGTTGTCACTCATGAGGACAAAGAGGAATGTCAAGCAGCGCACATAATTCCACTGAAAAAAGGCAACGATGTAAAATTCAGATTGTTTAATGTATATCTTCTAATCATCTATTCTAGTATCTTCAACTGATTCTTCGAGATCGTTCTCATTGCTATGACGAAACTGTATCAATCTCCAACATACATGATGTTAAGAATGGAATCTTTTTGAGCATGAACCTGCATAGCAAGTTTTGTAATGCAAAAGTTGCTTTCTTAAAGGTATATTAACCATTTTTATTTCATATTCAAGCATATTTGATATGAATCCATTAGGTGCCAAATTTTGCATTGGATGCCAATGACATCCCATTCGAGCAACTAAACCCAGATTGCATCATACTACACCGTCTCAAGTATCAGCGACTTCCCAGGACTGTATTAGAAACCTTGGCGTCTGGTGCAGCCCCTTATGAACAGCATGCTCAAGTAGTATTTGACGGCACAGGACACCCACAACCGCCTTCTGTAATTCTTGATTTCATGTATGGCGTTGCCGCCTACAAACGCTGGAAGCCTAAAGGCGAGGGCAGTGCTGTGGTAGAGACATACAAGCAACATTATGCGGCTTGTCTCAAGAGGCCCCACATTCGTCCCCAGAATGACAGAAATGACGATGGTTCTCCTGTGGAAGCTGACGACCCCAATGATGGGGATTATGAGCCCAGCAACAAGTCCTCTTCCGGTGAGGAAAACCAAGACACATTGATAGAGGCAATGGACGATATGAATTTCTTCTTAATGTATTTGAGTGGAATTTCGCCGGAAGAGGCTGCTATGAGAACGATAAAACGACAGGAGGAGGAAGAGCGTTTGGCTCAGGAAGCAAGCCGAAGCAAGGTGATAGAATGGATGAAAGCCGTTGAGTAGCAGCATACATCGTTTATCGACGTGGGGTCTAATACCATTTCGCGAATAGAAGTCGTCGCTGGAAATGTCTTAGAAACCAGTGTGGTGCTAGGGTGTTGTAGCAAGTATTCAATTAACTCAGCACAATTGCCTGTCATCTTGTACCCTGAACAAAAACCGTAACTCGTCATCTGCCATTCGCCGAGGAACTTTTACTTCGCAAACGCTCATCGTCCTCCTTGGTTTATTGTTGTCTACGTACTCCGATGGGACGACAAGATTCATGGAGCTGCGGAAATGTTCATCATCATGCCAGTAGACTAACATATTAGGGGATAGACGAGCACACGCCTATCTAGGTACCATTTCACAGCCCAGAGGGCGAAACCAGCATCCGGCAGCATCGACGGGGTACTAAAGGTAACAGAAGGGTGGCGTGACCACTCACTCCCCAGGCGCAACTGCTCGTCACGATCCCCAGCCAGACCTTGGAGGCAATAAGAGGCCAGGTGTAGCACCGCTGTAGCTTGCAGTGCAATAAGGGCACATCGCTTGTCGGCAGTCGGAGAAGTTTAAAACCGTAATGGAACCAATGATGACGAACATCTCCGAGTCGTCGACAGGGGGCGGACGTTGTTATCTACGACGTTTAAAGCGGCCAGGTTAGAGAGAAACCGATTTCATTGTGAATCACTAACCTGGCGCGCAGCAGGTACCTCCCAGCATACCAGGTTTTCCCATCATTCGTCACCGAGCTGCGTATACAAGGGATCTTTGATTGGTCGTCGGTTTAATGCAAAGGACTAAGCGTTATGGACAGCCCGTCTGCGCAACAATGTTTTGAGCTCTGTACAAAGCTATCCTTGTTGAATCGCACCTGTGGGTCTTGCTGATCGACAGCATTTTATTTTGCGTCGTTCGATCGATGATCGCCCGCCACAAGGCAGTCAATCAACGGTACACTGATTACTGCTTTCTACCACTCTAAGCGTACGTGGCTGATGTTGTCGGCCGGATTCTCTTAATCTCATCGCCCCAGCGCTATCGTTAAACTGTCAAACAACGTCAGAAGGCATTCAGGCACCTTGAAAAATCCCATGTTACCTTGACCAAAGAAAAACGCGCCTTGAACCTCTCTGTGCCATTTCCGTGCTTTTGGTTCGATCCCGAAGGATCTTAAGCCCAGGGCCCACGACAAGGGAAGCACGAGGAAAAGAGGCAGGTAGCCTCTTCACCATCCCTGGGACGCACCTTGTATTTGGCGAACGAGGCGGGCGACGGGGCGACGAGGATAACCTAAATAAACTGTGGAAATGCGGAAATGTCAGCCAAATGGAGAAAGTAAAGAAAGAGAACAAAAGAAACCAAACTGATTCCATAAATGTGCGCAACACTACTCCCTCTCACCCCCAGCCATCTAACAGACGGTCCGGAGCTTTCCCGCCACGATTTTCGCCTGGACCCACGCAGCATATTCTTTTCTCATCTCGTCTGTGACATTGTCAACATCTACCTTCGCCACCCCGCACCTGACTGGTGGTGGACTAGTTAACCTAGTAGGGCGGTTAGGTGTTGAACAGACGATAAAAAATGAATCATCGTAATCGCAAACCGGTGCCTCCTTATGTTTGAATATACCAAGGCTGGCATTCCAGAAGCGCTTGAAAGCAGACTCGGTGGACACCTGTATTACGGCAGTTCGGATTATTGCTTAGCGGTGAAGAACGCGACAATTACCTCGCGGTGCACCACCCTGACACGCCTAGGGATATGAGTTTGAGCCTTGCCCGTCATGGGAACCAAAAGCGTCACTAGGTCCTCGTCCTCGTCTTCCCCTTGGAGCACTGGCAACTGGGCGACTGGAAAATCCTTGGCGAAATGAATACGGGGAAAATCTGCAAAATGATCAGCAGCATTAATGTGCGGGAGTTGACGACCGGCGTCGGAGTTAACAGTGGAAGGCATGGTGGTGTGCATGGTGGTGTGCATGGTGTGTGTGATAGTAAGGAAGAAAGGCTGACGCGCGCCAGTGAACAGTTTCGCTGTCAGCCGCACGATTGAAGCCCCTATCCAAAAGCGGTCTGTGGCGGTGCGAGTAAGTACCATCTTGTACTCATATACGCGTTGCTCCTCGCCGTCATCCATTAACATAGTTTGTGGCACAAGTCGTGCACATGAGGCCTGGATGCAGATAAGCAAGTAGGCGGCGAGAGTTCTAGGCTATTCCTCGCATATTGACGCGACGGCGTCGTGTCGAGTAATATTCTTGGACAATTAGTCACTAGATAACTTCTTTCCAATTATATAAAATGAGCATGAATGGCGCAATTGGTATGAATAAGCGCTTCAGATGGATTTGTAACCAACTCGCATTTGGCGACGAGTTTCAGTGTCTTAGCGAGCAGCTCAGACATCTATAAAGGCCCACCAGCATGATCAAGCCCCGTAACAAATTCATGAGAACAAGCGTTTCCTGCTCTACGCCGCGCCCACGCCTAATGGCTACCCCATATCCGTCTTTTTGGAGGAACTCAAGGCAGTTTATCCAGGGATCGATTACGAGTACGTCGGCCACACCTCAATTGCCACTGGCAATTACCTCTTCTTCACAGTATCGAACTTATCGAGATTTGGGGAACGCGGCACAAGGTCTGTTCGCCTTTTGTCTCCATCAACCTGCTGCTCACCTCCCCATCACTGAACAGGAACCATGGTACTTGAAGAACCCCAACGGGCGCATCCCCGTTCTACTTGACCGCTCCAGAAATGACTTTGCTGTCTTTGAAACGTCGGCCATCCTTCTGTACCTCGTTCAGCACTATGACAAGGATTTCAAATTCGGTTTTCACTCTATCGAGCACGCAGATGAGTACAGTGTCTTGCTCCAATGGCTTTTCTTCGCGGTTGGTGTTTCTTGTCGTGTTGTAATGCGCATATATTGACCAACTGTTCAGCATGGTGGTGTGGGTCCCATGCAGGGACAAGGTGAGCACTTTGGAACTAGATCCAAGAAACATAATCGAACGACAGCGCAGCCCACCATTTCATAAACTATGCGAAGGAAGATCTTCCATACGCCAAGAAGAGTACATTGGTTCTCTCATATCATATACATGCTTGCTAAGACCATGTCATCAGGGTATGGCGACGAAGTCAGACGTCTTTACGGCGTTCTCGAACTTCGCCTTAAGGATTGTGAATACCTTGCCGGGCTGGACAAAGGTCATTACACCATTGCAGACATCAAACAGGGTACTCAGATCTCACACACCAGTCACAGAGCACTTGCACCAGTCACAGGGACCTCAAACCAGTCACAGGACACTCACACCAGTCACAAGGTACTCACACCAGTCACAGGGCAACTTACAGGGTACTCAGATCTCACACATCAGTCACAGGGCAACTCACAGGGCACTTGGAACTTACAAACAGGTCACAGGGCACTCACACCAGTCACAGGATGCTCACCACCAGTTAGAGGAACTCCCACAACCTGTCACACACCTGTCACACACCACCACAGGGAACACAAGGTACTCAAACACATGTCATAGGGCCAAACACACATGATCAAACATGGTTGGCAACAATACTCTGAAACTGGGATTAAGCATGCAACTCTGACAACTGTTCAGTGGGATAAAGCATACAACTGTGGACTTGGATAAAGCATACAACTCTGAACTGGGATTTACGGGGGTCCGGGGGCTTGCAGCCCCTGGCAAGCTGAAGGGGCAAGACGACGGTCGCAGTTCGAGCAACGCGAGGATGCGCCAAAGGCAGGGCCCCAGAAGCTTGTCTATAAAGAAGGGGACAAAAAGGTACCAGGCACTGCTGACAGAGCGCTGACAAATCGTGTGGTAATGGTGACCAAATGCTGACTTAAGGGTGCTGTAAGATTGGTCAGCGCTGACTAAAATGACTAAGCATTGGTAAGCAATCTTTGTCCCCTTCCTATATGCCTGTCAGTCACAGGGAGAAGTCACACATGTCACAGGTGCGACGCCAGTCACAAACAGTCACAATTTGTAAGCGGACTCTGTTGCCAACAGATTTCCGTCACACACTCTTTCTGCCTTTCCCCCCCCACACACACATAGCTTAAAATTCAAATAAATTTCGGAAAAATGTAGGAAAAATTATACATGTAGTTTTGAGTCTTTTATAATGCTTTTGGCACAGTACTTTAGTGACAGGTATGACAAATCTGCAGATCTGCAGATAAGGCTTATGATTGGGCTGATAAGGCTTTAGCTTGCCATTCAAGGTGTTTAAAAATCACAAAAAATCACGAAAAATCAGAAGAAATGTGAGTAAACTTTTAGATCCCTTGAGTAACCCTGATCTAATGTTCTTGGCATAGTAATTGCATATTTCTGGATTAGCCAACTATTCAAGCTATTTAAAAATCCGGAAAATTCACGAAAAATTCAGATCAATGTGAGTAAACTTTTAGAATTCCTGGAGTAACCCTTATCTGATTCTTGGCATAGTAATTGCATTTTTTGTGATCCATGTATGGTTACTTTGCTGTTTTCATAACAGATGGAGCTGATATGGCTTTAGTAAACTTTGTGCTCAGCTTTGATATTATCTTGGACTCAATTTTGTTGTTCCCTGACTGAGCAAAGTGAGTGATTATGATGAACATAATCCAAATTATTGATAAATCTCTTTTGCCCCTCCAGTCACTAACTGATCATTATTGTTCTTGAAGTCAAATTTTATTACCTGACTGAGAAAGTGAGTGATCATTATGAAATTAAGTCCAAATCATTGATAAATGTCTTTTTTCCCTCCAGTCATTTATTATTCTGTAACCATGTAAGAACTTTCACCAATCTATACAGTGTCTATTCATGTCATTTACAGGTCTAGACCTACAACTCCAGAGGATGAGCATCAAAGTACACGTCAAAGTACATGTGAACAGCAAAGACAGGTTGCTGAGGCTCAGATGGTTCAGGAGCAGAGACAAAGAGATCTGGCAGTTGAACAACAAAGACAGGCTGCCCATGCTCAGATGATGGAGGAACAGAGACAGAGAGATCTGGCAGTTGAACAGCAAAGACAACTTGCCCAGGCTCAGTTGCTTGAGGAGCAGAGACAGCTTGAACAGCAAAGACAGAGAGAATTGGCAGAGCTGGAAAGACAAGCGAGAAATGAAAGGGATTTAGCTTCACAAGTACAGAGACAGCAGGAGCATGAGGATCTTCTGCGTGATGCTCTGGGCCTGGAATACATAAATGATGTTGCAGGTGGAAATGATGCTCAAAGAAGAAATCAGATTCACAACCAATGGAGAGAAGAGCATGAGAGAGAACTGGATCCTGATGCAGATGAGGACTTTGATGATTGGGGCCCTGAGGACTGGCAAAGACTGGATGATGCTGTAGCTCAGGCATTGGCTTTGCCTGGCAATGAACAACAACAACAGCAAGCTGCTGCTGCTGTGTATGGAGAGAATAGGAGATATGACAATCAAGTCAGGAGAGAGTTGGAAAACCAGCAGGATGATATTCCTGATGTGCCTCAAAGAGATCCCAGAGATCTTCCCAGAGGAAGAAGACCCTATGTTGATCTTCAACCCAATGAAATTCATGGTCTGGGTCAAATGAATGTTATTTGTTCTCACTGTAATGCCTTGCATTGGAATTTTGAAAAGCTATCAGCTTCAACAGCTAGAAATCTCAAGTTTGGCATGTGTTGTTTGCAAGGGCAGGTTCAGTTGCCTCCACTGAGAGAGGCCCCAAGGATTCTGAGGGATATGCTTTGTGGGATTTCACCTCATTCAAAAGCATTCAGAAAACACATTTGTCAATATAATGCTGCTTTTGCATTTACTTCTCTTGGTGTCAAAGTGGATCATGCTGTCACAAATGCACCTGGGCCATACTCATTTCGCATTCAAGGTGAATTGCATCACCATACAGGTGCCTTGCTTCCAGAGGCAAATCAGCCAGAGCGCTATGCTCAAATCTACATTCATGATGATGCTGAGATCCAAGTCAATAGGAGGATGGCAAATAATCCTCATCTGAATCCTGTTATCATGACTGAGCTGCAGGCAATGATCCTTCAAGCACATCCTTACATTGCTCTCTACAAGTCAGCCCATCAAATTATGGCTGAAACACCTGCCAACCAGAGGCATAATGTTCAAGTGCTGTTGCGCATGGAGAGGGCTCAGGATAGAAGGAGGTACAATTTGCCAACTGCTGATGAGATAGCTGCTGTTATTCCAGGGGATGGCTCTGAGGAGGTCTCTGATCACAGAGACATTGTTCTAAGGCTTCAAGGTGGTAGTTTGCGTCGAATCAGTCACTTGAATCCTGCCTATTCACCACTACACTATGTTCTGCTATTTCCAAATGGTGAAGATGGGTGGCATATCAACATTCCCACTCAGCCTAGACCTGATGGAAGGGCCAGAAGTGCCAAAGTCAGCCAGAGGTGCTATTATGCCTACAGGCTTCATGTCAGACCAGGGACTTGGAACAGCCTCCACTTTCAGAGGTGGAAAACTGTTCCAGCAGTATATTGTGGATGCTTGGGCTTCATCTGAACAAAGTGGCTTGAACTGGGCCAGGACTCATCAAAAAGAGCTTAGAGCTGATGTCTACCAGGGACTTAGGGATGCTGCTATGGGAGACAGAGATGAAGAGGGGACCATGGAGAATATGGGTCAAAAGATTATCCTGCCTTCAACTCACATTGGGAGTGAAAGGAATATGCTTCAATTGTTCCAGGATTCCATGGCCATTTGGAGAGAGTTCAAAAGGCCAGATTTGTTTATCACTATGACTGCCAATCCAAATTGGCCAGAAGTGAAGGATGCCCTTCTTAAAGAAGCTGGCCCCATGCAGCCCTCAGACAGCTGGAGATAGACCTGACATTGTATCAAGGGTATTTGAGGGAAAAGATCAGCCCTGTACAAGCAAATCAAGGATGGCCTCTTTGGCAGATGTGCAGCCATGGTCTATACCATTGAGTTCCAGAAGAGGGGACTCCCTCACATGCACCTTTTAGTCTTTCTGCATCCAGAGGACAAAATTAGAAATGCAAATGATGTGGACTCTGTTGTCTGTACTCAGATACCTGACCAAGCAACCCAGCCTGTTCTCTATGAGGTGATCACCAAGAATATGGTACATGGTCCATGTGGTGTTGAACATCCTCATGCCAAATGCATGGTCAATGGGAGATGCTCAAAGCAGTATCCAAAGGAGTTTAGAGATGCCACCCATTTTGGTGAAGATGGATACCCAAAGTATGCCAGGCCTGACAATGGGCTCTTTTTTGAAAAGAATGGAAATAGATATGATAACAGAGATGTGGTGCCCTACAATCCATATTTGTCTGCAAGGTACAACTGCCACATCAATGTAGAAGTCTGTGCTTCTGTGCATGCTGTCAAGTATATTCACAAATACATCTACAAAGGTCATGACAGGACCACTCTGGAGATTGAGCAGGTCAGAACAGAAATGAGATCAAGGAGTATCTTGACTCTAGATATGTGTCTGCTGCAGAGTCCTGTTGGCGCATTTTTGAATTCAACATGCACAAGGAGTTTCCTTCTGTCACAAGATTGCCTGTGCATGACAAGGATCAACAATTGGTGTATTTCAATGCAGATGACATGTTGGATGAGTGGTTGAGAGAGGGCGTGTCAAGCATACTGCTTTGACTGCTTGGTTTGAAGCAAACAAAGCAGATCCTGCTGCAAGAACAGTGCTTTACCAGGACTTTCCCAAGAAGTTTGGTATGACACAAAAAATGCACATCAATGGAAGGCCAGGACTGGCAGGAATCCTCCAGCCATTGGAAGGATGTACTTTGCTTCCCATCTCAGGGAGAAAGGTTTTATCTGAGGTTGCTTCTGACAGTGGTGGCTGGGGCACAGTCTTTTGAAGACTTGAGAACCTTTAATGATATTCTTCATCCTACCTACAAGGATGCCTGCTATGCCAGAGGTTTACTTGAAGATGACAGGGAATGGAATCAATGTCTCAGAGAGGCATCACAAATGCAAACTGGATCTGCTCTGAGATCCCTGTTTGCAGTTATTCTTCTCAGTTGTTTTCCTGTCTCTCCTGAAATTCTGTGGGACAAATACAAGGAACATATCTGTGATGACTTGAGAAGAAGGCTTCAGAGGATGCCTCAGTTTAATGAGCATCAATTTGAGGATGACAAGATTCATGATTATGGTTTGCATCTCCTCAACAAGGGAGGACATTATGGACAATTTCATGTTGGCTCAGCAAATGGAATATGATCCAGTACAACAGGCTGAATTGGTGACTCAGAATGTAGGCAGGTTTAATGAACAACAGATGAATGTGTTCAATGCTGTCATGAACTCTGTCAACAACAACAGAGGCCAAATTCTGTTTGTTCACAGTGCTGGAGGGTGTGGCAAAACCTTTGTATGCAACACTATTGCAGCAGCAGTCAGGTCTCAGAATCAAGTAGCCTGTGTGTGGCCTCATCTGGATTGCTTCTCTCTTGCTGCAAGGTGGAAGAACAGCCCACTCCACCTTTAAGATCCCTATTCCTGCCTTGGAGACATCTGTAGCCAAAATCAAAGACACTCCCAAATGCATCAGGTAAGAAAGATCTATAGCTGGATTGTAAACTTGAAGCTGAACATGGAACAGGTGTTGGAGCATACCAAGGTTATCATATGGGATGAAGTGCCTATGCAACACAAGCATGCTGTTGCCTCTGTGGATCGGCTGCTGAAGGATCTTCTGAATAGAGGAGATGTGCCATTTGCTGGAATCACAGTGATATTTGGAGGTGATTTTTGTCAGACTTTGCCTGTGGTGCCCAAAGCATTGCGCCAGGAGATTGTGGCAGCATCCATTGCCAGAAGTAGCCTTTGGAGACATGTGGAAGTGCTGTATCTGACTCAAAATATGAGGTTGGATAGAACACCAGAAAGTGATGCTCATGCAGCTTGGCTATTAGGGATTGGAGCAGGTACCAACAGGGATGAGACTGGCAAAGTGCAAATACCAGATAACATGTGCTGCCATCCAAATACCATGGACAACCTGATACACCATGCTTATCCTGACATTCATGTGGGCAACAAAACAAGTCAGTATTTCTTGGACAGGACGATTCTGTGCTGCAAAAATGATGATGTGGATGAGATCAACAACAAGATTCTGGAGATGATGCAAGGCAGAGAAAAGGTGATGAACAGTGCAGATTCAATTGACTTGGAGAATGAGGCTCAGGATGGGTATCAACCTTATCCCATGGAATACTTGAATTCTCTGAATGCAAGTGGACTGCCATTGTCCAAATTGGCATTGAAGACAGGGTGTCCAGTGATGCTTCTGAGGAATCTTGACCCATCTAGAGGACTGTGCAATGGGACCAGAATGATAGTCAAAGAGATCAACAACAGAGTTGTGAAATGTGAGATCATATCTGGAGATGAAAGATTTGGTGGAAAGATTGCCTTGATTCCAAGGATCACACTTCAGCCCTCAGCAGAGAACTTGCCAATTCCTTTGAAGAGAAGGCAGTTTCCAATCAGGTTGGCATTTGCCATGACTATCAACAAGTCTCAAGGGCAATCAGTGAAGTTTGTAGGACTAAACCTGCAGACAGAAGTGTTTTCACATGGACAGATGTATGTTGCATTGTCAAGGTGCACATCTGGAGGGAGGATAAAAGTATTGTTGCCAGAGGGGAATGAAAGGCAAAAAGTACCCAACATAGTATATAATGAAATATTACAGGGACTGAATTTGTAATTACAGATAGACAGTAGTATAATGAATAATTAGAAAGGGGATAGAGCATAAGAGTGATTTGTGGGATAAAGCATAAGACAGTTCAGTGGGATAAGGCATACAACTCTTCCAGGTCAACATGACCCCCCATGGCCACCAAACAGGGATGGAGCATAAAAGTGTTCAATGGGATAAAGCATGCAAGTGTTGAGTGGGATTTGCAGGGGTCTGGGATAAAGCATGTGACTCTGACTGGGATAGATAGCAAGGTTAAATAAGAATACAACTGTGGACTGGGATAAAGCATAGAACTGTGGACTGGGATAAAGCATACAACTCAGAACTGGGATTTACGGGGGTCCGGGGGCTTGCAGCCCCTGGCAAGCTGAAGGGGTGAGACGACAGTCGCAGTTTGAGCAACGCGAGGACGCGCCAAAGGCGGGGCCCCAGAAGCTTGTCTATAAAGAAGGGGACCAAAAGGTACCAGGTACCGCTGACAAAGCGCTGACAAATCGTGTGGTAATGGTGACCAAATGCTGACTTAAGGGTGCTGTAAGATTGGTCAGCGCTGACTAAAATGACTAAGCATTGGTAAGCAATCTTTGTCCCCTTCCTATATGCCTGTCAGTCACAGGGAAAAGTCACACATGTCACAGGTGCGACGCCAGTCACAGGGCACTCACACCAGTCACAGGGCACTCACACCAGTCACAGGGCACTTGCACCAGTCACAGAGCACTCACACCAGTCACAGAGCACTCACACCAGTCACAAGGTACTCACACCAGTCACAGGGCACTCACACCAGTCACAGGGCATCACAAGGCACTCACAACAGTCACAGGGCACTTGCACCAGTCACAGGGGACTTGCACCAGTCACAGGACACTCACACCAGTCACAGGGCACTCACAGGGCACTCACACCAGTCACAGGGCACTCACACCACTCACACCAGTCACAGGGCACTCACACCAGTCACAGGGGTACTCACACCAGTCACAGGGCACTTGCACCAGTCACAGGGGACTTGCACCAGTCACAGGGCACTCACACCAGTCACAGGGCACTCACAGGGCACTCACACCAGTCACAGGGGACTCACACCAGTCACAGGGCACTCACAGGGCACTCACACCAGTCACAGGGGACTCACACCAGTCACAGGGCACTTGCACCAGTCACAGAGCACTCACACCAGTCACAGAGCACTCACACCAGTCACAAGGTACTCACACCAGTCACAGGGCACTTGCACCAGTCACAGGGCACTCACACCAGTCACAGGGCATCACAAGGCACTCACAACAGTCACAGGGCTTGCACCAGTCACAGGGGACTTGCACCAGTCACAGGACACTCACACCAGTCACAGGGCACTCACAGGGCACTCACACCAGTCACAGGGGACTCACACCAGTCACAGGGCATCACAAGGCACTCACAATAGTCACAGGGCACTCACACCAGTCACAGGGCATCACAGGACACTCACACCAGTCACAAGGTACTCACACCAGTCACAGGATGCTCATACCAGTCACACCAGTCACAGGGAACTCACACCAGCTACAGGGCACTCACACAAGTCACAGGGCAACTCACACCAGTCACAGGGCAACTCACAGGGTATTCAGATCTCACACCACTCACAGGATGCTCACCACCAGTCACATCAGTCACAGGGCAACTTGCAGGGCACTTGGGCCAGTCACAGGAACTCCCACACCTGTCACACACCTGTCACACACCTGTCACACACCACCACAGGGAACTCACACCTATTGCAGGGTAACTCAGAACTCTCACACCTGTCACAGGGAACTTGGAGCTCACATGCGTGTCACAAGGTACTCACAACTCACACACACATGTCACAGGGCCAAACACACATGATCAAACATGGCTGGCAACTCACATACCCAACCACCTGCATGGCTGACCAAACATAACCAAACATGGCCAACAACTCATATAACCAATCACACATAGCCAAACATGGCCAACAACTCACATAACTAACCACACATAGCCAAACACACATGATCAAACATGGCTGGCAACTCACATACCCAAACATGGATGACAACTAACATGGCCAAACACACATGGCCAATGACTACATGGCTGACAACTCACATAGTCAACAACTCACATAGTCAATCACCCACATAGCCAACCACACAAAGCCAAACATGGCTAACAACTCACATAACCAACTACACATGGACAAATATGCCCAACAACTCACAAGGCCAAACACACATGGCTAAACATGGATGACAACTCACATAGCCAAACACACTAGGCAAATATGGCCAACAACTCACATAACTAACCACACAGAGCCAAACATGGCTGACAACTCACATAACCAACCACACATGGACAACCACACATGGACAAATATGCCCAACAACTCACAGGGCCAAACTCACATGGACAAACATTTAACAGGGCCAAACACATGGCTAAACATGGATGACAACTCACATAACAACCACACATGGCCAACCACACATGGACAAATATGCCCAACAACTCACAGGGCCAAACTCACATGGACAAACATTCAACAGGGCCAAACACATGGCTAAACATGGAAGACAACTCACATAACAACCACACATGGCCAACCACACATAGACAAAATATGCCCAACAACTCACAGGGCCAAACACACATGGCCAACCACACATGGACAAATATGCCCAACAACTCACAGGGCCAAACACACATGGCTAAACATTCAACAGGGCTAAACACATGGCTAAACATGAATGACAACTCACATAGCCAACCACACTAGCCAAATATGGCCAACAACTCACATAACTAACCACACATAGCCAAACATGACCAAACATGGCTGACAACTCACATAGCCAACCACCCAGATGGCCAACTAAACATAACCAAACATGGCCAACAACATCATTATAACCAATCACATATAGCCAAACATGGCTGACAACTCACATAGCCAACCACCCAGATGGCCAACTAAACATAACCAAAGATGGCCAACAACTTATATAACCAATCACATATAGCCAAACATGGCTGACAACTCACATAGCCAACCACCCACATGGCCAACCAAACATAACCACACATGGCCAACAACTCATATAACCAATCACACATAGCCAAACATGGCCAACAACTCACAGGGCCAAACACACATGGCTAAACATGGATGTCAACTTACATTGCCAACAACCCACATGACCAGCACACATGGTCAATAATGGTCAATGAGTCAATTCATATAGCTGACACCCACAGCCAACCACCCACATTCATGGCTAACAACTCACATGGCAAAACACACATCACCAGATACAATCTCCCGCTCACATGTGCAATACTAAGAAATAGTGACAGAGCATACAACTCTGAGGTGTGATAAAGCATTCAATTCTGACTAGGATAATGCATAAAATTGTGACTAGGATAATGACTTGGAAAGGTTGGATGCTGACATTTGCTGCTTCTAGATGAGGAAAGAACTGCAAGGCAAGCATCCAATCTTTCCAAGTTGCAATACTCTGAAACTGGGATCAAGGATAATACTCTGAAACTGGGATTAAGCATGCAACTCTGACTGGGATACAGGGCATATGATAAGAAGCTAGATAGCAAGGTTAAATAAGAATACAACTGTTCAGTGGGATAAAGCATACAACTGTGGACTGGGATAAAGCATACAACTCAGAACTGGGATTTACGGGGGTCCGGGGGTTTGCAGCCCCTGGCAAGCTGAAGGAGCGAGACGACGGTCGCAGTTCGAGCAACGCGAGGACGCGCCAAAGGCGGGGCCCCAGAAGCTTGTATACATACAGGAACAAACGAGTGATGTGCATATTCAAGTTTCTGTCCAGCACGCTCAATTTGACAACTCACAAGCAGAGTTCGACTGCGATTTCAGTTTACGTTTAGTATTCACAATTTCTACGTACAGTGCACGCTGCAGTTGCCCGAAGCAACCATCCCCTTCAACATCAGCATTTGGTCAACCACCAATCCTCCGGGTACCACCAAACAACATTCCACAGTCCAATCACTAGGGCGAGGGAAGAGAAGAGAAGGTGGGCGGTTGGAAAGAAAGTGGCGCTTTCCGCAACGCATCAGGCTGCACTTGTTTTGACAGAATGCGAACGAGTAAACGCGAATTAGGACTTTCGTTGGCAAGCAAACTCTTTGAGCACCAGTACTGGTATATGCAGACTCCTGCAGATTATGAAACTTGGCTAAGCCCTCAGGCCTGTTATCGGTTTCGACTTATCGTAGGACTTAGTCGTTCTCGATGCAAATTGCTTTGTCCCATTAGCTGGGAAGTCAATGTGTCGTAGCTAACCAAAGCTTTCTTGACTGCCCGGACTGCGTCCTTTCATGAAGAGAAGCGCCACTTATTGCGGATGGCATTGCATTCAAGAAATATTGTTCGTATCCTCCGTACTCATCCTTGTCAGGGACAGAAGGAGTGCGTGGATCTATTTTTCAAAATGCCACACCATGTCGGCTATGTTAGCGTCAATCTCGATAATCACTGCGGGCAATGTTCATGAACTATTCTTAGCTCCATTGAACATAGACAAAAGTGAAAGTATATCAAAGTCAACGCCACAAGAGATGGTTAAGTTGGAGTCTGTCTACTTTCCTAATGCAAATGATATTCTAAGATGCCCCGATAAAACAAGTATGAAGACAACTTTGCAAATCCCGTCAATATCTACTCTAGTACTACAGGCGCCCCAAATCACCATCTACCCTCTGGACGTCACCTTCAACAACCATTCACAAACCACCCATTCACCACCTCATTCACCCCTTCGGCGTCGCCTCCAGTCAAAGAGCCTATCCATCTTCTGATTACTTCTGGAAGCGTCATCTTGCGGTTCCGTGGGATCCGTCACTAGTAAACTTGTAAGAAAGGCAAACAGAAATTATTAATAAGAGGCACATACCAGGTCTTGCATATCCAGTCTTGACAGACCGTCGGAGTGTCGACGAAGAGAGAAGAGCGTGCCATCATGGACACGAGAAAAAGAAGAAAGTCGCTCATTGGCGACAACCGGTAGGACACGACGCAAGAGGGCAAAGAGGGGTGTATTTGAAAGATGTCACGCGCGAGTGTGCGTGCTCCCAAGGGACACTAATCCTCTTGCAGCCAGCCCGGCAGAAGGTGGATGAATTCGAAGACCGCATGTCCTCCCGCCGAACTATTCGCTCAAGGCGGTTACGTCACATGCTCCAGAGGGGTGTATTTGAAAGATGTCAACTCGACAGAGCTGCTCCCAAGGGACACTATTCCTCCGGATCGCCAACAACACATTGGTGTTGGCGGGTCGCTGGGGTGGGGCGTGCGTGGTCCTTGATTAGGTGGATGGTGGACCCGGTTAAAGAGAAGGAAGGGGTAATGTCGAGGACGGTCGTGTCGGTGTCGGTGTCGAAGTTGGAGGACGAGAATTGAAGGCGGAGGCGAGTCAACGTTGAGGGCGAGTTGGAGATCGAGTTGGAGGGCGAGTTTTGAGGTCGAGCTTGAGGACGAGATTGAGGTCAAGATTGAGGTCGAGTCAATGTGACGAGCTTGAGGACGAGCTTGAGGACGAGCTTGAGGACGAGCTTGAGGGCGAATTTGAGGGCGAGCCAACGTTAAGGGCGAGAGAGGGCGAGTCAACGATACGGGCGAGTCGAGCGACAGGGGGGGGGCCGAGGTCGGAGGCAGGTCGAGGTCAGAAGGGAGAGCGAGTAGATGAGGGAGAAGTGGCGGCGAGGTCGAAGAGAAGGTGAGCGGTTGGAAAGAAATGGCGAATACGGGCGCACTTTTATAGGCTTCCCGCGACGCGTCAGGCTGCACTTGTTTTGACAGAACGCGATCGAGCAAATGCGATATCACATGAATCACTAGCCCCTATATAACCTTGGCTTAGCAATGGACAAAGCAAGTTCGAGTAACAGCCCTGATTTATGCTCCTTATATGCCATTCAGCACGCTCAGTTGTATGAGCTGATGTTCGCATTCTTAGCCACTTTTCAACCCGAGATGATGGACACCACCTTCATGCCATGTGCTCGCTGTACGCCAAGTCCTTGCTGAAAGTGGCTGACAATCTTCACGTGAGGCATTCTAGGCGTGTAAAAACCCGTTTACCAACATTGTCAGCCATCTTTCTTCTCTTCCACTATCCACCACCTTGTCGCATGGCTCGCCTGCCACCCGCCGAGGATCTTTTGTCTCGCCGACGCTCGTCGCCTGCCTAGCGAGTTCGTTCTGTTCATCATCTACACGCCCAGTATCGGTTAAGGTCTACGTGTCAATCAAAGTTCTTTAGTGCTAAAGGACGGTAAGACCTACTCTCATATGATGCAGGTCATGCCTGCTCGTAACAGGCATTATCTCAGGATACTCCTCGGCAAGCTCGTAAAGCGTGATTTGAGTCCCGTCGCCGATGACGAGCTGGTAGTTGCGCCTCGGCAAGCCCATAAAGCGTGATTTGGGTTCCATCACCAACGACAAACCGGTAGTCGCGCCTTGGATGCAGACTAACCGTTTTTCAGGTATCATCATGCATGGCGTCGGTTACGGCGGTCGGCGCGCAGGTCATATTGTTGAGCGGAGTGCCTGGCGCCAGCTGTCGACAATCCAACCAGCTATGTATGGACGACATCTAGCCTTCTAGGTATGAAACGCGAAGCCATGATACTGATGAAAGCTCAAGTATTTTGGAAAGCCACGAGAAAAACGCGCAAACGGCGCGTTGACAAAAGGAGCTCAGCTATACACGATCCTGCTTGTATCATAGGTCAATCTCACCATTCAGATCAGACAAGGACTCACTCGTCGAAATCGAAATCTGTGCGTCCCTCACCGGCCTCACCCCTCACATGATTTTCGCAGGCAGTTGACCTCGACGGGCACGACCTGAGTGATGCCCGCACACTGGATGATGACAAGCAGCGCGGCGACGCATGTGTGCCCGCTCCATTCCTTGTGGCGCGCAAGGTCGGTGAGGACAAGCAGGTTGTGGATGCGTCTCTGCAGACGGAGATAAGGAGAGCTCAATGAGGAACTCTCTGAGTTTTGTGGCACGGCCAGTGTACTTTATATACTCCAATCCGCATACAGTCAGCCATCGTGCATACACGAGTGTCATCGTTTACCAAGTCATCGTGTGCTGGTTATTAGGAGAAAGAACAGGCTTATGTAATGAAGACGACGTAACGGTTACTCTATGGCGGATCCTGTCATGGTCGAAATCTATCTACTGCATGCTGGAAAGCCGCCAATTTCCGTTCTCTCCATTCCTGCCGAAGATATTATACGGCTTGCCATCCGCCCTCTCAAATGGTTACGATTCGTTATGTTCTGTGTTTGCGGCGCCCACGGGGATCTTGAAACGCCAATTGGTTCTGTCGTCGACTATGACAGTGAACTATTGGCCAACGATAAATACTACTATCGTGTTATTAATAATGGTAACATTTCTTATATGCGAAATTGTTACACCATCTCATTTCTGCAGAGAACCCCGCCTTCGTAGACCCCAATGGATTGAATGAACGAGAAACATCTGAGCGGCTAACGCAGCGCCGTAGTAATTTTAGGCAAGATATCATGGCACGAGACGGGGAGTATTGTGTTGTCACTCCGGAGCACAAAGAGGATTGTCAAGCAGCGCACATAATTCCACTGAAAAAAGGCAATGATGTAAAATTCAGATTGTTTAATGTATATCTTCTAATCATCTATTCTAGTATCTTCAACTGATTCTTCGAGATCGTTCTCATTGCTATGACGAAACCGTATCAATCTCCAACATACATGATGTTAAGAATGGAATCTTTTTGAGCACGATCCTGCATAGCAAGTTTTCTAATGGAAAAGTTGCTTTCTTAAAGGTATATTAACCCTTTTTATTTCATATTCAAGCATATTTGATATGAATCCATTAGGTGCCAAATTTTGCATTGGATGCCAATGACATCCCATTCAGGCAACTAAACCCAGATTGCATAATATTACATCGTCTCGTGGAGGAACCTATTGACGCGAACATATTAGCAACCTTGGTGCCAAACATCGGCATAGCCCCTCCTCGACCGCACGCTCAAGTAGTTTTCAGGGGGTACAGGACACCCACAACCGCCTTCTGTAATTCTTGATTTCATGTATGGTGTTGCCGCCTACAAACGCTGGAAGCCTAAAGGCGAGGGCAGTGCTGTGGTGGAGACATACAAGCAACATTATGTGGCTTGTCTCAAGAGGCCCCGCAATCCTCCCCCAGAATGACAGAAATGACGATGGTTCTCCTGTGGAAGCTGACGACCCCAATGATGGGGATTATGAGCCCAGCAACAAGTCCTCTTCCGGTGAGGAAAATCAAGACACATTGATAGAGGCAATGGACGATATGAATTTCTTCTTAATGTATTTGAGTGGAATTTCGCCGGAAGAGGCTGCTATGAGAAAGATAAAACGAGAGGAGGAGGAAGAGCGTTTGGCTCAGGAAGCAAGCCGAAGCAAGGTGATAGAATGGATGAAAGCCGTTGAGTAGCAGCATACATCGTTTATCGACGTGGGGTCTAATACCATTTTGCGAATAGAAGTCGTCGCTGGAAATGTCTTAGAAACCAGTGTGGTGCTAGGGTGTTGTAGCAAGTATTCAATTGACTCAGCACAATTGCCTGTCATCGTGTACCCTCAACAAAAACCGTAACTCGTCATCTGCCATTCGCCGAGGAACTTTTACTTCGCAAACGCTCATCGTCCTCCTTGGTTTATTGTTGTCTACGTACTCCGATGGGACATGGAGCTGCGGAAATGTTCATCATCATGCCAGTAGACTAACACATAGCGATAAAATAGGGGATAGACAAGCACACCCCTATCTAGGTGCCATTACACAGCCCAGAGGGTATTATCCGCTTTTGTGAGTGTTTCATGTGAATCCAGCATCCAGCAGCATCGACGGGTTACTAAAGGTAACAGAAGGGTGGCGTGACCACTCACTCCCCAGGCGCAACTGCTCGTCACGATCCCCAGCCAGACCTTGGAGGCGATAGGGAGGCCAGGTGTAGCACCGCTGTAGCTTGCGGTGCAATAAGGGCACATCGCTTGTCGGCAGTCGGAGAATTTAAAAACCGTAATGGAACCAATGATGACGGACATCTCCGAGTCGTCGACAGGGGGCGGACGTTGTTATCTACGACGTTCAAAGCGGCCAGGTTAGAGAGAAACCGATTTCATTGTGAATCACTAACCTGGCGCGCAGCAGGTACCTCCCAGCATACCAGGTTTTCCCATCATTCGTCACCGAGCTGCGTATACAAGGGATCTTTGATTGGTCGTCGGTTTAATGCCAAGGACTAAGCATTATGGACAGCCCGTCTGCGCAACAATGTCTTGAGCTCTGTACAAAGCTATCCTTGTTGAATCGCACCTGTGGGTCTTGCTGATCGACAGCATTTTATTTTGCGTCGTTCGATCGATGATCACCCGCCACAAGGCAGTCAATCAACGGTACACTGATTACTGCTTTCTACCACTCTAAGCGTACGTGGTTGATGTTGTCGGCTGGATTCTCTTAATCTCATCGCCCCAGCGCTATCGTTAATCTGTCAAACAACGTCAGAAGGCATTCAGGCACCTTGAAAAATCCCATGTTACCTTGAACAAAGAAAAACGCGCCTTGAACCTCTCTGTGCCATTTCCGTGCTTTTGGTTCGATCCCGAAGGAACTTAAGCCCAGGGCCCACGACAAGGGAAGCACGAGGAGAAGAGGCAGGTAGCCTCTTCACCATCCCTGGGACGCACCTTGTATATGGCGAACGAGGCGGGCGACGGGGCGATGAGGATAACCTAAATAAACTGTGGAAATGCGGACATGTCAGCCAAATGGAGAAAGAAAAGAAAGAAAACAAAAGGAACCAAACCAATTCCGTAAATGTGCGCAACACTACTCGCTCTCACCCCAGCCATCTAACAGACGGTCCGGAGCTTTCCCGCCACGATTTTCACCTGGACCCACACAGCATATTCTTTTCTCATCTCGTCTGTGACATTGTCAACATCTACCTTCGCCACCCCGCACCTGACTGGTGGTGGACTAGTTAACCTAGTAGGGCAGTTAGGTGTTGAACAGACGATAAAAAATGAATCATCGTAATCGCAAACCGGTGCCTCCTTATGTTTGAATATACCAAGGCTGGCATTCCAGAAGCGCTTGAAAGCAGACTCGGTGGACACCTGTATTACGGCAGTTCGGATTATTGCTTAGCGGTGAAGAACGCGACAATTACCTCGCGGTGCACCACCCTGACACGCCTGGGGATATGAGTTTGAGCCTTGCCCGCCATGGGAACCAAAAGCGTCACTAGGTCCCCGTCCTCGTCTTCCCCTTGGAGCACTGGCAACTGGGCGACTGGAAAATCCTTGGCGAAATGAATACGGGGAAAATCTGCAAAATGATCAGCAGCATTAATGTGCGGGAGTTGACGACCGGCGTCGGAGTTATCAGTGGAAGGCATGGTGGTGTGCATGGTGTGTGTGATAGTAAGGAAGAAAGGCTGACGCGCGCCAGTGAACAGTAAATAGGGCTAATTTCGCTGTCAGCCGCACGATTGAAGCCCCTATCTAAAAGCGGTCTGTGGCGGCTCGTTGAACATACAAGGCTTAGCGCTTAGCGCTTAACGTTTATCTTCCATCGTGCATATCCAAAAGGGAAGGTGCTATAAGATTACGGACTCAGTCGGGCAACAATCGACTGAGTTGATATCTACCTATAAGATTACGGACTATGGGTAGATAAGTAACTAGCTAGCAAGGTAGAAAACAAGACCGCTCACCTCAGTCAGGCAACAATCGACTGAGGGGCGTCACTATGGTACTCTAGAATATATAAGTCAAGTAGGCACAGCCTAGATAGGTAGAATAGTAGAAGCTATCGTCGAAACAGTGTTTCGACGCGGCTTAGACGGTGTAGCAATAATAGAAACGTACTATAAATAGATTGATGCGCATCAATTGCGCGCATCACTACATGTTCAAGTTCAGTTGCGGCGGTGTTGACTTCCAACTAGGGCTCCCGAAGTTCAGTTCAGTTCGGTTCGGGGTCATTTTTGGCTGAACCTGAACCTGAACTGACTAGTACTTGCCTGAACTGAACCTGAACCGAACCTGAACCTACTTGAACCGGTTCTGTCGGTTCGGTTCGGGTTCGGTTCGGGTTCGAACCGAAGAACCGTGTGAAAATTCCCATTTTTGGAAATTTGAGCAAAATAACAGGCTTAAACTGCATCCCCATTACTATACAGCAGTGCCACACTCACAGGATCAACATCATGACTCAGTTAAAGCCTCCCCGTTCCAACTCATGTATGGAACAAACCCTGTTGCGTTACCAACTGCCGTACAACAGGAGGCTTTATAAAAGCATATATACTGCAGCAAGCAGTTAATTTGCAGGTGGCAAGCCAGGTAGGCTGCAGATAAGTGGGCAGCAAGCAACTGAACTACTGGCAATTGCTACAACAAATATAATGTCATAATTCTCACTTCCTGAACTGTGGAAACAATCAATAAATCATGTGACATCCATGGAATATACTGTGCAATGATAGGATTTTGTGTATAGTAGGTTTGAACCATAGTTCAGAATTGAACTTCAGCAAAAGTATAGACAGGGCTAATGCAAAGTCATGATTCTGACTCTCTGAACCATGGGAAACTTTTATACATAATGTGACATGATTGGAAAATATACTGTTTTTAACAAGCCTGTGGGGTGGATGGGTTAGATCATGCACAAACTGTCTCTTGATGATGTGAGATAAATGAAAACTTACCTGCCTAGCTTGATGAGCCAATTGGATGCACATCGGTCTCGGAGTGGTAAAAGTCAATCTCTGTGACCTCCTTGAGTGATCCATCTGGGTTGAGCACAGCCATGACAGCTGGGTGTGGTGGCACAATGAGTTGGTGTCAATATGGAGTGCACAGGAATGGTTGTCACACTCCTGTCACATTTCAATGTGATGCCAGCCAGAGCACCAGCCGGAATGCCTCCAGCCTCACATGCAATCGGTTCGGGGTTCGGTTCTGGTTCAGAACCAGTTCTCGAATCCTGGTAGCTGCCCGAACCAGAACTGGAACCAACACCCATAGCCAGAACCAGAACCAGAACTGAACCCGAACCGTCGGTTCGGTTCTGCCGGTTCCGGTTCGAACCGAAGTTCAGAACCGAACTTCGGGAGCCCTACTTCCAACACTCCCCCTCAAGACCGCGCGAGTCCAAGCGCAGCGGCAAAATGCTTGACCTTCATGTTAGGCAATGCTTTCGTGAGTACGTCTGCCACCATTTCCTCGGTAGGACAGTAAATCAACTTGATATAGCCTTCCTCGACGATCCATCATATGAAGTGGAAACGAACATCTATATGTTTCGTACGGGCGTGGTACTGGTGGTCTTTGGCCAAAGCAATAGCGGATTGATTGTCCAAATAGAGTGGTAAGCTGTCATGTGTTTCATTAAATACCCGTGAAACTAATGTGCGCAACCAGAGCGCTTCTTTAGCAGCATGCGTCACTGCCACATATTCAGCTTCCGTTGTTGATAACGCTATCAACGACTGCTTCTTGGAACTCCACGACACGGCTCCCCCGTTAATCATGAAAGCATAGCCAGAAATTGCTTGCCTTTCCTCGTGCATGGAACCATCAGCGTCTGTAAAGCCTTCTAGGCGTCGATCGGCTCCCCCGTAGGTCAAAACCCAGTCACGCGTCCCAGCAAGGTACGCGAAAACCTTTTTTACGGCGGTCCAGTGGGCAATTCCGGGCTGATCATTGTATTTTGACAGGATCCCTACAGCATATGCAATATCCGGACGCGTTCCCAACGCGGCGTACATCAGGGAACCCACAGCCTCTCTGTAGGGTTGCTCCTTCATCACGGAGAATTCCTGAGCAGTTTGCGGCGAATTGCTTTTAGAGAGACGAGTGGTTGGATCCATGGGAACGGCAGATGGTTTGATGTTCTCGAATCCAAAACGCTGGAGTATCGACTCAAGGTATGCTCCTTGTGATAGCGAAATCATGCGGCGTTCTCTATCGCACTTGACGGCAAACCCTAGGATCCAATGAATTTCCCCCAGATTGGAAATACGGAATTCCTTCTTGAGGCCTTCTTTGACCCTCACCATCAGCTCCAACAATGACGTCAAAATTGTCAAGTCGTCAACATGCGCGACTATCACAATTGTCGCATCACCCTCACGCCAGTAAAACACTGCCTCGTCAACATCACAACGCATCATCTTCAAGTGACGCCACAACGCGCTGCACAAGCACTTGTACCAATCCCGCGCTGATTGTTTCAGCCCGTACAATGGCCGCAAGAGTCGTAGGACCTTATGCTTGTCTCGTGTCAAAGTGAGTCCTGGTGGTTGTTTCATGTAAATGACCTCATTATCGATGAAGGAGCCATTTAGGTAGGCGTTTTTGATGTCCACCTGATGGATCTTGTAGTCGCGTTCAGCGCCGTATGCAAGTGCGGCCCGAATGGAAGCCAATTTGGCAACCGGTGCGTATGTGTCGAAAAAGTCGACTCCGGGTACTTGAGAAAATCCTTGGGCGACTAACCGAGCCTTATAGCGGGTTATGTTACCAGCGGCATCTTGTTTGAGGGCAAATACCCATCTACAGCCAACCACATTTGCGCCCTTGGGTAAGTCTTCCATGCTCCACGTCCCATGTCGCTCTAATGCCTCACGCTCTTCTTCCATAGCCTCCTTCCATCGCACCCAGTCTGGACTTCGGATCGCTTCAGCCAGTGACCTCGGTTCCAGACCCCTAACTCCCCCATTTTCACGCCCATGGCCAACCCCTTTATCTCCATCCCAATCCCCGGGCATTCCCTGCGGTAAGTCGCCTTTTTGTCCAGTGACAAATTCACCTGACATGATGTCCCTAACATATTGGCTAGGTTTGCATGCGCGAGACGACTGGCGGGCAGCAGGTAGGGTCGGATTAGGCGGATTCGGCGACGTTGGGATGGGCGGCAGGGTTGGCGGTATGGGGGATATGGCCTCGTGTTGGGCATAGGGTTCAGATGTTCAGGGCTTGTGAGTTCTTTAGCTATTTCGTCCTCCTCCCCTTCTTCCTCATCAACACCTTTCGTTACAGCTTCGATGAGAGACTCTTCAATACTCCCCCGGCTCTCATCACGTCCCACAGGTGGGATTTCAAAAGCTGGTAAGGCCTGCGAAAAGACAAGGTTCTGCTCGACTGACACAGACCTGTTAGAACGCCAATAGACACGGTGACCAGCACTGGATGTATCATATCCAACCCAACGGCCTTCTTTCGCCCGGGCACCAAGCTTCCCAGCGCCGTCATCATATACCCAGACCACAGCGCCCCATTTAGGTACGTGAGCGAGGTTCGGTTTACTACCGTAGATGACTTCATAAGGTGTTTTCCCGTCAGGCAGGGCACGCGTCCATGAACGGTTCAACAAGTAAGCAACATGCATCAAGCATTCGCCCCACAGCGTCGTAGGAAGACCAGACATCAAAAGGAGAGCCCGTACACGTTCAATAAGGGTACGGTTGAGCCGCTCAGCAACTCCATTTTGCTGCGGTGTATCATGCACGGTGAGTTTCTGTTCAGTCCCCACGCCTTCGAGGAAGGATGTGAATTCCATGCTTAGGTATTCACCTCCACAATCCGAATGGAGCGCCTTAATGCGAGCATCAAATTGAGTTGTCACCCATGCAGAGAAGGAGTGATACGCGCTGAAGACCTCAGCCTTGGTGCGTAGCAAGTATAGCGTCGTCCAGTGACTCCAGTCATCAGTGAAACTGACATAGTATTGTCGACCACCCAATGTCGACACACGAGCAGGTCCCCACACATCAGAATGTATCTCAGCAGCAAATTCTGTTGCACGGCCACCGATACGCTCTCGCGGAACACCCTTCTTTGTCGATTTAGCAATGGCGCACACTCGGCATTCAAAGTTGGTATCATCAACGTCAAGCGTGAGTCCAGGGAGAATACCGGTGTTGAAAAGATGATGGACTTGGCTCATGGATATGTGACCAAGCTGTTCATGGGCATCACGGAGTCGGATACGGCGGAGTGCGGCACTGGCAGAATAATGGTGAGACATATGTTCCGTCATATAGACTCCTGCTCCTTTTGGAATCCTTCCAACGACTTTGTTCTTAGGATCTCGGATAATGCATACGCTATTTCCAAAATAAGCGGAGTAGCCGCCTCGTCAATACAACCGACCGATATCAGTGTAAAGCCAAGAGCTGGGGTATACAGAACATCACGTAGGCGTATTCGTGTTGTTGTTTCACCATTGGGTACAGTGACAATCAGATCGCCCATCCCCTCGGCTGTAAATGATTGGCGATTGGCAGCAGTGAGTGATCTCGTAGGCATAGACCTGAAGTTGAGAAAATCTTCACGCAGCGGGGACATATGGTGACTTGCACCCGAGTCATACATATCCCAATGCAGACTAGGATGTTCCAGATGGGCGAACGAGGCATAAGCTATGGCGTATATAGAAACAAAAACCTCCTCAGCATGAGGATAGGTTGTTCCGAGACTGAAAGCAGAAGGACCAGGTTCGTCATCGTCGTCACGGCGGCGTGCGTAAGGTATGATTTCTTCACTGCAAAAACCTGTATCGAAAGTGACAGAACCACGATTCTCAGGATATTCGAGTTCTCCCAGTCCTATGTCAACTTCCGAGTCACTATCGTCAATGGTGATCAAATCCGGGAGATCATCGTCATCGTCGGTAAGATCTTCAAGGATCTGCAGGTCATCTAGAAAAGCTGACCAAGCCCCAGCAACGTCACTGTCAGTGGCGACATTGGCACTACCACCCTTGGTCTTATACGGCGGTGGGGGCGTGGGCCTTTCTTTGAGTTATCGGAGGATGTGGAACCAGGTGGCTTAGGTGTGTCCGCATTCTTTGGTTTTGGACAAGTGTCTTGCTTATGACTCGGATCGCCGCAGTTCCAGCAAACGCCAACAGGCTTCCTAGGGCCTCCGCCACGGGGTTTACGGTGTCCACCTCCAGACCTAGCTCCTGGCTTCTTGCTGGAGACGGTAGTTAACGCAACATTATTTGGAGCGTTCAACTGATTAGCAGATGTGAAGGACTGCTTGGCACGCCGGTAAGTGTCTTGACGTTCCCACTCCTCAATAGCAATTTGCATTAACCGTTCGGCATCCAGATTGGTAGAGGTATTGCCAGATGATGACAAAGCCAATATCTTCATGTTGGCGGAGATCTGCGCAAGGAAAGTGGAAAGGTCCCCAGGTACAAAGTTTAGTACAAGGGTACGATAGTCATCGTCGCTAACAGCAACATCTGCATTTAGCAGCTGTTCATATTTCATACGGACGCGATCAAATTCCTCCCGCAAGTTAGCGCCTTTCACGCAGCGTTGCGCCATGAATTCCATGTGAAGATTAGCCTTCATCAACATAGATTTCTGGGTGAATTCAACGACAATTGCAGCCCAGATCTCGGCAACAGAAGATTTGCGCATGTATTTGGCGAAGATGGAATCAGGTAATTTCTGAGACAGGAGATACATCGCTAAATCCTCTTTTTCTTCCCAGGCAATCACTTCAACAGGCATAGATGTGGAGGTTTCGGATGATGTGACTGCAGTAGCAGCTGCGGGTTTGGGGGCTAGTCCCATCAAAATGTTTCCAAACGCGTTTCTGGCGAGCGGCAATAGTGAAACAGCACTGGAACATTACCCAATTGGATCCAGAAGCATCTAACTTCTCAACAGCAGAATGAAAATCAGATAATGATGGCGTAGTCGTCAAGGATGTAGTCGACATCTTCGTTTAGGCAAAATAGATCTGTTTTTCAATAGCGACGGTCGGGGCCCATAACCTATAAGATTACGGACTCAGTCGGGCAACAATCGACTGAGTTGATATCTACCTATAAGATTACGGACTATGGGTAGATAAGTAACTAGCTAGCAAGGTAGAAAACAAGACCGCTCACCTCAGTCAGGCAACAATCGACTGAGGGGGCGTCACTATGGTACTCTAGAATATATAAGTCAAGTAGGCACAGCCTAGATAGGTAGAATAGTAGAAGCTATCGTCGAAACAGTGTTTCGACGCGGCTTAGACGGTGTAGCAATAATAGAAACGTACTATAAATAGATTGATGCGCATCAATTGCGCGCATCACTACATGTTCAAGTTCAGTTGCGGCGGTGTTGACTTCCAACAGGTGCGCCCTTGGAGTAAGTACCATCTTGTACTCATATACGCGTTGCTCCTCGCCGTCATCCGTTAACATAGTTTGTGGCACAAGCCGTGCACATGAGGCCTGGATGCAGATAAGCAAGTAGGCAGTGAGAGTTCTAGGCTATTCCTCGCATATTGATTGTACAAGTAAAATAAGGCAAAATAAGCCAGATGATTTTTGCTGATGTCACTTTTGTCGTTTCATTTACTTAGCTATCATCGATATACTTAGGCATCCTCAGCTGACATTTATACTAGTTTAGAGGGGATCTACAATCCCCTAATAAAATTTTTCTATGCGAAAAAAAAAGTTCAGTGACACCCTTTTGTATTGAAGGAGTATCTTATCTAGGTTAGCCATATAATGTCTCAGTACACGGTTACACATGTGAACAAGAAATGCAAGACAAGTATATTGGTAGCAATGGGGAAAACGGATGGACGACATGGGTTACAAAATAGGTTCAACAGAAATCAAGGAAAGAACGTGAGTTGTCTGAATAAAGCAACATCAGTGTGATACTTCACCACGAAAAAAACAAGGTCCTATGCGCCACGAAATGCTGAGTGCTCAGAGATGCATTGTCCTGAGGTGGCGACTCATGCCAAATCTAACCGTGGATACTTGTGCTCATCATCGTGTTGCTTAATGGCTGGCCTGGAAGCATCAGGAAAAACCGAATCTGTTGATTTAGGGAAATTATTTGTAATTGTGCACAACTATGGGTAATTATGTTTTTGAACTTTTTTGTAGATCCATTTAAGTTTTTTCCATGTTAAGGACATTACATAGTCTTTTAATACAGTTGCATTGCCTTAAGCACGGTTACAAGGAGTTGTGTCATCTTAACTTTGAGCCGTATTCATTTACAACTCAAGGGATCTCGGTTTACAATGAATAAACTATATTTATTCCACTGGATTTACCCGGGCGTGGCAGGTGGGAATCGATCGCAAGAACACCTGCGCCGCCCTTTCAGGGTCCGATTCCCGCTCCGCTCCCATGCCCGCCCTTGACCCTGTTCTGTTCATTATGTATTCATTATTGTTGAACGACCTTCACCCCAAATACCCCTAAGCATGGCCTTCAACACGGCTATCACTGGTTTGACCCTTAGAGGGTATTTTCTTTTATATTTTCTTTTATTTACGTATATTTAATTACAGTTCTATACACAAATATGTACATACACTAAAAAGTGTATATAAGACCTGTAGATAGAGAATATACGTTCAGTTGCTCTTTCTTGCTTTCCAGCATGTGAGTATCTCCACTCTATGAGTGCAAGACCTGGAGAGGTCTCTGGTCACTGTCTCAGACAGTGATACAATACTCAAAACACCTGAAGAGGTGTCTGGTCACTGTCTATGACAGTGATACAATACTCTTGTCATCATGAACGTATGACTCTATGTCTAACGGACATATGAGCTCATTGTTCATGACAGTGACGACCACTGAGACAAACTATGTCTGACGGACATATGATTGCTGCTCAACAGGTTATGGGCCCCGATAAGCCCGTCATTGTTGTCAACGATGACAAAACATGTCTCAAGGACATGATCAACGATGATGAAAAATTTTCACATTTTTCAAAATTATTTTTTATGAAACAAGATGCTAATAAAAAACGTTTCATAGATAAAGATATCATACACTATGTTGTCCTCCAAAACTTCCACTGGCATTGACTCCATCAATATCTTCTCTGGTATCAACTACCGTGTTTGGGCAGAAAGGATGAAATCCTATCTTCTCCATATTGGATCTTGGGCGATCATTAATCAATCATTTCCGAAACCATCTCCTCCTGCTGACACCACCACCGCTACACTTACTGCTGCTGCCGCCACCGAATATAAAAAAGATCTTCGAGAATGGCAAAAACTCAACGATTCTGGTCTTGGTGCTTTACGTCTCAAAGTATCAGATTCGATTAGGCGACATATAGCTGCAGAAGATGAACTTCTCAAAGCATGGACAACGCTAGAGAATAACTACAAAAAGACGACTCCAGCGCTCATTTTTGAACAATTCCAAAAGGCGGTTAAATTTCAACTTTCAGGAAAGGATCCCGTTCCTGAAATCGAAAGACTTGGATCGTACTTTTCACAGCTCAGGGAAGATAAAGTCGACATTCCTGACTTTATGCAAGCCCTTATACTTGCAGCCCCTCTTCCAAAAGAATGGACTGCTGTTTCTACAGCAATGTTCCAATTATATGGAACAGATAAATTCACTTTTGAAACAATCTCTGATTCTATCATCGGAGAATATTGAAGGGGATACGCTATGAAGCAACAGTACAACTCGAGGGATAAAGCAAATAAAATCAGCAGAGTTAAAAGGAAGGAGAAAGATGCATCATGGAACAATCAGAAGAAGGATGATGATAATCAGCGTCAGGGTTCTGATGAATCCAAAAACCAAAGACCTCACTCTCGCAAGGGTTTTAGAGGCAAGGGAAAGAAACGCGCCCAAGAAGCAGACGTTCCTCCTGAATCTGATCAGGAGCAGAATGCTGTCGAGATCATATCTCCAGCTCTTTCTATTGCGGCTAGAAATGTACAAGCCCGCATGCATCCATCAGCTACTCGATTCATGGGTCAGTCAAAATATGGAAAAGGAACATGGCAACAATCTATAAACACTAGATCTCTCGCTGATCACCTTGGCGTCACACCAATGACGGAAATGTTGAAAATACTAGACACTGTCACAAAAGATGAATTATCTTTTGAACCACCTCCCAAACGTAAAAGATCTGATATAGATCTTGATTATTCAACAGTGGGAGATTCATACAACGTTTTAGAAGAAACGTTATTTGATGATGGTGAAAAAGATTATGACATCCCAAAGGATCCATTTGACGATCAAATGGATCCTCTCTTTGATGATGACGCTGTAAGCCTTGGTGACAAGTTAAGTCATTCATTTGTCAATAGAGAAACTACTAATTGCTTTTCACAGTGACATGGTAGTATAAATGTATATAGTGAAAATATACATTATTTTTCTCATTGCAATAATTGTGTGAAATGTAAAGAAAATGAGTCGTCATGGATCTTAGATTCAGGAGCATCATTACACTTTACTCACAATCAAAATGACTTCTTATATTATCGACTGCTCATCGATAAAAGGTTTGTACAAACCGCTGCTAAAGGTAAAACTTTACAGATACTAGGCGTAGGTGCCGTTATGATCAAAATTATCGTCAATGGAAAGACAGATATTAGATTGATCAGGCCAGTCTTTTATATACCTGACATGGATACGAGATTACTCTCCATGGGAACATTCCTAAATCAAGGATATTCTCTTTCAGGAAATAGAGATCATATCGATCTAATCAAAGAATCTTCTATTATAAGATTCTCACCACACGAACAAGGTCAAACCATATATTGGTTAGATTCTGAGATTCATAGCAAATCAATAAATGTTGTAACAAGAAAACCAGATTTTCATATATGGCATAAACGATTGGGACATCCTCAAGATGAAGTAATCTGTAAAGGAAAAATTCATTTAGAAGGATTCCCTAATACTCCTGTTCCTAAACGGAAACAAACTTGTTCAGGATGCGCTAAAGGAAAAATGCGCAGTAAATCCTTTCCAGAGTCACAAAGTAGAGCTTCGTCTCCTTTTGACTTAATACATTCAGATCTTAAAGAAATCTCAATGATATCATATCACAAATACAAATATTTATTGATGATTTTTCTGGACATTTATGGATTGGTCTATTAAAGAAGAAATCCGATACGGAATCTTCACTGAAACAATTTGTTGCCTTAATAAGGAATAAATATCAAAAATTGCCTAAGAAATGGCGATTTGATGGAGGAAGTGAATTCACTAAAAGTGAAAAATACCTCAAAGATCTTGGAATTGAAATCCAAAAATTGTTACCATATACATCACAACAAAATGGCAGAGCTGAAAGGATGAATCGAACTATTTGGGAAAAGTCACAATCCCTTAGATTCAATGCCTGCTTACCACAATCATGGTGGGAATTTGCACTTGAACACGCAGTATACCTATACAATAGGACTCCCATAGCTCGCAATAAATGGCAGACACCATATTTTCTTATTGAAAAGAAAAAACCGAATGTATCGGATTTGTGAGTGTTTGGATGCCAAGCTTATGTATATATTCCTGCTGAATGCAGACAAAATAAGCTTGAAGCCAGATCTAAGATGATGATCTTTCTGGGATATAAAAATGGAATGAAAGGGTATAAATTTATGAACCCTGAAAACAACACCATTTTTATGGGAACCACAGCAGTATTTGACGAAACAAAATTTCCAAAATGTCGAAATTCTGATCAAATTCCCACATTCCTTAATCCAGAGGAAGAGTTTGAGGATCTCATGCCAGAAATACCTCATGGAACGTCTAAAGAACATAATACATCAGATGAAGAAGAAGATTCATCGAAATCAGAGAGTGATAATAACTCATCTGATGAATCTAGTATATCTCCCAAAGGAAAGGGATCTGATAGTTCAAAAGACGATTCTAAAAGTGATGATTCAGATGATTCTGAAAGCGATGATTCAGACGATCAAAATGAAGTTGAGGAAGATTTATTTGCTCCTTCAAGACCATCATCTCCTAGACCAACTAGAACCAGACAATCAGTAAATCAACCAGATAATGTCTATGGAGATTTAGATCCAGTCGAAATCGAAAAAATTGATAGAAGAACAAGATTAGATTGTTTCACGATTAATAAATTATTATCGTGTGCAATTCCTATCAATGAAACAGCTAATACAGCTGTACCTGAACATCATCACAAAATATTTCGCTTACCAGTCAACGAACAACAAGACTGGATTAACGCTGAACAAAAAGAATGGGACATGCTCATTAAAAGAGGCGTTATAATAAATCTACAACATCTCCCTGAAGGCCGAAAGGCTATAGGTTGCAGATGGGTTTATGTCCAAAAAGACGATGGACGTAAAAAAGCTCGTCTTGTTGCCCAGGGTTTTTCCCAAATAGATGGCATTGACTACGATGAAATATTTTCACCAGTAGTAAGATATGAGACATGCTGTCTCATACTTGCACTTGCAGCACTAGAAAATTTATATATATCATTTCTAGATGTGACTGCTGCTTTCCTATACAGAAAACTGGATGAAGAAATATATATGAAACAACCACCTGGTTTTATCAATAAAGAAAAGAAAAGCATGGTATATCGATTACATCGTGCACTTTATGGATTAAAACAAGCTTCATTAGCTTGGTGGAAATCATTAGATGAATCAATGGAAAAAATGGGCTTCATACGAATACATTCTGATGCAGGTGTATTTATTTTTAAACAAGGAACCAACATAGTCATAGCGATTATCTACGTTGATGACTCAATGTTTTTGGGATCCAACAAAATCATAACATTGCATAAAAAGCAGGAGTTTATGAATAGATGGGAATCTAAAGATTTAGGAGATCTCATCGATGGTCAATCAAAAAATTTCTTATCATTTCAAATAAAGAAAAATGGAAATATTATTACCATCGATCAAAAACCCTATTTGCATAAAATAATCCAGAGACTAGGAATGAGCGACGCTACTCATACAAATACTCCTCTTCCCACTGGGTATGAACCAATTAAAAATGATCAAACATTAGATCATGCAATTAGATCTCAATATCAATTGGTTATTGGTTCATTATTATATCTGATGATTGGAACAAGACCAGACATTTGTTTTGCTGTAATAAAAATGTCACAATTTTCAGCAAATCCGTCATCAGATCATCTAAAACATGCAATAGGAATGGCTAGATATTTAGCCAAATCAATAGATCTCTGCATAACATATGACGGATCATTAAGATCTGGCTTAATGAGTTATACAGACTCAGATTGGGCTTCAGATAAAAATGATTGTCATTCCACATCTGGATTCTTTACTCTTTTATCAGGAGGAGTAATATCTTGGACGTCTAGGAAACAGAAAACAGTGGCATTATTGTCAACAGAGGCAGAATATATGGCCTTATCTGACTGTGCTAGAGAGAACAAATGGATTAGATCTATCCTTACAGAAATCCATTTTCCCATAACTATTGCACCAATATATGGTGACAATATGGGATCTCTATTTATTGCAAATAATCCTGTTACTGAAAAACGTTCCAAACATATTGATATCAAATATCATCATATATGAAAACTCATAGATAACAAAGAGATTGAATTACGATTCATCAAAGGATCTGAAAATCCTGCAGATATTCTGACTAAAAATCTTGGTCGAATATTATTTCAAAAATTTATACCAATGTTAGGTTTATCAGAATCATTGAATTGATTACTGATGGCCCTGGAGTAGGGCCTTAAACTGCTTCATTTTACTGCATTACAGGGAACAATCTATCACTGTTGAGATTACTCCAGTTAAACCCAAAGACTGTTGAACAGCTGTATCATTATGGGAAAAAATAAGAAACCACGCAGTAAAAAACAACAATCAATACTAACTATTGGAGGACATTCCAATGTTGGACATGAATGTGAGCGCTCATCTCGATGCCAATTTGAGCAAACCCCACCTACACCTTCTAAAAAACCACAGCCATTGATCACAATGACTCCAGCTGTTGCCATGTGGATGGACCAAGCTCTCCAAGGACGTGATCCTTGGACATTTCCTCCTAAAGCCTTTTGGGCTTGGCAATTAAAAGAAAGGTGGAGACGTGAAGGTGTCTCTGGACACATTTCTTTCGAAGATTTTTGAAAGAATACACGCATTTCTTCTTGCAGACTCGTGAGAAGATCGTTACTAATCAGTACATAACTGTACAGATTATGGGGGGGTGTTGAACAACCTTCACCCCAAATACCCCTAAGCATAGCCTTCAACATGGCTATCACCGGTTTGACCCTTAGAGGGTATTTTCTTTTATATTTTCTTTTATTTATGTATATTTAATTACAGTTCTATACACAAATATGTACATACACTAAAAGTGTATATAAGACCTGTAGATAGAGAATATACATTCAGTTGCTCTTTCTTGCTTTCCAGCATGTGAGTATCTCCACTCTATGAGTGCAAGACCTGGAGAGGTCTCTGGTCACTGTCTCAGACAGTGATACAATACTCAAAACACCTGGAGAGGTGTCTGGTCACTGTCTATGACAGTGATACAATACTCTTGTCATCACGAATGTATGACTCTATGTCTAACGGACATATGAGCTCATCGTTCATGACAGTGATGACCACTGAGACAAACTATGTCTGACGGACATATGATTGCTGCTCAACAATTATTCGTGCGCTCCGAATGAATAACCCGACTGATCGCCCTTCCCTGGCAGAAGCGATCATCAATTGATTGAACCCCCCCCCCGAGAGAGAGAGAGAGAGAGAGAGAGAGAGAGAGAGAGAGAGAGAGAGAGGAGATCGAGAGGAGATCGGACTTGTACGTGCCCCTCATCCTCGGCGCACCCCTGGCACCTGCCCTGTGTTGTGTTTGGCGGGCCTCTGTTCACCGAACTGACTCCTTGAAGTTTGCTCAGGTTCTATTTCAAGGTTCAGGGCAGCCAGGTTCACTTGAGACCTGCATCTCTCTCCTTATCGCTTTCCCCATCGCTTTCCCCATTGCCGTCCCTCATCAAGCATCGCTGCCATGTTAAACAAGTCTACAACACACACCCGTTTGACAAGGCCTGTTCTGAGGCGCTTCTGGATCGCCGCCTTTCTTTTTATGCTCCTGCATTCAAAATATACGGAGGTCTGTAGTCTTATCCCATCAAAACATCATCGGCAGAATGGCATCGGCACTTTATCGTTCAAGAACACATGCTCGAGTGGAATACGACGATTATAACTCCCGCTCCCATATTTATTTGAGATGTCTGCAGATTGGATCGTCAAGGGTTCAAAAACGGGTGATGTGTTGTGCGCCAATCACCTGGCGAAAAAAACGTCCTCGAGGCAAGGCTCGCAGGTGACAAGGAGGCCTGCGCATTGGCAGGACAACAAGCAAAAGAAGAAAAGCACAAAAGCGGTAGCAGTTCAGTTATACCCGACGAGACAGTCCAGGAGTACAAGACTATTCTTGCTCAGGTGTGTGTGTGTGTGTGTGCATGTCAAAAGGCTGCCATTGACGTCATGTAAATGGTGTAGATTGATAACTAAACTGGACCAGAACTCGGATGGCTATGTAGGAACCACAGGATCACCAACCCTGAGACAGACAATGAAGTTACTGAACCTCAACAGTTCAACACCTCGTGTTTGCGAGTAGCATCGGTCAACATCCAGTGTGTGAGTCACTCTACCATCCCTTGTGGCTGACGTTCTTAATGCTTCGTTGCCTTGTCATAGTTATCTTTGTCCCGCGATAGCCCAGGGGCATGCTCGACTTGGAAAGAGAATCATCAAGGAATTATAGGAAATTGGTGACAACTTTGCGTGGTGACGTAAGTACACCATGATCATCATTTAGGACACTGCCGTTGACTGATCTTGTCATGAAGAATGTATTAGCAAGAGTATTAAATTACTAGCAGAGCACTAGCTGGTTGGAGATATTATGCTACACTTCAAATCAGGTGCATACTGGCAATTAAACAGTGAGTAAAATAGGGTGTAAATGCAGTGTGAGCAAACTTGATGATGACAACAATTAGACGTTCAACGGTAGTAGTAGCGGTATTGACTAGACGATGACAATGGACTCTGGAGAGAGCCTGCAAGCACAGGTTATGACCCAGTTAAGCCTGTTCCCTGGCAGCTGGCAGTCGGCAGTGGCCATTGCGCTCCTCTGGAGTGCCATTCTTACTCTTGCACCTCAGGCCATGTTGCTGGCGGATTGCGGCCTCCAGGGCTTTGATAGTTTTGTTGGCCTTGGGATAGACTGATAGGAACTGGGCTTCGTCCTTGCCTAGGCTGTTACAGTTTTCTCTTCGTTTCAGTCTCCTGTCTCAGCAGACTGTTTCATTTCCATCATTTCTCCTTACACTGTGCATTGTATAGCCTGGACGCTATCTCCTTTCATAGCTACCTTCACGTTTCCTTTCTTAGGTAGTCATTGCCTCGTTCCCTTTTACGGTTTCCTTTGTTCCCTAACCAAATATAAACCCCATGTACCATAGAGTAACTCTAGTTCCAACTTAGACGAGTTTTGCTCTCAACAACAATCAACTTGAATGCTCTTTTCTCTCATCACTCTCAAGGCCTTTGTCATCATTTGACTTAGCGCCTGAACTCTTTGTCCAGTGGCTGGGAGCAGACCGAGACTCTGCTTGTAGCTGTTGACTTAGAACGAACCACAACGAGGGCATCGTCCGTAACATAGGCTGGTGACTCTGTCAGGAAGGAGCTGGCTCCTCAGTGGGCTGTGCTACTCACTGTTCCCATGCAAGGACAATGAGATATCTTGAGTGGCGCTTGCTTGCCACCTCCTTCTTCCTCCTCCCCTGGTACTCACATGGCTCCCAGTCCTTGAGTGCTTTGAGGCCTTGCTCACCATTGTACCACTGCTGAAGGGCCCTCCTCCACTCTCCTGGCTGTAGATCAGGGATATGCATGCCAGGTGATGGGACTGGCAAGGGGTTGTCTTGGGTTGGTGAGAGGCTGGCTGGCACTGGAGATGCCGACTCCAGGTCTGGAAGATTTGCGGCTCGCGTGACAGGTTGAGTTGAGTGAGCGTTGTTTGCCTGCATGTTAGCCGTGCTGATGGCAGTCAGGATCGTTGACCCCCACGCATTTACCTCCTCTGAGGTTGCTGGCTTCATGAGTTGATTGTTGCCCATAAAACTTTGCCTTGCATCATTCTGAATAGGGCATAGGGCATTGCTGAAATTGTTCTCATGCCTTTGCAGGGCGTCCAGCAAATATTGCATCATTGTGTCAATCTAGGTTTGATCATGTCAGCCTTGACATTGTTCCATCAAACCTTTCTTTGCCAACCAACCTGTTTGCCAGCTGCCCATCCACCCCACCATCTGATCTTGGTCATTGACCAGCATTTTCCAAGTGGCGCATTCATGAAACAGTACTGTGAGCCACCTCTCCGGAAACAGTGTGTTGAGTAGTGTTTGGTCAGACCAGCCTTTGATGTAAACTCATTGATAAGATTCTGGACCTTGTCATGCAACATGGACCACTCAGGATGGATCAGCCCATTTGGTGCAATGTATGGGAAGACATAGTCCTTATCTTCCAATTCACAATCAACATTTCTTCTCATGTAATCAAGCCAAGCAAGGAGATGAGTATACATATCGATAGCGTGTATGTCCTGCTTAAAGATCTGATATGCATTGTCTAGATGATTTTGAATTGAACATCAGCTCAAGCATCAAACTCCCACGATGCAAATACCTTCAAGTGGACCATAGTAACCGCTATTGCCATCGTTTCGACCACAAATCTTCAGCATCCATCCCTTACGATTGCTGAGATTCACAGTGAAGTAAGGGACACCAGATGGTTGACCTTGTTTGACGAGCCCGAGTGTCAGGTCACCAAATTTCAGCTCACAAAGTTCAAAATTCCTGCGCCACCATAATTGTCACTCATCAGGGGGTGTGGGAGTGTACTGCCTTGCCACATACCTTGTCCAGAGTGTGAAGCCTGTCGACATGAAGGCCCTCATCAGTCCATGCTTTGCGACCAAATGCTTGTCCTGTCCTCCTTCCATCACTGTCCCGACTTGGAGTCAATGCATGATGGGACATTGTGTTTCAGACCAGTCCATCACCTTTGTCATATCCTCAATGGAAATGGCCTCAGCATGAGCATGGTGGAGTCCGCTTGCATGATCTTTGGACTTGATGACCTTCAGGAGTGATTTGATGTTCTGAGCTTGTGCAGGACACCCTTTGACAGATCCAGTCATGTCGTCATATGAATATGCACCAGAATAGCGAGAACCATCCCTGAGGAGCGTCTGGTGAGCCCCATCATCTCGTCAAGGCAGCGGCAGAGTTATTGACACTCACATATTATCCCAATATGATGCAAAGGTGGCATGTATGGATACAGCTGTACTTACAGTACACTCCTCTTGCAGGCATTTCTGCACCAAGAAGTATTCCAGTGCATCAGCAGACATCTTGTTGGGAGGATTCTCGAAGGCTTTGGATAAAAGGCAGTTGTCAATCTCTTCGACTGGTGGCTCGTCACCCTCGGCAGACTTGTTCTCCAGATGTTCCCACTGAGCAACAAGCTCAGACAGGTACTGCTTCCCGCACTCAATATACCACTTGTATTGTTCTTGTGTGCACTTTGATCTCCTGTATTGTTTCCAACTAGCACTGCTGATATTCCTCATCTCAGCCACAGACACAGTAGCAGCCTCAATTCCCTTGTCTCCCTTCCTTCCTCATTGCCCATGCTTGGTGGTATGTGGTTGTGGCCCTTTGATAGCATTGCCGACATTTGCTTTCAAGGCCTTGCGCATGTCTGTGGTGTGGGACTAGCAGATGTCTGACTTGGTTGAACTGCTTGGGTACAAGTCAATGCCCTGATCGGCCATGTATTTAGATGATTATTAAGTAGGGATCAGGCAACATAAATTTTGGGCTCAGGCTCAGTCGACTACAGTACAAACTATTCAATAGTAAGATCAATGATTTCATGATCTTGTGCCGCCTCTTGCCTGCCTACAACACTGCTAGATGGACCCAATCTTTTACGACTGCTTTTGAAAAGTTGAACCATCCCTGGTAGCACCCGTCAACAACGCAGGTAGGGACACGGATCTTCAAATTTGATGGCCTTCTGGATTGCTGTTGGTGTGATGGTGGCAAGCGGAGGCCAAGGATGTTGGCTGACATGAGTTCTGTGAGCTGACCAAAGGTAGTTTCCAAGTCATACATGGAAACTTTTGAGGTGAGGCCAGTGTGCTGGGTGCGGGCTCTTGCGCTCACCTTTGCAACATGGACAATGGTGCGTGTCACTGCTGTCACCTCAGTTGTGGTTTCTCCATGACAGACTGTCTAGTTGGGGCTGAATAAATGTAGGAAACCCGAAAAATTGACTGAAAACCCACTTGCAGTAGGGCACGCATACACATGCCTGGCCATACATGATGCCAAAGGTTTGTCTCAATTCTGTCTTGTGTTCCCCATGCAAAGCACTGCTCGCACAGCCTGATAATATGTGCCAAATCAGGCAGTCGTGGGATCCAAGAGGAAACATCAGGTAGTGCCACGCTATCACTTGACCATGATGTAATAGGGTTCACATACTTGTCCACCACTGATATGAGAGGGAACCCTGCTTTCACCAATGCTGCAAGTTGTCCACACCAGCACCCCAAGAGGTTCTTGCTAGATGTCAGTACCTTTTGCAGCTCGCAACGCCATGCATGAAGGAACATGTGGAGATCACCTTCTTGACATGTTTTGAAGGCATGGACCAGCTTGAAACCAAGTGCAGTGTAGTGGGCAATTCAAGTGGCTGTCTTCATGCCACAGTTGCGAAGGCCAGTCTGTGTAGGTATCTCAGCTTATCATGGCACTATTCCAATGCTCAAGTATACTTGCTTGGTCATAATCACTGCCAACAAGTAGTGTGATCAGGATAATGTCTTCATGAGTGAGCACGACATGACCCAACTCAATAGCATCCTTTGTGTATACCTTGACTGTGTCATGGTCCCTCAAGTGAGAGTCAGTGAGAGTCATAGCAGGCGTAAATCACAGGGGATAATAGATCCTTACCCCGTGTGAATAACACATGTTGCTCCAAATACAAAGCTATCACTATCATCAGTGAGAACTGCGTCAACAGCCCCAATCTGGCTGAGTTGCGCAAGTTCAGCTTCAGCTTCTCCAGGGGCCTGACCAGAAAGAATTAGTGGATGAGAGAGAGAGAAAAGGCAATGCGAGACAATTTACATTGTGCAAGTGAAAGCCAAATGCAGCAATGAGCTCTTTGAAGCCATGTGTGAGCCAGTGTGGTGCTTTGATCACACGTACACCACATTTCACAGGCGGGCAGTCTGGTCTGTCAAACACAAATACAGGAAGGGCGCATGTGCCCAGAAGATGTGCAAGCTTGAAGAAAAGGGTCCTCAGCTCTGGATTCTCGCCAGCCTGTGCATGCGCAGGCTTGTAGAAGACTCCCTGAGTCTGGCACATCCAAATGCTACAATGTCTGAGTCAACGGACACAAGGCCACCATTCAACAATTCACCTTGCGTCCACACCAATGATCATCAGCCCCGTTCCCCAACTATTCTTGATGAAACCCTGCTCAAGCATGAGCTGTAAGAGCGACTGTTCACTTGCTGTGCTATTCAAGACCTGTCCATCCCATGGCAGTCAGATATTATCATCACAAAGCATGCCAGTGGCTCGTACATACATTCCATAATCCAGGGATCCCCATCTTGCTTGGTGACAATTTGTTTCAGACCAATGTGTTGTTTGCCGCACAGTCCACTGGTAAACAAGATAAATAAAAATCCATCATCCCCATTGCGAGACTACCTACAATCGAATCATGAAGGTGAATGGCAGCAATGGTGAGTGACAAGTACAAGTGGGCAGCCAGACATCTGGTAGCAGAGGGGCTAAGCGAGCAGCCAGATGTTAGGTAGCGGAGGGACTGAGCAAGCAGACAGACATTAGGTAGCAGAGGGACTGAGCGAGCAGGAGCAAGCTGGGTGAATGGGAACAGCAGTTGGTGTGTTGGCAGAGCTCATGAGAGTGATGCTAACGTCTGGCAGCAGAGGGACTGAGTGAGCAGGAGCAGTGGATATGCGAGCTCATGAAAGCAAGCCTCAGTGACATCCTGGACAAAGCTTGGGGCAGCGCAAAGGGAGGAGAGTAGCGCTGATGTGCAGACTTTAATCCTTGTCTTCATCATTGACCACTTGCCAGTGCGCGCACTAAAAGACGGTGTGCCCCAGAGATTTTTTCACAAGTGTGCATGCGCGTGAAGCTTCCATCATCCAACGGAGATGGCAGATTGGTTTGGGCAGTATAATATGCCAGCTGACGTGTAGCAACACAAATGACACAATAACCCTGCTTGCTCAGCCCTTCCATGAGTTCTAAAAGGGCTTGGCAGTCAATGGGGATGACATTGTCTATAACTTCCTCACGTACGTGGATGCACTTTCTTAAAACTTCCTTGGCTGCACCTTTGCAAATGAGCATTCTCTTCTCCGCAGCATTGGTAACAATGACAGATAATAGCCGCCAAATAAAATCAAAAGGGATCTCGGCGAGTTTGGTGTACAAGTCCAGCTGAGATGTCGCACGCACTTGGTGCTCCTCTTGCATGCCCACTTCAATGATTGCTTTGTCTAGCAGATTTTTGAGTCCCATTGATGTGCTATACGACGGGCAAAACCCAAAACCAAACCTCTCTGTGCACGAGCACACCTTCAGTGAATGACCAAAGTGTTGTTCAAAGCAGGGTCGAGGCAGGGGGAAGGGAGAAACACACGTCTTGAACAGCTGGGGGCGAGTCCTAGGAGGTTCTCAGACTTTGGCTGACTGTTCCAAAGCCGAATGGCATTGGGGTGTTGTAAACGAAGCGAGTGCTGGTCAGGGTCGGTAGTCTCAAGGTGGCAAGGTGGAGTTGAAGGTGATCCAAGGTTATTGAGTGTGGCAAGGAGAATGATTGTGGCCGATGAGGAAGACAAGGCAAAGACAATGCAGAATCTTGGGGCTAGGGACGGAGCAAGGCGAATGCAGGCTGGGTCAAGGACAATACTAGGGACCTAAACAAACTCAGAGGCAGTAAAACTCGCACCAAGACTCTGAGGGGAGGGAAGCAAGGTCAAGATTTCTTCTCTGCTTTCAACTAAGACATGCACAGGCTTATATATCTATCAATATGTCATATGGGGGAATCTCAAAACTCAGTCCAATATCTGTAATTTGTAAGGTCTGCTTGACTACTGTCTTCTCGAACCACAATCAAAGCACAACGATGGGAGCAGGTCCATGACAACAGAAACGCACATGTGCACCAGGCACCAACCGGGAATACTTCTCCACTGACATCGCCAATGTTCTTGACACTCGTCCAACGCTCCATGGGTATTTGGGTATCTTGGTTGAAGTTGCTTGTGACTGGATAATGATGCACTGCCTGCGTTGCAATGCCTTTGTGGTTTCTAGGCTTCATACTCGTGACAGAGCAGGTCCTTGAGCTGGGGATGGTGTGTCAAGTCCGCTGGAAGTCATGCTACATGCCAGGTTGAATAATATGGCATCAACTGGTGTGCTGGAATGAGCCTCAAATGCAGCACGCCTTCTCAATTGATGACTGCGTATTGTCCAAGGGTTCGTCCGACAATGATTAGTGGTCCTCCGGGTTCTATCTCCTTTCGGTAGCCTTCCTGCACCGCGACTGTGATAACCCTCCACACAACCTGACCGACGACGAACGTGGCGCCACCTGCCGAGGCAAGCTCTTCTAATTGAACGGAGCTGTTGATTAATTCAAGGTGGAACCGGCTTCGACTGTATGGGTCCCTGGGCGCATGCAAGGCGGATGCCTTGTCTGGGCTGTGAAACATAGGCTCTAAGCCTCCTCGAGCACTGATCTGACACATCAACATGGTTCGCCTCTCCTCGTGTCACCATCCTCGAGTCTCCAAATTGCATTCCTATTGAGTCCAGGATGGATATACCGGCATGCTCGGATGCTGGTAGCTGCAAGAAGGCTGCTCCTGGGGTAAGCAAGACAAAGTTGTCATACATTGGCGGTTCAACTGGGCTCGGAGGGGCGTCTATCATGGAAGGGTCCGGATCTACTGTTGGAGGTTCGGCGCAATTGGATATCCTTGCCGTGAGCGATGAATGGGCTGGCACTGAGAGTCGTTCAATTAATGTCAATGCCTGTATGGTCGAGGGGGTTCCGTTCATCCTTGGTCGAGTCATGTATGCTTCGGCTGGTTGATTGTGAGCGTCTCTGGGGCCATGAGAGGGTGAGCGTCTTATCCTTATGTCAGGCGAGGCACTAGGCACCCGTTTTTGCCAAATTTGCAATATGGTGGGGCCCTAGTGACTGAACTGGGGTCATCGTGATGTAGCCGGGTAGCGTGGAACGGAGACTGTCTAGGGGTTGGGGGAGGTTTCAGGTATCTGCTAAGACCAAGGAGACCGGATCAAAGGCTCCTTCTAGTCTCGAGGGCTTCAACCTTCATTTGCTGGGGTACTGCTGGCACTACAGACTTCGAGTGCGGGCGGGATGCTTCGAATAGGTTTGGATGGCTTCGAGTAGGGCTGAATTAGGCTAGTGCAGATACTGGCGCATCCCAGGCGTATCATCCACCCTTCACTGAAATCTTGACTGTCCCCAGTCAATTGAAGACATTGTATTGCCAAAAGCGGCCGCACGTGACTAGTGTGACTCCATGGCAAATTGAGTGCTGTCCAGAGGTCCAAGACACCATGTCGCAAACATCGCCAAATACTCTGCAAATTTGCAAAGCCCTCGTGAGTTGCTGCCTAATCTTCTTTCTCTCTAACCGTCCCTATTGTCTTCATAGTGATGTCGAGTCCCAAGCCAACCTCTGCTGCCGCCGCTCAAGTCACTTCGCCTGGGAAGATCCGCACCACAACGCCTGCAACAACTGTCATTCTTCCTTCAGTGCTCGAACAACTTTCTGGGGCCGCCAACAAGGCAGTGACATTTGCAGCCTGGCACGACTGGTTAAAGGAGCTGGCGACAGTTGTGGTAAGCCAATTTGATGCTTGCTGGATGGACTGGTCCTAATGAAGGTGCAGGAGGGCTGTGACATCTGCGAAATGGAGGCTCCCGCACTCGAGTTGGCCGTGTGGCTCTGCCGGCGTGCAGAAGAACTTCCGAGCCAACGGGGGTTTCAGGGCTTAGGCAAGATGCAGGCAATGGTGAAGATCTGGGAGTTTTGAAGCGGTAACTCAAAACTTCTCTGCTAACTTCTTTGACTGACCGGCCAACTACAGGGGCAGGGGATATTACACCGGTCGGAGACACAACTGGCAACCTGACTGACACTTGCGGCGCACCAGCGGTTGCTACCTCACCAAACGACCTGCTTCAAGCAGTCTCGGGCGCGAGGCCCATCATTCGACTGCCGGCAATCAAAGACGTTGTGTCGGATGAGAGTGGTGATGAGAGTGAGGTCCAGACTGGGGGAGAGGAATCGGCGGCGGAAGATATGACAGTCATGGCGCAGGCGACAATCAAAGTGGAAGCAGGGGTGGACTGCGGTCCCCAGGGCAGGCTACCAGTTATGGACCCAATGGAGTTCAAGACAAAGTATGCGGGGAACGACCTGGTGTTAGAGGAGGCTGGCCGCTGCCAACCGCGAGCGAACAAGGTCAGTGGCAAACTGTTTCGAGGTCAAATGGTGTGGCTAATCCAAGTGTAGTGCGGCCCGTGCCAAAAGGTGCAATCTAAGACCTTCTGTGTTCTCGACAAGCGGTGCCTTGAGGCAAACGCAGATGAGCTGTGGTGTGACAAGTGCCTTTGGTGCAAGGTGTTGAGGATTGTGTGCAATTTCAGTGCAATGGAGGTTGAACATGAGGAGGCCGCGACTATCCTGGCAGCTCCGGCAGCAACGAAATGAGAACAAGCAGCAAGCGGCGACGAGGCAGGAGCGCCAAAGAGAGTGCACCGGGCCCCAAAGCAAGGGCCCATGACTGTAGCAACAACGAAGACACCCATGAAAATACAACCAAGGGGCAAGCCGGTTGTGCAACTGCCAAAGGGGCATGTGGAGCAGACCTCGGCGGGACCATCGCACGATGTGCCGGGGGTCCTGGTCTTTGATCCAAATGTGGTTGGTTGGCTCCCAGTTGGCGAACGCCTTTCCACCTATTTAAAATACAATACTATCTTCAACAAGCTCGAACGTGAGCTAGCGCACAAGGAGAAGGCCGAGGAGCAACGGCGCAAATGAGATATTATTGCAATTGAATTCGGGGAGTCTGGTAAGTTGCAGGATGCTTCGTGGTCATACGTGGCTGACAGCGGCAGATCTCGAAGAGCACAAGGTGAACAAGACAGGACGAACGGAAGGGAAAGGGAAGGCAAAGGCTGCCTAGGGGTCTTGCCAGTTGCTGCTCGAATTTTGGTCTTGCTGCTGCTCAAATTTTGTTGTTGGGGTTCGAAATTTTTGTTAAATATAATGTAGTTCATGTGCAATGAAAGTGAAATGGTCTTGCGGTCTAAAGCGTATGTCCGAGAAGAGAAAGATTAAGAACACAAGAGAAAAGGAACATGAGAAAGAAAAGAGAGAATTAGTCTGTTACAGATGATGCCCTCATCGTGGTTCGTTCTAAGTCAACAGCAACAAGCAGAGTCTTAATCCGCTCCCAGCCACTGGACAAAGAGTTCAAGCACTAAGTCAGATGATGACAAAGGCCTTGAGAGCGATGAGAGAAGAGAGTGTTCAAGTCAATTGTTGTTGAGAGCAAAACTCGTCTAAGTTGGAACTAGAGTTACTCTATGGTACACGGGGTTTATATACTGTTAGGGAACAAAGGAAACCATAAAGGGAACGAGGCAATGACTACCTAAGAAAGGAAACGTGAAGGTAGCTATAAAAGGAGATAGCATCCAGGCTGTACAATGCACAGTGTAAGGGGAAATGATGAAAATGAAACGATCCGCTGAGACAAGAAACTGAAACAAAGAAGAAACTGTAACATTACCCCCTTCGTATGCGAGAAGTTGCCGACTTCTACCATGCAGTTGTCCATGTGTGATCCTGCCGTGACTCGAGCCAGGTGATGACATTCCCAAGATCTGCTGCTGCTGGTTTCTGCTTGCCATTGCAGACTTTGAACAGCTAGCTGCAGTTGCTTGCTTGCGCTAGCGCGGAATCCCTTTCTTCCTGAGTGAGGGAGTGAGGGTCGGTGGTGATGGTGAGCCCCATGACGAAGTCCAGAGGTTTGGCAAACTGTGCGTAAAGGACAAGTATTTCAGCAAGTTGGTCGCTGACATTTTGAAGCATTGCATTGCAGGGACGAACGACGATGGGTGGCATGGCGGTGATGGGTTTGAGAAGTTCCACAGGGTGTTCATGCAGTTCGGGAAGGTCAGCAAAATCAAAGTTGTTGATGGTGACGGTGGTCTCAACAAAGACCTCAAGGGGGAAGTCGTGGGTGGCAGTGATGAAAGGTGAGAGAAAATTAGCTGGTTCAATATAATAATGGCCACATGCAGTGACCAACAGGGCAAAGGCGAGGGCGGCGACGTAGGTGATGGCGGTGACGAAAGACATTTGTGTCAAATATGAGAAGTTGAGGAAGGCATTCGTGTTGAGGGAAGCCTTTTTATTCTTCATTGAACACTTCATCATCCCAGTTGACTGTCCGGAGTTCTCCATCCGTAGATTAGTAAGTGAATGTGGATGCTCTGATGCTAGGAACATATTCGAGTTCTTCATCAGATTCTTCTGATTCGCTTAACTCGTTCCTGGTAACAGTGGAGACTTCATCTTCTGGATTGGTGCCTGTTTCAGGAGCGACGTTCTGTGGCGCAATACTTTCTGGGGAATTAGGTATAGTGGGTCTGCCTGAACTATCGAATGTGTCTAAGAAGTCAAGGCTTTCAAGTGCTCGATTGAGGTTTGAGATTGCATCTGGGAGTTGTTGGGGAGCAACCCATCTGAAAATTGCCATCTCTTTGCTAGCAAGTGCCAATTGTTCCGCGAAATCGAATAACGCAGGATCTTCTCGACAGAGGACTGCCTTGGTATATACGTCATCTGTGTGATTTAAAGGTCTATTGGGTGATGGGAGGTAGGGTGACATTGCGACTGGATAGGACAGTAGCTCTTCTGGATCAAATGTAAGATCCATGTATTTTGGGAGATAGTGTAGGCGAGCGTTGAATGGGATTTCAACGTAACCTTGCAGGTGTGTCAGGTGTCCATGAGTGAGTCTGGGAGTTCTGTATCCGATTAATCGAGTTGCTTGAGTCTGTATATAATTGATCAGCTGAGGCTGTTCTAAAGAGGTGATCGGAGGGTGATAGATGGGAAATGTGATGAGTCGTCCTTTGAAACTTTCATATAGTTTTGGGGAGTATTGTCCTTGGGTCGAGCAATATTTCTTTGTGTATCAATGTTTTGTTTGAGAGTTTGGCGGTTGTGATAGTGAGACATGCGGTTTTACAGCTGTCGTCTGAGTTTATATGCTTGTAAGACATCCGCAGCATTACTTAGATTGCATTCAGGTTCCCAGGAATTGTCATTCGGACCGTATCCCTTCCATTTAACCAGATACTGATATCCTGCTCCGCGTTTTCGATGTGTGAGAATTGCTTCCACTTCAAACTCCTCCTGTCCATTTACAAGATCAGGGGGCGGAGTTGTGTAGTTTGGCCCATGTGTTTCAGTTTCTTTATATGGCATAAGGAGTGACATGTGAAAGACTGGGTGAATGTGCCATTGTTTTGGTAGCTTAAGCTTATATGTTACTGGTCCTAGTACTTGTTCGACAATAAAGGGTCCTTCTCATTTAGGCGCTAGTTTCCTAGACTGATATGGTATGTTGAGATTTCTGTTTTTGAGCCATACTTTGTCCCCTTGTATGAATTTGATTGCTTTGTCCCTGACTTGTCGGGCAACCATCTGTCTTGCTAATTCATGTGCTGCTAGCGCTTCCTCCCTAGCTTTTCGTAATAGCTGTAGGCGTTCTTCAGCGGCAGGTGTTGTCATTTTCTGTACAGCAGTTGGTAGTGCAACAGGGTTTGTTCCATACATGAGTTGAAATGGGGATGCTTTGACTGAGTCATGGTATCGAGTATTGTGAGCAAATTCGGCGATTGGGAGTAGTTGTTTCCATCTGTGAGGTTCGTTTGCACAGAATATTCGAAGGTATACTTCTAGCTCTTGGTTAACGCATTCTGTTTCTCCGTTGGTCTGCAGATGATAGGCAGTGCTCATTCTGTGATTGATTCCTAATGTCTTTCTGATTTCTTGGAAGACCTTAGCCGAAAACTGTGGCCCTCAATCTGAGATGAGTATATCTGGGAGTCCGAAGCATTTGAATATCTCTGAGATGTAAAGGTCAGCTGTCCCTAAGGCATCGATGGTTTTCTTGCAAGGAGTAAGAATTACCCCCTTCGTAAGACCATGGTCCACCATGACCAGAATCGAGTCATATCCATCTGCAATTGGTAGATCCGTAATGAAATCCAATGTGACTTGTTGGAACGGGCGAGTCACCTTAGATCCAATAGGTAGAAGAGCCGGGGTGTTAGGGTGAGTATTTACTTTCATTTGTTGGCAAGTGGCGCAACCTGTGATCCATTCTTTGACATGTCCATACATTCCTGGCCACCAATAATCGCGTTGTAGTAGCTCAAGGGTTTTCATGCATCCTGGGTGTCCTGAGGTGAGCGATTCATGATCTGATTTGACAATCTGTGTCCTGAGTGTTCCATTATCTGGGATGTATGCTCTGTCTATATATCGAATGATTCCATCAACAAACACCCAGTCTTGGAGCTTGGATTTAATTGGTGGGGCGCGTTGGGTTTCAATAACTTCAATGATTGTGCACCCAAAGCTGTCAAGGGCTGTGGCATCTCTGATTTCTTGAGCTAGGTCTGTAGCGACGAGGCGAATGAACTTGCTATCTGGTAGCATTGTCACATTGTCTTGAGCATCCTCACCTTTCATATGATCAGGTCGGCAAGAAAGGGCATCTGCTTCAAACATTTTGGTGCCAGGTACGTGTTCAATTTTCAGGTCAAATTCCGAGAGCATCATGGACCATCGTGCTTGCTGAGGAGTTAATTGTTGAGGTGTCCGATAGAATAAAGGATTCTTATGATCGCAATGAACTACTATCGGGTGTGGTGACCCATGGAGTAAATGTCGCCATGCCTGTAATCCTTTAATGATTGCAAGAAGTTCTCGATCATAGATCTGATAATTCTGTTCTGTGAATGTCAAAGCATGGGAGATAAAGCCGCATGGGTGAAGCGTTCCAGTTGTGTCTGCTTGTTTAAGTACTGCTCCAGTAGCTTTGTTTGAGGCATCCGTCTGAAGAATGAATGGTCAGGTGGGGTCTGGCATGCGTAAAACGGGCATCGAGGAAAACTTGCGCTTGAGGTCATCAAACGCGTTCTGGCAAGTAGGCATCCAATTGAAAAGTAGGCCCTTCTTTGTTAGGTCTGTCAATGGTTTCGCTATGGCAGCGAAATTGCCAATAAATCTCCAATAGAAGTTTCCAAATCCAAGGAAGGACCTGACTTGTTTAACTGTTATTGGTACTGGCCAGTCCCAAATTCCTGCAAGTTTGACGGGATCCATTTGTATATGGCCAGGGGTGATGACCATGCCTAGAAACTCGACTTCCTGGACGCAAAATTTGCACTTCTCAAGTTTCAAGAATAGATTGTTTTCCTGTAGTCGTTCTAGGACGCGTTCTGTGCACTTTCGTATGTCTTCCTTAGTCTTCCCACAAATTAGAATGTCGTCCATGTAAATAATGAGCCATCCTTCATTTATCATATCTTGGAAGTATTCGTTCATCATAGTCTGGAACGTTGAAGGCGAATTGCAAAGGCCAAAGAACATGACTGTTGGCTCATATAAGCCTCAATTTGTTATAAATGCTGCCTTCCATTTGTCACCTTTCTTGATTTGCACATTGTTGTATCCCCAGCGCAAATCAAGCTTAGTGAAGTAGTTTGCGCCTTCCAATATTGTCATGAGATCTGAGACTAACAGTAATGGATAGGCATTCTTGATTGTCCATTTGTTTAGGTATCGATAATCCTGACAAGGTCGCAGTGCGCCACTTTCTTTCTTAGAGACAAAGAAAAATGGTGATGCTTGTGGCGATTTAGACGGTCAAATGTACCCTTTGTCTAGCTGTTCCTTAATCCATTCGTCGAGGGTTGACTGTTCCTTTAGTGATAACGGGTAGATTTTGTTGACTTTCAGCGTAAATCCTGTTTTGAGCTCAATCGCATGATCCCATGGGCGGGAGGATGGGAAATGCTCGGATGCTTTCTTCTCAAAGGTGGCCTGCCAAGGTGTATATTCAGAAGGCAAAGTCGTCAGCGCTTCATCTCATTTTGCCTGATGTTCAAGCACCTGCAATGCTGATGTTTTCACCCTAATCCAATATTTGTCTTCTCCCCATTGTTTGTTATCTAATGCCATGTGCCAAATAGGTTTGGTGTCCTCTGAATCATCGTCCATTTGGAGGGTTTTCTTTCGCCAATCAATAGTAGGATTATGTTGTTCCAGCCAAGGTATTCCAAAGATTATCTCCTGATCTCCTAAATTCGTGATCCATAACCAGTTGTCGTACATCCTTCCTTTAATAGAATATGTAAGGCAAGTGCAATGAGTGATTAATCTGTTCTGGTTGATTGTCCCATCAGCGCTCTTGACTCTAATTGGTTGTTTTAAGAGTTCCTTTGGTAGATCTTTTGATATTTGTTCATCAATGAAGTTTCCTTCTGCTCCGCAGTCAATGAGAGCAGATATTTTAGCGGGTTTATGGTTTGTTTGCACAGTAATGGAAATCCGTTTGTTATTATTGGAATTTACAATTACAGAGTTGAGTGCTAACTGTTCGATTGTACTGGAGGCGTCAACCACTTTCTGGCATCCCCTTCTTAAAAACCCTCAGATTCGAGTTCCTGGAGAGTGTTCTCGCGCTCCTCATCTGGGAGTTCTTGCAACAGCGCTCTAATGTGTTGGGCAGCTGATTTGTTTGAGGTTGTTTCCTCTACTGTTCTGATTGTGCAATTCTGTGGGGAGGAGGACTTGTAGGACAACGTTTGGGTGTTCCCCTTGTTTGGGCAGTCCCTGGATATGTGTCCCTGTGTTCCACATCTGAAACACTTGCCGGTTTTTCGATATTCCTCCTTTTGGGCATCTGAAAGACGTCCTGTGCTCACAGCATTGATTCCCTTTGATCCGGATGCAGAGGGTTTCTGGTTTCGGTTAAATTTGAAATGCCCCTTTGTGTCTCCTGATTCAGATGATCGGTTCATCAATTTCATGGTCTCCCAAGCATTGTGCAGGCGTTCTGCAGCATTATAAGCTGTTTCCATACTGGTGACTGCGGGGTTTTCGATGATCTTTGCTGCTACTGATGCAGGGAGTCCTTTACAGAAGTAAATGCATTGTGCCATGAACCCTGTAATTCCGGTGGAGTGTATGAGCGATCGGAACTTCTGAATGTAGGCAGGGATATCGACGTCTCCACCTACTTTGACTTTATCTAGATCGTTCAGGGTCCTGGCTGCGCTGTCGGACTCTCCCCAGTCGTTCAAGAATTGTCGCCTGAAGCCGGCATAGTTATCCCGTGAGAGTGTGAATGCGCTTTCTGCAGATTTTCCTTTAGTCGCTTCTGCTGCTTCTAATTCTTCTCAAAGATTGGCTTTCCAATTGTCTAGTTCTTCCCCTAAGTGAAGGAGAACATATTTGATTCGTTTTTTTGATGTTTCAAAGCACCCTTCATCAAGATCGAAGATGTCATCAAATGTATTGATGAAGTGTTTCACCTTAGAGCGCTGTCCTTTGAATTCCTTAATGGGGACTCCCTTTATCCCTTTTGAGGATGTATCCTTTTCGTCTGACATGTCCTTCTTTGGTGTCTGTTTCGGTTCTGGTGTTTCAGGTCTCGGATCCTGTGTTCCTGGTTCGTGTTTCATTTCTGTGCCCTGTTTCGAGCTTTCTCCTTGTTTCGGTTTATCCCCAAAAGCTAGATCTATTTCGATCTGTTGCTGTTCTCTGTATTTGTTCCACTTAGCAATTATCTGTTTATCAAATGCGAAGAAGCTGTAGTCTCCTAGTTCTTTGTCAACTCAAAACTCGTGCCACCAAGTGAGTTCTGGTTCGGTGTTTGGGGGTAGGAATAGTTGTTCTTCAGTTTCGTTTGTTTCGTTGTTCCAATGGATCCAATTTTCTGGTGGTAACTTGTTGGTAGGGTCTCCCTCCTTGTATTCTCCTTCAAAGAGCTCCTCTGAGACTGGTAGGTTCTTTCTCTTTGTTCCTGAGACGTAGCACCAGACTTTGTGTGTAGTAGAGAAGTAGACTTCTCTTTGGTTGAGGTAGTACTTCTGTCTGTAATGAACAGAGCCGTTTGGTGGCCTAATCAGAGAGGCCCTGGTATCACTGGTGTCTGGCTAGTGACGATGCACTGAGTGGTTCCTGAGTTCCAACTTGTGTTACGGACAATGCCCTTGTCGTGGTTCGTTCTAAGTCAACAGTGACAAGCAGAGTCTCAGTCCGCTCCCAGCCACTGGACAAAGAGTTCAAGCACTAAGTCAGATGATGACAAAGGCCTTGAGAGCAATGAGAGAAGAGAGCATTCAAGTCGATTGTTGTTGAGAGCAAAACTTGTCTAAGTTGGAACTAGAGTTACTCTATGGTACACGGGGTTTATATACTGTTAGGGAACAAAGGAAACCGTAAAGGGAACGAGGCAATGACTACCTAAGAAAGGAAACGTGAAGGTAGCTATAAAAGGAGATAGCGTCCAGGCTGTACAATGCGCAGTGTAAGGGGAAATGATGAAAATGAAACGATCCGCTGAGACAAGAAACTGAAATAAAGAAGAAACTGTAACATAGTCCACCTTGTTGAAAAGTGGCCTTCAGGGCTTCGTGCGAGGTTGCGCTTCGCGATTTTCAATAGTCTTCATCAAACATCTCTCCTCCATCTTCATCGCTCTCACCGGGGTCACCTACTCCTGGATCTTCGTCTGCTGTCTCCAGGGACGTCCAGCACATTGTGAGGGACTTCTACCTCCTTTTGAGCAAAGTAGGGAACAACTCTGAATGCGGCCACAGGCCTGTCGAGGACGGAGCCGTCTATTTCGCACACAACATAGGCTCCTCCGCAGTTTCAGACAAGAACAACATAGGGACTGTTATAGCAGGCTCGCATCTTTCGATTCAATGACTTCTCAATGGCGGTATTGCAGATGAGGACTAGGTCCCCGAGTTGAAACAAATAGTTTTTGATACTTCGGTGGTAATCCGACTCGAAACATCTAGCTACCTTAATCCGAGCCTCGAAGACCTTGTCGCAAAGGGCCTCTACTTGCTCTCGGCATTTCTGCAGCTCTGTCGCTTGTCGGGCAATGAGATCTGTGGTAGACAAGAAGGCATTTGGAGGTGGCAATAGGTAAGTGGCTTCGACAATATCTAAAGGGAGCAAAGGGTGTGTGCTGGTGACAGCAAAGTACAGGGAGACGCCCATCCGTCAACAAACTGTGACTTGCTCGGCCCAAAAGACGGTGTGTAGGGACCTAGCCCACTTCGACTGATCTCCACTACCGGCTTTGTACAACAACTGTCTGACATCAAAGTGTGCGCGCTGGACAATCCCGTTGGCTTGTGAGTTATAACCTGAGATTTGAATGTGATTGATCTTGTACTGCTTGGACAGGTAGGTGCACGTGCTGACAATTGAGGAACCATTGTCTGACACAATCTCCACTAGTGCTCCCCATCGACACAAGAGGTCTTCAAAGAGCCAAGAACCAATGGCTTTGACTGTCTGGGTGCGCAGAGCGCGGTACTCTGGGTAGTGAGAGAGAGCGAACATTGTGCTTGAATCAAGTAGTGGTATCCCTTTGAGGGAGGTAGGTGCATGATGTCAATATAGACTTTTGAGAAGAGGGGAGCTGGCTGGGCAACAGTGGGTGAGATTCAAACAAGATGAAGTTGACGCTCCTGACACAGGTGACAAGTCTGGAGGTACCACTTGATGTCCTCGTGAACATGTGGCCACCAAAAACGCTCTAAGATGAGGGCTTGAGTAGCATTGAAGCCCTTATGTCCGACATCATCATGGCATTCTTGAAGTACTCGAACACAACGGGGCTGGTCCACAACAACTTTGTGTAAACTGTTTGTGTCCTTTCTCCACAATTTTCCGCACTGCAAGAAGAACCAAAGGCAGTACTGCATGAACAACTGGTATTCTTTGTTGGTCATCTCTATGGGTCGCTTCAGGTCTCGAAGGAACTGTCGGACGAAGGGTAATTGGGCGTCTTCTTTCTGTGCAGCAACTGTCCTGGGTATTCTGGTGTAGCTGATAGGTTCGTCATCACTGGCAAGCGCAAATACTCTGAGCACAGTGTCTGCGACTGGGCTATAAGAGCCCATTCGGGTAGGCAATGTACAATGCATTCCCACAAGTCTGATGCTTGGCATTCCGGCTCCATCATTTGTCATCGTCAGCTATCACTGACACCTGTCAGCTTTCCAGCTCCATCGTTTGTCATCATTGGCTATTGCTGACTCATAAGATTAGTAATGTTTGACACCTGCCAGGCTCCAGTCAGTAGTTTTTGTGTATAAGAACAGGGACAAATGTTCAAAAGAATATCATTAAACATGCCCACACCCAGCAGTACCCATGCTCAAGCTCGCATTCGCCAACAGCTCATCAACCTCTATGGCCTTATGGTCATGATTGTTTTTCCTACAATGCTTCGCATTATTCACCAATATTTTATCAAGATCCCTTATCATACATCAATTCTTTCAGGGGAAGGATTGGTCCAGGAATTACTTCATGGGCATCCAAATCACATTTGATGTGAATTGGGTGTCAGTAGGGATGTGTTTGAAACCTTGATCCAAGAGCTTCACGAAATGGGCTATTCAGATTCCAGATTTATTACATTGGAGGAACAGCTAGCCATTTTTCTTTATACCTGTGTAACAGGTCTAACATCTTGGCATGTTGGGGAGTGCTTCCAGCATTCTAATGGAACTATTTCACAGTGAGGAAATCCAAAAGTTTCTCCAATCCATGAGACTTACAGTATGTCCAGTTACTTTCAAAAGATGGTTGTGATTTTCTCATCAGCTCCATTCTTCCCAAAGTATGTCCAGCAATTGACACCTGAAACTCAAACACCTCAGTTGCATCATCTCCATGGAATAAAGAAGCTTTGGCCCTTCTTTGAGAGGGCACTTGGTGCAATTGATGGAAGCCACATTCATATCACACCACCAAACCATCTATGCATTGCCTGCATAAACAGGAAAGGATATACATCTCAAAATTGCCTCTTCTGTTGTTCATTCACCCTCCTGTTTACCTATGTGCTCACAGGATGGGAGGGGTCAGCATCAGATGCTCGGGTTTATCAGAATGCAATTGATACTGACCTGGTCATTCCTGAGGGGTGGTATCTCCTGGCTGATGCTGGCTTTCCACATACTGACCAGCTTCTTGTCCCATATCGCAAAGTTTGTTATCATCTTGCTGAGTGGGGGTGGGCCAGTATTAGGTATTTAATAGGGGCTTTCTTCTACAATGTTGGCACTGATTAGATGATTAGACCAAAAAATGCACAAGAACTGTTTAATTTGCAGCATGCACAAGCATGAAATGTGATAGAGCATATTTTTGGGGTGCTCAAGCGACATTTTCGCATCCTTCTACTGTCACCAGAATACAGCATGGAAATTCAGGCACGCATTCCAGCAGCACTAGCAGCAATTCATAATTTCATTCGCATTAATGATGCTGAAGATATCATACACACCCTCCCAATTTCTATGGATACACAAAACCATCATCATGGTGGTGTAGCTGCTGGAGATGAGGAGCCACAATATGAGACTCAGGTAGCTGGTGGTGATCCTGAGCCAGGCAATGGTATGCCACCACCTGAAGGAAGTCTGACAGCAACAGAACGGCGTGATATGATTGCACAAGCAATGTGGGCTCAATATCAGGAGGTGCTGGCAGCAAGGGGAGCAGGAGAAGATTCACAAGAGGAGAGCGAGAACGAGAGTGATGATTTTGATAATGAATAGTGAGTACAGACAGGATGGTACATACAACAATAATACTACTCAAGAGGGCCTGCATCTGTTGGACGGAGGGCTTTCAATGTACACTCCACATATTGCCCAGCCAAGTGATTATTAAGGCCAAGGTACCATGATGCATTGAGTGGATCCTTGAGATGATTGCTAATGAGAAAGAGATCATTGTCTGATAGGCCATCCTGCTGCTGTATCCTCTGACATGCAGCTGTAACCTGTCCTTCAGGCATAGGGGTATCATCTGCTGTCTTCCGACTTCGCCACTTAGCAGATTGCCCTTCAGGCCCTCCACTATCTGATTTATGTTTGAGGCCACTTCCCACAGAGCTAACAGTTGTTGCTGTAGATGCCACACTTGAAAGAGGGACTGAAGACGAAGATGGCCGTAAAGCGTGGGCAGTGGATATGGGAGGCATCATGGACCTGGTATCATTGTCGTTGTCAATGTCCATTAGGGATTGAGAAGGTGGCATAGCTGCGCTGGAGGACATAGGCATGGATTGTGGGGGCGCCATTGAGCCAGAGGACATGGAGCTACTTGTGGCTGCATGAAAGGCAAAGTGCTTCCAGAAGTAATCAGAAGATGGATAGGCTCTTTGACTGGAGGCGACGCCGAAGGGGTGGATGAGGTGGCAAATGGGTGGTTTGTGAAAGGTTGTTGAAGGTGACGTCCGGAGGGTAGATGGTGACTTGGGGGCGCCTGTAGTACTAGAGTAGATATTGACGGGATTTGCAAAGTTGTCTTCATACTTGTTGTGAGAATGATGATGGTTCGCAGCAATGTCCGCGAGCGGGATGCGTGAGCTGCGCGCGATATCCAGTGCGCAGGTGAGCGGGTGCGAGACATAGGAGAGCAGTAGTTTTAGTGTGGAAACTATTTGTCATATGAGTGTATGCACAGGCAGCAAGCTTATTTTATTCGCGCCCTATTTTACTTATATACGGTATTATACTTCCGTACTCATGTGCATTTCCGCTGCATCATATCCGATGCACGGATGTTCAAATTAGCGCTCCGCATCCGATATGCGAAGCGGTTCCGATATGTGCTGCGGCTCGGATATATCCGATGCTCGCATAATCCCAACACTCCCCCCTCGAGCTTAGGATATTCCTAGCTCGCGCTTATGTTGTTGGAATTTCTGTTTTGACAGCAGCTGTTGGATTCTGAGGTGTAGATCTTGTGACCTGGATTGAAGGAATTGTCCATCAGTGGACGACGAGTGTCGGGCCCATTCCGAGATGATGAGTTCAACTCATATTGCCAGCTATGTGTGTCGTAAATAACTACAAACAATGTGACTACTATATGTAGATATGATATCTATGCTTGTAGTGTCTGTATGTAGATAATAGCTATTCCAACAGCGTCTTTGTTAAAATGTCTGCTGTCATATCCGCGGTAGGGAGATGTTCCATTTTTATTGTGCCATCTCCTATCTGGTCTTGGATATAATGGCTTTTTATTTCAAAGTGCTTCATCCGCTTATGATATGCTTCATTTTGAGCAATTGCAAGTGCAGGCATATTGTCTCCGTAAATGAGAGTAGGTTCCAAAATGTTACAGTTTCCTCTTCATTTCAGTCTCTTGTCTCAGTGGACCATTTCATTTCCATCATTTTCCCTTATACTGTGCAGTGTACAGCCTGGACACTATCTCCTTTTATAACTACCTTCACGTTTCCTTTCTTAGGTAGTCATTGCCTCGTTCCCTTTATGGTTTCATTTGTTCCCTAACAGTATATAAACCTCATGTACCATAGAGTAACTCTAGTTCCAACTTAGACGAGTTTTGCTCTCAACAATGATCGACTTGAACACTCTTCTTTCTCATCGCTCTCAAGGCCTTTGTCATCGTTTGACTTAGCACCTGAACTCTTTGTCCAGTGGCTGGGAGCGGACGAGACTCTGCTTGTCACTGTTGACTTAGAACGAACCACGACAAGGGCATCGTCCATAACACAAGTTGGAACTCAGGAACCACTCAGTGCATCGTCACTAGCCAGACACCATTGATACCAGAACTGCTCAGATCAGACCACCAAACAGCTCCGTCCGTTACAAACAGAAGTACTACCTTAATCAGAGAGAAGTCTACTTTTCTACGACACACAAGGCCTGGTGCTATGTTTCAGGAACAAAGAGAAAGAACTTACTGGTCCAAGAGGAGCTCTTTGAAGGAGAATACAAGGAGGGAGACCCTACCACAGCATTGATTCCCTTTGATCCTGATGTAGAGGGTTTCTGGTTTCGGTTAAATTTGAAACGCCCCTTTGTGTCTCCTGATCCAGACGATCGGTTCATCAGTTTCATGGTCTCAAGAACACTGATGGAACAATCAACCAGAATGGATTAATCACTCATCGCACTTGCCTTACATACTCTATTAAAGGAAAGACGTACAACAACTGGTTATGGATCACGAATTTAGGAGATCAGGAGATAATCTTTGGAATACCTTGGTTGGAACAACATAATCCTACTATTGATTGGCGAAAGAAAACCCTCCAAATGGACGATGATTCAGAAGACGAATATTGGATTAGAGTAAAAACATCAGCATCACAGGCGCTTGAACATCAGGCAAAACGAGATGAAGTGCCAACGACTCTGCCTTCTGAATACATACCTTGGCAGGCCACCTTTGAAAAGAAAGCATCTGAGCACTTCCCATCCTCCCGCCCATGGGATCATGTGATCGAACTCAAAACAGGGTTTATGCCGAAAGTCAACAAAATGTACCCGTTATCACTAAAGGAACAGTCAACTCTCGACGAATGGATTAAGGAACAGCTAGACAAAGCAGCACTTTACACTCCCCCACATGTCCTTGTGGAGTCCAGGTAAAGTCCCTGCACTCCAGGGACTGTCCAGGTTCAGTCCAGGCACAAGCAAGGTCATTGTAGGGAATCCAGGTTCAGTCCTTGTAGAGTCCAGGTACAGTATATATTTTGCAAAAACAGTGTTTAGACACATTTTCTACATTCTCCCAGTAATTTACACTCCCCCACATTGATCCCTGGACTCCCTCTGGACTCCCACCTCACTCCCTACAAGTGGAAACTGATTTTTTTTCAGGGAGTCCCATTGATTCCTGGCCATGTACACTACAAATGATCATCATAGAACTTTACACTCCCCATGTGTTGTACCTAGACTCCTGGTACTCATCCAGAGTAGCAGTTGAAAATCCAGTCCAGTCTTGTTTTTGGCTCAAACTTGGAGACCAAGACAGCAGGACCATCAGCAGGACCATCAGCAACCTACCAGCACCTACTATCACATGCCAGCACCCTCACCATCTCACCTGCACCTTGATTGTTACCATTTTGATTCAGTAGATATTATTTAAAGAATAGAAGGCAATCAAATATAATATAGTAAGCTGCCATGCCTATCCCTTGAGCATCCATCTCAAACTCTTTTTCTCTAAGTCATTTTAGATTGTTTTTATTAAAGGCAATAACCAAATATCTAAGATAAGATAATGATTAGATTAGATTAGATATTGGATATCAGGCCTGATTATGTAGTTACTATGACACAGACAGAACCTATCTGTCCATTATGTTTGACTCAAACAGACTACCATCAGAATTGGGTTCCACAGCTATTAGGGTTATAGGGTTTAGTGCACAGACCATCCTGGAACATCTATAAGCTGAGCAACAAGCACTGAGAGTCCTCAGTTGAGTTCTCTTGGGTTTCCCCTTAGTCAACTAGTCATCTACCCTCCTGTACTTTCAGTCTACTATTAAGTGGGGCCCTTAGTTTTCATGACAAGTGTCCTGATAAAAACAGATTTGTTTGTAACAGAGAAACAATCTTGAGTCAAGTCTTTACTGGCTTGCCTTAAACCCTGTGCAAGTCACCATAATTTTGATTCAAGTCCAACTGAGCATGGCTACATTGCTGAGTCTTAACAGTGCCAACATTGTCTCAAAATTAAGAAATAACTGATATCTCAGCACATTCTTTGTTTACAGATATTTGAATATCACTGCCACTGAGAGTACATTTACTTTCCCTGCAGTTTGCATTAATAGAACATGTCATGAATCTGACTTTGGTATGGCATATCAGCATTGTCAAACAAAGCTTGAAAGAATGGCTTATATCTCAGGAAGTTCTTTGTTTACCAATGTTTGTATGACATCACTGGCATCAGACTTAACCCCTCTACAACTTTTGTTAATAAATCATCTCATGAAAGTGACTTTTGTACCTCAGTATGCTGTGGCTGTGCCAAAAAATGCGCAGTCATGATAGTATTTTGCAATTATCTCAATGAATACTGGGTTTACAGGTGTTTGGTTTTCATATTCAGGGTCAAATTCACTCCCTCTACATTTTTTGTTAATAGGTCATGTGATGATTCTCACTTTTGGAAATCGTGGGAAATGTGACAGTTATTGTGACAATCAAGTGTACTTAGTACTGTGGGAAAATGTACATCTTATCTAACTTATGTAATCAATGTATATTCAATCTTATCTACATTACTAAAACTAATCTACTTATGTAATTAATCTCTATATCACATGATCTGGCTTACTAATCAAATTTCGAAGAGGGGGAATGGCAGAAACTGGGTGCTGCCAGCTGTCTTTATATACCTGTCTGGTGTGCACAGACCATCTGCTGCTGGGCACATAATGGCTGTGACAGTCAGGGCTGTGACTCACATGTGACAGCTTCAGCAGTGCCTGGACTCCAGGGACTCCCTGCCCCAGTCCAGGTGCAAGGACTCCCTGGAATTGCAGGACTAGTCCTTGCAAAATGCAAGGAAGTCCAGGCACAGTCCAGGCACATTCCAGGTCCATTTTGGCTGGGTTTCCTGCCAAATCATGATATGTGGAAATGCAAGGACAGTCCAGGCACTGTGCCTGGACTCCACATGGACTCCACAAGGAACACGTGGGGGGAGTGTAAAGACCTCAGACAAAGGGTACATTCGACCATCTAAATCGCCACAGGCATCACCATTTTTCTTTGTCTCTAAGAAAGAAAGCAGTGCACTACGACCTTGTCAAGATTATCGATACCTAAATGAGTGGACGATCAAGAATGCCTACCCATTACCATTAGTCTCAGATCTCATGACAAAGTTGGAAGGCGCAAATTACTTCACTAAACTTGATTTGCGCTGGGGATACAACAATGTACGAATCAAGAAAGGCAATGAATGGAAGGCAGCATTTATAACAAATCGAGGCCTATATGAGCCAATGGTCATGTTCTTTGGCCTTTGCAATTCGCCTTCAACGTTCCAAACTATGATGAACAAATACTTCCAAGACATGATAAACGAAGGATGGCTCATTATTTACATGGACGACATTTTGATTTGTGGAAAAACCAAGGAAGAAGTATGAAAACGCACAGAACGCGTCTTGGAGCGACTACAGGAAAATGATCTATTCTTGAAACTCGAAAAGTGCAAATTCTGCGTTCAAGAAGTCGAATTTTTAGGCATGGTCATCACCCCCGGACATATACAGATGGATCCCATCAAACTTGCAGGAATTCGTGACTGGCCAACGCCAACAACAGTCAAGCAAGTCAGATCCTTCCTCGGATTTGGAAACTTCTATCGGAGATTTATTGGCAACTTTGCCACCATAGTGAAACCGCTAACGGATCTAACAAAGAAAGGTTTACTTTTCAACTGGACGCCTACTTGGAGCTCTTTACGGTGCCCCACATAGTCCCACTGGACTCCCGGGACTGGCTGGTAACTGGCAAAACCCATTTTCACTGCCAAAAAAAACCGGGACTTGACCAGGACCCTACAGGGAGTCCTGGCCATGCCCCCGGGCATTCCCGGGATTCCTGGGAGCCCAAGGTCCTGGGAGTCCTGGGGAGTCCCGTCACTGAACGAGCCCAGCTATATATGCTGGGCTATTCAGTCACGTGAACGGTCAAACGCACGCACGACGCGCCGTTGATTCAATGTGACGTGTCACACGTGATTTGTCACCTGCCCAACACACTGCTGATGCCCGTCGCCTCCACCATCTACCGACGCACCTACCACCGCTCCCCGACAACCACGCCCACGATGAACCCCCTCCACTCACCACCCAGTCCCTACCTCTCCCGTTCGCCTTGCCCTCTTGCCTCTCGCGCTCTCCCCCTCTTGCTCGTTCACCTTGCCCTCTCGCCCGTTCGCCCGTCCACCTTGCCCTCTCGCCTCTCGCCCGTTCGCCCGTTCGCCCTCTGCCTCCGCCCTCCCCATCCCCTCGCTGTTCGCCCTCCCTCCCCCTCTCGCCGTTTGCCTTGCCCTCTCGCCTCTCGCTCATTCGCCTTGCCCTCTCGCCTCTCGCCCTCTCGCCGTTTGCGCTCTCCCCCCCCCCCCCCCCCCCCCCCCCCCCCCCCCCCCCCCCCCCCCCCCCCCCCCCCCTCTCCCCTCTCCCCTCTCACCCTCTCGCCGTTTGCCCCCTCTTGCCCTCTTGCCCTCTCCCCCTCTCGCTCTTCGCCTCTTGCCTTCCGCCCTCTCGCCTCTCGCCTCTCGCGTTTGCCTCTCCCCCTCTCCCTCTCCCCTCTCCCCTCTCCCCTCTCCCCCTTCCCCTCTCCCCTCATCCTCTCGCCGTTTCCTTTTTTTTTTTTTTTTTTCGCATATCTTTTATCTGTTTTGCGTCACTTGTCCACCTTTTGACAGCGGCCAAATTGGGGGAAGCGAAAAAATTTTCGGCCACCGAGAGATGATGGCGCTAGAGTAGTAAATTGCAGTAAATTGTAAAAAAAAATTATAATCACTGCTACTTTCCATGGGCGATGCCTCCGAAAAAATATCTGAAAGAGGCTGCTGTGTGTGCACGTGCTGCTGCGCTGAAAGTGCGAGCCTCGAAAAAAAAACCTGTCACCCCTGCAAGCCCATCAGAACCCCAGGAACACCTCATCATTCCACCAGCCTCCGAGTCTGTTGACATTTTCATTGTTGTCAATGATTGCGAGTCCGATTGTGGCTATAGAGGAGGTGTTAATATGGCAGGAAGCTCAAGTGAGAGGGAGAGCTTGCCATCAGATGAGCAGAATGAATGCCAGGAGTCATTGTGTGAGTTTGACGAAAACGATGTGAAGGGCCTGAAGAAGAGAGGCATGTCCCGGGCTGCTGCCTATGGTGCATTCACTGATCTGGGAATGTCCATGAGTAAATCTGAGGTGGAATGGAAGAAGGCTGAGGCAAACCGAGCCTTTGGTTACAATGGCTGTTCAGTGAGAACTCGGCGACGTCATGCGAAGCAGGCACGGGAACAGCTGGCAGTCTGTGAACAGGCAAAATGCTCGTGAGTAAAGTTGCAGGGTATAAATGCTGTTACTCACCAATATGAAGAACTGACAGGCAGGTGGTGATGATGAGGCAATTCTTCGTGCCCAAGCCAGATGATCCTTCTCAGGCAACTTTGGAACATAGGACATTGGATGACAAGGATGGTTTGGTCACGTTGGATGCCTCCAACTCGAATTTGGCAGGGCTTACACCTGCAGATCTTGTATATTTTTCATCAGATGAGAGCGGGGATGAGGGAGATGATGAAGATGAACCTGGAAACGACTCTGTGACTGGTGGAACTGTGAATGACGAAGCTGATCTGGGCCCAGGCTGGCCCACTGCGACACAAGATTGGCTTCCTTTGGCCCCTCCTTTGAAGCGGCGTCGTCATGACATCCCTGTGCGAATTGCTCGGATGAAAAAGCAAGAATACCAGAGGAAGGAACTGGAGGGCGCTCTCATCGATGTTTGGAAAATGCTGACATCCAAGAAAACACAATTTGCAGGTGGTCCAAGCGGCTTGCAGGCACACCGGGTGCACGCTATCCAGAGCTTCTTGACCATGACCATCAAGCGTGGTCGACTGGATATTGATGCTTCCGAGCGCACTGCAGAGAGCCATGGCTTTGCAGCAAAGTGGGGAGGTTGAAGTTTACGTGAGTGGACAAAAGCATGGGTGCGCAATCGAGAACTACCAAAGTCCAAACGTGGACAGCATGCAAAGGTCTTTACACTGCTCAATGACCCTGCAATCTGTGCAGAGCTGCGTGCATATGTCTGTTCCAACAAATGGTCAATGAATCCCACAAAGTTGGTGGAGTTCTCGAAAGGGAAGCTGGTCCCCGCTGCTGCCGATAAGTACCTCCACCACCTCGTCAATGAAGAGATGCCCCAGGGCCTGAAAAGATACATGGAAATTGAATTATTTCCACGTATTCAATTGAAGGCTGGGAAAGGTGTTTCGTTGAGCACTGCACGTTGTTGGTTGCAACATGAGGGTTTCCAATACATTGCATACAAAAAGGGCCTTTACTTCGATGGACATGACCGGCCAGATGTGATTGATTATCGTCAGGATGTCTTTTTACCGGCGATGAAGCAATACTTCCCACGTCTAGTTTGTTATCAAGTTGGTGATGTCGAAAAAGAGGTCTTGCCACAGAATTATGTTGAGCGGAAGATAGTTTTGGTTGCCCATGATGAGATGACGGCTCAAGCCCATGATGCAGTCAAGAAGAGCTGGGTATTTGAGGACCAGCATGCATTGCGAAAGAAGGGAGTTGGGCGAGGGTTACATCAAAGTGATGTGATTTGTTCAATGGTTGGTTGGCTCAAAAATGCCAGTCAAACACTGGAATATGGTAAAAACTATGAAGGCTACTGGACTGGAGAGCTTTTCGTCAAGCAAGTGAGATTCCTGTCTTGAGTACATGGTTCCTAACACTCAATGTCTGAATTCAGTTGAAGGAAAAATCATTCCCGCATTTGAGGCCGCTCATGACCCAGGATATCAGGCCCTGATTATGGTTGATAACTCTCAAGGCCACTCAGCCTATGCTGAGGATGCACTCGTAGCATCCAGAATGAATGTGAATCCTGGTGGAAACCAAGCACAGATGCGAGATGGCTGGTTTGAGCAAAACGGCGAAAGAGTCACACAGCCAATGAGCTTCCCCCCTAATCACCCAACATATCCTAATCAACCAAAAGGACTCCGGCATGTCCTTGCAGAACGAGGAATAGACACACGGCACTTGTCACGTGGAAAATGTGCTACAAAATGTGAGCCTGGAGTGGAGGCTTGCTGTTGTCGTCGCATCATGGAGAACCAACCGGATTTTAAGGATCAGAGATCATTGGTGCAAGAAGTTATCGAGGGCAAGGGTCATCTCTGCATTTTATTGCCCAAGTTTCACTGTGAACTCAACTTTATTGAGTTCTTCTGGGGTGCAGTGAAGCGATATCTTCGTGAACACTGTGATATGTCTTTTGAAACCTTAAAGGCAAACATGCCAGATGCACTTAACAAGGTTCCTCTAACTACCATTCGTTGATGGGAGCATCGAACTCACAGGTGGATGGATGCTTACAGGGATGGCTTGAGCACTTTGGATGCCCAGGTGAAGGTCAAGACCTTTAGCTCAAGGAAATATCAGTCACACCGACGCATACCAGAGGCTATTGCATCAGCATTTGATGGCCAGGTGCCAGAATAGGCAAGGTCATATTAGTAATATGCTTAGTAATACCTACTTTTGGAAGGTGGCCAAAAAAGGCAGCTCAGAATTTTTGACCTCCGTCAATTTTGGCTCAATTGAAAATCTGTCTTGGCAAAATGTTTGTTTCATCAAACTGAGTATTTTCGCAAGAGAGTTTTTTCTATAAGGGGCATTCATTGGCCTCCTGTACCTTTGTCACAAATTGGTGGTGACTAAGTGACGCGCACCATAGCGTCAGACTACACAATGTGACTAAACGGCGCCGCCGTGTAAAGCTGTATGTAGGTTATATAAAGTAACCTAAAGGAAACCTAACGAAAAAAGAAAAACATATATGTAATGAGTTGACAACACAACTAATAACAAAAGCTGTTTGCCCTCTCACTGTTTGCCCTCTCCCCCTCTCCCTCTTGCTGTTTGCCCTCTCCCCCTCTTGCCCTCTTGCTGTTTGCCCTCTCCTCCTCTTGCCCGTTCACTCTCTCACCCTGCCCTCTCCCCCTCTCGCTCATTTGCCCTCTTGCCCTGCCCTCTTGCCCGTTTGCCTGTTTGCCCATCCCCCTCTCACCTGTTGCCCTCTCACCTATTGCCCGTTTGCCCTCTCGCCCTGCCCTCTTGCCTCTCGCCCATTTGCCTGTTTGCCTGTCCCCCTCTCACCTGTTGCCTGTCGCCCTCTTGCCCATTCGCCCTCTCACCTGTCGCCCTCTCCCCCTCTTGCCTCTTGCCCATTTACCACCCTCTTGCCTGTCACCCTCTTGCCTGTCACCCTCTCACTCTGTTGCCCTGTTGCCTCTCACCCTGTTGCCCTGTTGCCCTCTCACCCTCTCACCTCTTGCCCTTGTTTCTGCTAACCTACCTCATTGTCCCACAGTGAATAAATGTATCAATAACTGTATAAATACAACTGATTGTACATAATTTAAATAAAATAAAAATAAAAATCCACTTTTACACTACCTTGGCTGAGACTGGCTGAGACTAATCACCTGATCAATTAGTCAGCAATGATATTACCTAGCCACTCATAACACACAACACCTCACCACCATCATGCACTTTTCCACTACCAGCCTTGCCCCAGGACACCCAATGCCCATCCTACCACCTGCCACATTGTCTATGCTGTCCACTCACCACACCATCACTACCATTAGACCACCATGGCTCAGTCATGGTGGAGATAGGAGGCATATTCAGGTTGATATATTTACACTGTCACTTAGTTAACAAAATAGAACACCCTTTTATTTTTTCTGTGTTGGAAATTGGATGTCAATTGATGAATGAGACAGGAACCCAGAACTCAAACCATGATGATCACCAGAACTCAAACCATGATCACCAGGTGGCTGGTATGGCAATTGTGAAAACCTTTATTTTTTTCTGTGTTGGAAATTGGATGTCAACTGTCAAATGGGCATAAGTAACAATTAACAAATGAGATGGGAACCCAGAACTCAAACCATGATCACCAGATGGCTGGTATGGCAATTGTGAAGACCTTTATTTTTTGTGTTGGAAATTCAAATGGACATAAGTAACAATTGATGAATGAGACAGGAACCCAGAACTCAAATCATGATCACCAGATGGCTGGTATGGCAATTGTGAGGACCTTTCATTTTTCCTGTGTTGGAAGTTGCATGTCTGTTATTGAAAATGGGGTGAGAAGTTGGTTTGGTGTAGGAAGTTAATTTGACTGTGGGAAAATTGAGTCCAGTGTGGGAATTCATACACAAAGTTGGTTTGTGGGGTTAAATTGGCTGTGGGAAAGTTTAGTATAGAGTGGGAACTCATAAAGAAAGTGGTCATTCTGTGGGAAATGAAGGAAGAGTGAGAATATGCACAGGAAGCTATTCTGACTGTGGGAAAATGTAGGAGTGGTTAGTTGACTACTATTTGTCTGATGGGACAGTGTAATGTGCTTATATATTGTGTATTTTTTGTTATTTGTATGGTAGTATAGTGTAAAGTACTGATATACAGGTTAGTTGACCATGGTAGGCAGTGTAGTTGACCAGGACTGGGCCAGGACAATGGCAATATTTACTGTTATTTGCATTGTGGGGCAGTGTAATATAGCTGTTTACTGTTATTTGTATGGTAGGGATGTAAATTATTGAATATCTTCCCTGGTTGACATGACCAGGACTGCACCAGGACCATGCCAGGACTGAGCCAGGAGTCCTGGTAAGTCCCGGGAAGTCCCGGGAGTCCCACGGGACTATGTGGGGCAGTGTAAAGTACTGGCCTACTTGCCAGAACGCATTTGATGAACTCAAGCACAAATTTTCCTCGATGCCCGTTTTATGCATGCCAGACCCCACCTGACCATTTATCCTTCAGACAGACGCTTCAAACAAAGCTACTGGAGCAGTACTTAAACAGGCAGATACAACTGGAACACTTCACCCATGCGGATTTATCTCCCATGCTTTGACGCTTACAGAACAGAATTATCAAATCTATGATCGAGAACTCCTCGCAATCATTAAAGGATTACAGGCATGGTGACATTTACTCCATGGGTCACCACACCCGATAGTGGCTCATTGCGATCACAAGAATCTTTTATTCTATCGGACACCCCAACAATTAACTCCTCGGCAAGCACAATGGTCCATGATGCTCTCGGAATTTGATCTGAAAATTGAACACGTACCTGGCACCAAAATGTTCGAAGCTGATGCCCTCTCTCGCCAACCTGATCATATGAAAGGCGAGGATGCTCAAGACGATGTGACAATGTTACCAGATAGCAAGTTCATTTGTCTCATCGCTACAGACCTAGCTCAAGAAATCAGAGACGCCACAGCCCTTGACAGCTTTGGGCACACGATCATTGAAGTTATTGAAACCCAACATGCCCCACCAATTAAATCCAAGCTCCAGGACTGGGCGTTTGTCGATGGAATCATCCGATATATAGATAGAGCATACATCCCAGACAATGGGACACTCAGGACACAGATTGTCAAGTCAGTGCATGAATCGCTCACCTCAGGACACCCAGGACGCATGAAAACCCTTGAGCTACTACAACGTGATTACTGGTGGCCAGGAATGTATAGACACATCAAAGAATGGATCACAGGTTGCGCCACTTGCCAACAGATGAATGTGAATACTCATCCAAACACACCGGCTCTTTTACCTATTGGATCTAAGGCGACTTGCCCATTCCAACAAGTCACACTGGATTTCATCACAGATCTACCCATTGCAGATGGATATGATTTGATTCTGGTCATGGTGGACCATGGTCTTACGAAGGGGGTAATTCTTACTCCTTGCAAGAAAACCATTGACACCTTAGGAACAGCCGATCTTTACATCTCAGAAATATTCAAACACTTTGGACTACCAGATATACTCATCTCGGATCGAGGACCACAGTTTTCAGCTAAGGTCTTCCAGGAAATCAGAAAGACGGGAATTGATCATAGAATGAGCACAGCCTATCATCCACAGACCGACGGAGAAACAGAACATGTTAATCAAGAATTAGAAGTATACCTTCGAATATTCTGCACAAACAAACCTCACAGATGGAAACAATTACTCCCAATCGCCAAATTTGCTCATAACAATCGACATCATGACTCAGTAAAAGCCTCCCCATTTCAACTCATGTATGGAACGAACCCTGTTGCGCTACCAACAGCTGTGCAGAAAATGACAACACCTGCCGCTGAAGAATGCCTACAGCAATTGAGAAAAGCTAGGGAAGAAGCATTAGCAGCACATGAACTAGCAAGACAGATGGTTGCACGACAAGTCAGGGACAAAGCAATCAAATTCATCCAAGGAGACAAAGTATGGCTCGAAAACAGAAATCTCAACATACCATATCAGTCTAGGAAACTGGCGCCTAAACGAGAAGGACCCTTTATTGTCAAACAGGTACTAGGACCAGTAACATATAAGCTCAAGCTACCGAAGCAATGGCGCATTCATCCAGTCTTTCATACATCACTCCTTATGCCATACAGGGAAACTGAAACACATGGACCAAACTACACGACTCCACCCCCTGATCTCGTAAACGGACAAGAAGAGTTTGAAGTGGAAGCGATTCTCACACATCGAAAACGCAGAGCAGGATATCAGTATTTGGTTAGATGGAAGGGATATGGCCCGAATGACAACTCCTGGGAACCTGAACGCAATCTAAGCAATGCTGCGGACATCTTACAAGCATATAAACTCAGATGACAGCTGTAAAACCACATGTCTCACTATCGCAACCGCCAAACTCTCAAGCAAAACATCTGATACGCAAAGAAATACTGTTCCACACGAGGACGATATTCTCCGAAACCATATGAAAGCTTCAAAGGACGATTAATCATGTTTCCCATTCATCACCAACCGGCCACTCCTTTAGAGCCAGTTCGATCAATCAACTTTATCCGAACCCAGGCAACTCAATTAATTACATATAAAACTCCCAGACTTGCTGCCGAACACTCTGCACATCCACAGGGACATGTTGAAATCCCGTTTAACGCTCGCCTACATTATCTCCCGAAATATGAGGATCTCACGTTTGATCCTGAAGAACTACCAAATTATCCTGATGCAATGTCCCCTTATCTTCCGTCACCTAACAGACCCTTAAACCACACACACAATGTATACGCTGAGGCAGCCCTCCGTCGGGAAAACCCAGAAACATTTGATTTGATTCAACGGTTGGATCATGCAAACAGAGTGATAGAACTCCACAGATGGGCTATTATTTGACAATTCCCTGATACAATACCAAGCCTCAGCAGAGCGCTTGAGAGTCTTGACTTCTTGGATATGTTTGACAGCACGGACGGACCTACCATACCTAATTCACCTGAAAACTTAACGCCGCAGGACCTTACCCCTGAAACAAACGTCGACCATGAGAGCGAAGTCTCTACTGTTACCAGGAACGAGTTGAGCGAATCAGAAGAATCTGATGGAGAACTCGAATATGTTCTCAGCATCAGCGCATCTACATTCACTTATCGATTAGCGGACGGAGAGATCCAGACAATCAACTGGGATGACGACATATTCAACTAAAGATAAAAGAAGGCCTTTGCACAACGTTGAAACCCCAATTCCCCACCATCGAAAAATGTCTTTCTTCACCGCCATCACTTACTCCGCCGCCTTCGCCTTCACCTTGTTGGTCACCGCATGTGGCCACTATTATATTGAACCTATCAACTTCCTATCGCCCTTCATTGCCGCTGCCCACGACTTCCCCCTCAAGGTCTTTGTTGAGACCACCATCACCATTGACGACTTCGACTTCGCTGACCTCCCCGAGCTGCACGAACATCCTGCAGAACTCATTGAACCTATCACTGCCATTGCCCCTCCCATGGTCATCCGCCCCCGTAATGCAATGCTTCAAAACGTCAGCGACCGACTCGCTGAAATACTCGTTCTCTACGCACAGTTCGCCAAACCTTTGGACTTTGTCACAGGGCTCACCATTACCACCGACCCTCACTCCCTTACTCTCGAAGAAAGGGACTCGGCTTTAGCACAGGCGAAACAATCGCAACTAGCAGTTCGGAGCCTTCAATGGCGAGCAGAGACAGCAGCAGCGGATTTAGGCAACGTCGTCACTTGGCTCAAGTCACGGCAAGATCACGCATGGACAACGGCATGGTAGAAGTTGGCGACTTCTCGCATACGAAGGGGGTAATGTTACAGTTTCCTCTTCATTTCAGTCTCTTGTCTCAGCAGACCATTTCATTTCCATCATTTTCCCTTATACTGCACAGTGTACAGCCTGGACACTATCTCCTTTTATAACTACCTTCACATTTCCTTTCTTAGGTAGTCATTGCCTCATTCCCTTTATGGTTTCATTTGTTCCCTAACAGTATATAAACCTCATGTACCATAGAGTAACTCTAGTTCCAACTTAGACGAGTTTTGCTCTCAACAACGATCGACTTGAATGCTCTTCTTTCTCATCGCTCTCAAGGCCTTTGTCATTGTTTGACTTAGCACCTGAACTCTTTGTCCAGTGGCTGGGAGCAGACTGAGACTCTGCTTGTCGCTGTCGACTTAGAACGAACCACGACAAGGGCATCATCCGTAACACAAAATTGTTGAACCTAACTTGGAGTGTAAGTTCTGCAGCCATACTGCTTTGTGCGCCACATCAGACATGCACACATATTCTGCTTCCGTTGAAGATAAAGTGTTATGGATGATGCCCTCGTCGTGGTTCATTCTAAGTCAACAGCAACAAGCAGAGTCTCAGTCCACTCCCAGCCTCTGGACAAAGAGTTTAGGCGCTAAGTCAAACGATGACGAAGGCCTTGAGAGCGATGAGAGAGAAGAGTGTTCAAGCCGATTGTTGTTGAGAGCAAAACTTGTCTAAGTTGGAACTAGAGTTACTCTATGGTACATGGGGTTTATATATGGTTAAGGAACAAAAGAAACCGTAAAGGGAATGAGGCAATGACTACCTAAGAAAGGAAACGTGAAGGTAGCTACGAAAGGAGATAGCGTCCAGGCTATACAATGTGCAGTGTAAGGGGAAATGATGGAAATGAAACGATCCACTGAGACAAGAGACTGAAACGAAGAAGAAACTGTAACATAAAGTAGTTGATGTCTGCTTTTTCGACGCCCATGTAATAGCACCACCCGCTGCAATAAATGTATATCCTGATACAGATATTGTATCATCTTTGCTAGTGAAGCTGGCGTCTGAATATCTGACAAAAGGGTTGTCATCCATTTCCGGTCTTTTATAAGTTATACCTTTGTATCTTGTTCCGGAAAGATAATGTAGAATTTTCTTTGCAGCTGTCCAATGCTCCATGTCCGGTTTTGCACTATATGACACCAAGCGGAAAATGGCATAGGCGATGTCCGGCTGGGTAGCAACTGCAATATACATCAATGATCCGATGAGTGATGCATATGGATTACTGTGGTCCTTTGGATTTGTTGATGTGGTTGGTGGGTCAAATTTATGATCCGCATCCATAGGAATTTGTACACTCTGCGCATTATCAAGTCTGTATTTGTGGAGTAGTTGCACAATGTACTGTGTTTGTGTCAACTTAATTTCTCCAGTATTGGAATTGATGCGGATCTCTATCCTGACAATTTTGCTTGGTTCTCCGAGATCTGTTATCTCAAATAAACTTTTAAGGTCTTTTACCATGTGCTCCATTATTTCATTGTCACTTGCAAATAGAATTAGATCATCCACCCATATGGTGATGATACCTATGTGGCCTTTATTATCGTGGAGATACATGCACGGATCTGAGACAAAGCGGCGGAAGTACTGATTTACAACCTTTCCGTTGAACTCAGTATTCCATTTGCGTCCTGCCTGCTTGAGACCATATAGGCTTTTGAGTAATTCACAAGCCTTATCAGATCCATCTTCATATCTGCTCGGTTGTTCCATAAACAACCACTCATGCAAGTTGCCATTCAAATATGCGCCTTTGATGTCCATTTGTCGCATCTTCCAGCGCTTCTGGACAGACTCGGCTATGAGTGAGTGAAGTGTCTCTAGACAGACAACAGGAGCATAAGTTTCATTATAATCCGTTCTGGGAATCTGTGAATATCCTTTGGCTACCAAACGTGCTTTGTATTTGGTGAGAACACCTTCTTTGTTATATTTTTTTATGAAAACCCATTTGTTTCCGATGAGTTTTCTATTGCGCAGTGGTACCACAAGTTTCCATGTTCCCATATCATGTAACTGCTTTAGTTCCGCTTTTATAGTGCTTTCCCATTCCAACCAATCTGGTGCTTTCCTTGCTTCCGCAAGTGTTATTGGATTATCAGACGGGATGTTGCTTTCATTGACTATCAGTATTAATTCATCCTGCATATATAGCACTTCTGATATTTCTTCTTGTACAAGTGCTGCTAACTCTTCCGGTAATACCGGTTTGTTTAATCGGCTATAATCATGTATGACATGTGGACGTTTTGTCCGACGTGGAACTGTTACAGTTTCCTCTTCGTTTCATCTTCCTGTCTCAGAATACATATCCATCATTTCTCTTTAACTGCGCATTGTACAGCCTGGATGCTATCTCCTTTCATAGCTACCTTCACATTTCCTTTCTCAGGTAGTCATCGTTTCATTCCCTTTATGGTTTCCATTGTTCTCTGATCGTATATAAACCCCATGTACTGTAGAGTAACTCCAGTTCCAACTTAGATGAGTTTTGCTCTCAACAACAATCGACTTGAACGCTCTTCTCTCTCATCGCTCTCAAGGCCTTTGTCATCGTTTGACTTAGCGCCTGAACTCTTTGTCCAGTGGCTGGGAGTGGACCAAGACTCTGCTTGTTGCTGTTGACTTAGAACGAACCACGATGAGGGCATTGTCCATAACACAAGTTGGAACTCAGGAACTGCTCAGTGCATCGTCACTAGCCAGACACCATTGATACCAGGGCCTCTCAGATTAGGCCACCGAACAACTCTGTTCGTTACAGACAGAAGTACTACCTTAACCGAAGAGAAGTCTACTTCTCTACTACACACAAGGTCTGGTGCTATGTCTCAGGAACAAAGAGAAAGAACCTACCAGTCCCAGAGGAACTCTTCGAAGGAGAATACCAGGAAGGAAACCTTAACAACGAATTACCAGGAGATATTTGGATTCACTGGTACAACAAAATAAACGAGGAAAACAATCAGTTATTCCTAACCCCAAACACCGAACCTGAACTCACCTGGTGGCACGAGTTTCGAATCAACAAAGGACTAGGAGATTTCGCTTTCCTAGCACTTGACAAACAAACAGTAACTGAGTGGAACAAATATAGAGAACAAATCGAGATAGATCTAGCTTTTGGGGATAAACCGAAACAAGGAGAGAGCTCGAAACAGGGCACAGAACCGAAACACGAACCAGGAACACAGGATCCAAAACCTGAAACACCAGAACCGAAACAGGAACCAGAAAAAGGAATGTCAAATGACAAAGATACATCCTCAAAAGGGATAAAGGGGATCTCCATTAAAGAATTCAAAGGACAGCGCTCTAAGGCAAAACACTTCATCAATACATTTGATGACATCTTTGATCTTGATGAAGGGCACTTTGAAACATCGAAAAAGCGAATCAAATATGTTCTCCTTCACCTAGGGGAAGAATTAGACAATTGGAAGGCCAATCTTCAAGGAGAATTAGAAGCAGCAGAAGCGACTAAAGGAAAATCAGCAGAAAGCGCATACACACTTTCTTGGGATAACTACACCAGCTTCAGACGTCAATTCTTGAGCGACTGGGGAGAATCTGACAGCGCAGCCAGAACCCTGAATGATCTAGATAAAGTCAAAGTGGGCGGAGATATCGACATCCCTGCCTATATTCAGAAGTTCCAATCACTCATACACTCCACTGGAATTACAGGGTTCATGGCGCAGTGCATTTACTTCTGTAAAGGACTCCCTGCATCAGTAGCAGCAAAGATCATCAAAAACCCCACAGTCACCAGTATGGAAACAGCCTATAACACTGCAGAACGCCTGCATAATGCTTGGGAGACCATGAAATTGATGAACCAATCGTCTGAATCAGGAGACACAAAAGGGCGTTTCAAATTTAACCGAAACCAGAAGCCCTCTGCATCCGGATCAAGGGGAATCAATGCTGTGAGCACAGGACGTCTTTCAGATGCCCAAAAGGAGGAATATCGAAAAACCGGCAAGTGTTTCAGATGTGGAACACAGGGACACATATCCAGGGACTGCCCAAACAAGGGGAACACCCAAACGTCATCCTACAAGTCCTCCTCCCCACAGAATCGCACAATCAGAGCAGTAGAGGAAACAACCTCAAACAAATCAGCTGCCCAATGCATTAGGGTGCTGTTGAAAGAACTCCCAGATGAGGAGCGCAAGAACACCCTTCAGGAACTTGAGTCTGAGGGTTTTTAAGAAGGAGACGCCAGAAAGCAGTTGATGCCTCCAGTACCATTGAACAGTTAGCACTTGACTCTGTAATTGTAAATTCCAATAATAACAAACAGATTTCCATTACTGTGCAAACAAACCATAAACCTGCTGAAATATCTGCTCTCATCGATTGTGGAGCAGAAGGAAACTTCATTGATGAACGAATATCAAAAGATCTAACAAAGGAACTCTTAAAGCAACCAATTAGAGTCAAGAACACTGATGGAACAATCAACCAGAACAGATTAATCACTCATCGCACTTGCCTTACATACTCTATTAAAGGAAAGACATATGACAACTGGTTATGGATCACAAATTTAGGAGATCAGGAGATAATCTTTGGGATACCTTGGCTGGAACAACATAATCCTACTATTGATTGGCAAAAGAAAACCCTCCAAATGGATGATGATTCAGAAAACACCAAACCTATTTGGCGCATGGCATTAGACAACAGACAATGGGGAGAAGACAAATATTGGATTAGGGTAAAAATGTCAGCATCACAAGCACTTGAACATCAGGCAAAACAAGATGAATCACCAACAACTTTTCCTTCCAAATATACACCTTGGCAAGCCACTTTTGAGAAGAAAGCATCTGAGTGTTTCCCATCCTCACGCCCATGGGATCATGCAATCGAGCTCAAAACAGGATTTACACCAAAAGTCAACAGAATCTACCTGTTATCATTAAAGGAACAGTCAACTCTCAACAAATGGATTAAGGAACAGCTAGACAAAGGGTACATTCGACTGTCTAAGTTGCCACAGGCATCACCATTTTTCTTTGTCTCTAAGAAAGAAAGCAGCGCACTGCAACCTTGTCAGGATTATTGATACCTAAATGAATGGATGATCAAGAATGCCTACCCATTACCATTAGTCTCAGATCTCATGACGAAATTGGAAGGAGCAAATTACTTCACTAAGCTTGATTTCTGATGGGGATACAACAATGTACAAATCAAGAAAGGCAACGAATGGAAGGCAGCATTTATAACAAATCAAGGCCTATACAAGCCAACAGTCATGTTCTTTGGCCTTTGCAATTCGCCTTCAACGTTCCAGACTATGATGAACAAATACTTCCAAGATATGATAAACAAAGGATGGCTCATTATTTACATGGACAACATTCTAATTTGTGGAAAAACTAAGGAAGAAGTATGAAAGCACACAGAATGCGTCCTAGAACGACTACAGGAAAACGATCTATTCTTGAAACTTGAGAAGTGCAAATTTTGCGTTCAAGAAGCCAAGTTTCTGGGCATGGTCATCACTCCCAGCCATATACAAATGGATCCCATCAAACTTGCAGGAATTCGTGACTGGCCAACACCAATGACAGTTAAACAAGTCAGGTCCTTCCTTGGATTTGGAAACTTCTATTGGAGATTTATTGGCAACTTCGCCACCATGAATGCAAGAAAAGAAAAGCTTGGATTTAACAAAGAAAGGCTTACTTTTCAATTGGACGACTACTTGCCAGAATGTGTTTGATGAACTCAAGCGCAAGTTTTCCTCTATGCCCATTTTATGCTAACAAGCTCTGACCTATCTAAGCGACAGGCAGACAGGGGGTTTTTTGTGAGTTAGGTAAAGATTTCCCGTCAATTCCAGTTCCAGAAATCAACTGCGCGAATGTATATTTTGAACGGATGCTGAATAATGTGACGGATGTGGAAGAATGTGACAGATGTGAAAGAATGCGACGGATACAAAATAATGCAACAGATCATGAATAACACGCGCAGATAATGCAAAATAGATAAACGGAGTACTTAATGTGCATGGCGGTTGTGTGATAATAACCGGGTTTGAGCGGAAGTGCATAGGGCAAAGTTTGTTGGGCAATGGCAATGGCGATGAGTAGCCCAAGTCTTTCTGCAAGTTGGGCTTTGGCAACGGTTGCAACAACGTGGGGAGGAATTTTACAAGAGACCAAGAGAATGAAAGTGAAGCGAGTGCAAAGGGGAAACTTGGATGGATATCATAGATTATCTTCTACTACAAAACATTGTGGTTTATATACATTTTACTATGCTACCAATGTGAAACAACTGACACTCTTGCAACTTTTTCTCCATGTATGTTATGACTCTGGACGCTTACAATTATGTTTCTCTATTTTTCTATATTTTATCTGGAGGCCTATGGACCCTGGACACGATACCTATACGCATAGGGGCTTGGGGGGATCCGTTATGGAAGGACCGGTTAGGTAAGCCATGGGTGGCTGTATGAAGGTTAGGCATAGGGGTCCGGGCGAGTCTGGCTATGGAGGGGTCTGGAACGTTGCTGCACGTACACAGCCTTGGAGGCAGTGTAGTCTGTGTGCACAGACCAGGACCAAAGGTATATAAGGAGGGCGTATCCGTAGGTAGGAGTCCTAAGACTCTAGATAGTTTGCTCTTACCCAGCTTACTGGTCTATTGTGTCAATACATTCTCTTATCCTCCTCCTCCTCATTGAGACCTGTGGTTGTGTGGGACTAGTCCTAACATAATCTAGAGTCTTTACTACCACACCTCTCGCCATCATTGACAACCACCTTGGGCATTGTTTGCTCGCTGTTGTGCGCGTCCTCGACAAGTTCTGTCAAGCCTGTGCAACGGACCTCAGTACATGTTACACCACGTGACTACTGAGCCGCTCTCGAGGATCACCATCGCCGTCGACAACAGATAGACTCGCTGATCGTTATCAGTGACTACTACCGAAAGGTTGCTGTTGACACAAAACATTTGGACGAGAATAGTCCTGTGAGATTGAAAGTGCGGGCAGGCACTGGTCTACAGGCTATACCATTTGTTCGGAAAAGCTCAGGAATGAGTGAAGGCAGTCCACTAGCGTGCTGTGTAGCAAGGAGAACAGTCTCAAGACACCAATTACGTATCAGATCTAATGATCTGAGCATGAGGACACTCGAGTGAAGCCCCAGGCACCACGCTTTTGGGTCAGTTGGTGGAACTAAATCGAAGAATTGAGTGCGGGTGTGTTATTGACTGCATCAAAGAATATCTGCATTTGGAAGTGCGGATATAGAAGAAGAGACAACAGCCTTTTTACTTAAAAGGTCTAAGGCAACATCAGGGACGCAGTCATGGCATCCTTGTTCAACTACATCATCCCCCGCGCTGGCCTCACTCTCGTACAGGCTGGTAAACGATTTGGAATTGAGTGGGCGCAGGAGTGCGCAGAAGAAATAACTCGGTCGGTCACAGTAACTACTGACAACAGACAACGCGACGCCCATGTACGGGCATACTATGTTTGGCGCAAGGTGCAACACCGGGAGCAACAACTTCAACAACGTCAGTACAGGTTCCAGCTGTGGCAGCAGGAACAAGAAGCCCTCTGAATTCAGGAGGACGCTTGGGAAGAACTTCTCAAGCAGCGCCGGGAGGAAATCCGGTATCAGAAACGGGTTGAGAAGGAACTCGCCCAGATGGAGAAGGACAGGCAGACCCTGGAGGGCCTGCTTAACGACATGGATCCCGAATCAGAGATCTGTCAACGATTGTTCGACACGCTGTTGAACATCCAGCTCTTATTAATGGGCTGGAATATCATTACTCTGCAACATAACGGATTGGTCTTGTCAGCCAAGGAGCGGAATCGGCTCATGCATGCCGAAAACGGGAACATCAAAACCCGTAGTTACAACAGAGCAACCGCGGAGATCGCGAACCAGGAACGGCTGGATGGGAAACGACCCGATCCATACATGAAGGCACGCCTAAAGCGGAAGGACATGCCTACACAATACAACACACCATTCCTGGTATCCCTGCTCGTCATGAAGAACAATCCTGGCACATCACCCCTGCTGGGACTTGCCGACTTCCTCAAACTTGTTGGGGAAGATCTCACATACACGGACAACTGGGTTAACACCCTAGTTCGCCCAAAACTACCAAGCGTGCCCGTCATGGACATTCATGAGGAAAAACCATGGCAAAGGAGCGGGTACTGTTATATGTACCTGTTCAAGAAAGAATTTTATCACATGTTCGACTGGCCAGCGTGGCCAACAGTAACGCAAATACTGTCCTGGGAACCGGAGATGCGTGACAAGACTGTCAAATTCAGTCTCCAGGACCACCACAAAAATGACATGTTTCATGTCATTGAGAAAGCCGCACTGTGCCCTCATGAAGACGAGTCCTACACATGGAAGGACATGAAACTGATGGAAGGCCGCAGCAAGTACAACAAGTTTGCCCGATTTGGCGGACAAAAGGAATCCAAGAAAGGGAAGGCACGAGCCTCCACCATTTCGTCCTGGGTCGCAGGACAATCCTCGGCGGCACACTCAACAGCAGCGCCCATGTCATATGCTCAAGCGGTAACTGTCAAATCTGGGCCTAGCAAGTTGCTAACCAGAACCGCAGGGGCAGACGCCAACTGGTACAACGGTACCATCCCTTGTGCAGCAGATTGGGAATCCGCAGATCCTGAACCCAAACAGGGGTTCAATGAGGAAAAACAAAGGATGATCAACAACTGGAAGTGGGAAGTTGAAAAGGAGATAGCAATTCCTTACCCATACCCCCGTCCTGCTCACACAAAGCACGCATTGCATCCGGATGTACCCGGATATTGTTACCTCATTTTAATAAAAAACCAGTTTTGGGACATGTACAAGTGGCCGGCATTTCCTCAGATCCAAGAGATCAATTCGTGGGATTATAATTTGCACAACACCCACGGTCGTGTGAATATCCGATGTACATATGGATATAATGACTGCTACCACATCGAACGAGTTCCAAAAGGACCTAAGGGATGGGATATGATTGTGTCACTAGTATGGTCTGGCAATAATCGCAAACATATAGGCGCAATTGAATGGGACGCTGGTGCAGACTGCTACTTCAAAAGACCCCGAACCGCCTTCTTGCATAACCAGATTCCAGGATACTGTTACCTAATCCTAATCAAACATAGGTACTGGGACACATTCAACTGGCCTGCATTCCCCACAGTCGATAAAATCTTATTGTGGCAACTGGCATACAGAGAAAGCACCGCTATCATTGAAACAACAATGATGCCGGAGCTCAAGCGAATTCATGTGTCCAAACGGGAACATGGAATGCATGGCTGGGAAGAGATGTATTGGTTGCGAGGCAATGGCTTTCGACAATACACTGTGGGGGCATCAAGGAATGACAACCTGACACGGTTCTTGAGTCGCGAAATCCACCGAATTAGATTCAATCTCCCGGGAAATCATCCAAATAGGTGTTTCCAACAACAAGTGCAAACGGTGGTTAAAATCTTTGATTGCGTAACACCAGCCATACCGGGATACTGTTATTTAGCCCTGTTCAAGGAAGAACTGTGGAATTGGTTTGAATGGCCTGCGTTCCCTACCGCACATTGGGTAAACCAAATCGATCCGGCTTATCAATCCGAGCAGTTGGTAAAGTTCCAGGTAGTTTGACAAAATAAATGGGTCGGATTCCATGTGCGAACCAGTGTCAATGGGACAAATGGGTGGCCAATGATTCAGGTGATTGTCAATGGGGATCTTGGGCATGTCAAAATAGGATTCGGCTGGACAAACACCATGACTGCCTATTTACACATGGCAATCAACCAGTACAATTATTATTTCGGGCTGAATGCCAACCCAAGACCGAACCATTAACCGTGGCAGGAGGAGCAACCCCGCAACAAGTAGCAGAGCGAGACGAAGCCATTCAAGAATGGACCGAGGGGACCACCCAAATGGCAGCACACATGGGAAACTTGGTGCAACAAGCCGTAACTGAATATCAGAACACCCGACCTCCCCCACCTAGCAGATCATTGGTAAAACTAGAGTTACCAGATCATTATGAAGGTGACCCAGTGCAAGTGGATGCATGGTGCCAAGCTATGGATGTGTACTTCGAGCTTGCCCATGAGAACGATTATGGCAGACGTATCTATATTACACTCGGGAGGATCAGAAAAGGAAAAGGTGATCGGGCAGGAACATGGGCCATGGTTAAATTAAAAGAGCAGATTGACAGTGACACCGACTTCAACCAGAAAGTGGCGGAAGAAGGATGGCTGGCTAATTTATCCTACCAACAGCGAAGAGAAGGGCATTTTGCCCCTGCCACCATAGGAGTTGCCGCACATTATCAGCGCAACCCTCAGACCCTGAAACCTCCCTTTTTGGGATGGGCCGATCTGAAATGGCAAATGCATGACTTTTTCATGTCAAAGGAAACCCGCAAACATGCTGTGGAACAGATCCAAAAGTTACAGCAGGGTAGTAGGGCAGTAGAAGACTATATTATCAAGTTCAAGGCTTTGCTACCGTTGACAGGATGGAATGCCAGTGCCGCCAAGGATCATTTCCAGAAAGGGTTAAATCCAAACCTAGGGTTTGAATTGATCCGAGTAGGGGATCTTGATGAAGGAGACACCCTGGAGCGGATCATGGAAAGGGTTACTGAACTAGCAAGAGCCTACTGAAGAGCCAGGGACGCATATGGTGATCAACAAAAGAAAACACCATTCAAAGAGGATTACCAAAAGGCTCAACTGGTGTTGCAAACATACAAATGTTCGAAAATTCGGTGACGAAGAGGGTGTTGTGAAAGCTGCGACAGACAGCCATCAAACAGGTGCTGAAATCACCTAATGCAGCCCCAAATGTAAGCGAGAACGATGGATTAGCAGCTTTCATGTTAAGTTTGTTTACTAGCTGTTTGAAAATTTGGTGATGAAGAAGATGTTGTGAAAGCCGCAATGGAAGGCCATCAAACAGGTGCTGAAATAACCTAATGCAGCCCCAAATGTAAGTGAGAACAATGGATTAGCAGCTTTCATGTTAAGTTTGTTTACTAGCTGTTCGAAAATTCAGTGACGAAGAGGGTGTTGTGAAAGCTGCGACAGACGGCCATCAAACAGGCGCTGAAATAACCTAATGCAGCCCCAAATGTAAGTGAGAACAATGGATTAGCAGCTTTCATGCTAAGTTTGTTTACTAGCTGTTCGAAAATTCGGCGACGAAGAGGGTGTTGTGAAAGCCGCAACGGAAGGCCATCAAACAGGCACTGAAATAACCTAATGCAGCCCCAAATGTAAGTGAGAACGATGGATTAGCAGCTTTCATGCTAAGTTCATTTACTAGCTGTTCGAAAATTCAGCGACGAAGAGGGTGTTGTGAAAGCTGCAACGGACGGTCATCAAACAGGCGCTGAAATCACCCAATGCAGCCCCAAATGTAAGTGAGAATGATGGATTAGCAGCTTTCATGCTAAGTTCATTTACTAGCTGTTCAAAAATTCGGCAACAAAGGTGTTGTGAAAGCTGCGACAGACGGCCATTAAACAGGCACAGAAATAACCTAATGCAGCCCCAAATGTAAGTGAGAACGATGGATTAACAGATTTTATGTTAAGTTCATTTACTAGCTGTTCAAAAATTTGGCGATGAAGGTGTTGTGAAAGCTGCAACGGATGGCCATCAAACAGGCACTGAAATCACCTAATGCAGCCCCAAATGTAAGTGAGAATGACGGATTAACAGATTTCTTGTTAAGTCCCGTTTACTAGCTGTTCGAAAATTCAGCGATGAAGGTGTTGTGAAAGTCGGATATGGTAGACCTAATAAAATCTGTGCCTGGCAAGCGGATGGCAATGCCATTTGTGTTAGTTAGCTGAGTCCTATGCCCATCCTTGCTTATTATGCTTGCTAATGTCTGCTACAGTATGGGAATGCATGGATATCAGGACTACCCTCTCCGTGACAGCTTAGGGCCCCAACAATAGACTTAGAGGTAGAGGAGATGAGGGTAGGGATAAAACCCGAGAGAACTCGACTGAGGACTCTGGGTGCTACTTGCATAGTTTATATACAATACAGGCTGGTCTGTGCGCTAACCCCTACAACCCTAAAGGCTGTAGAACCCTACGCTAATAATAGTCCTGTATGAGTAAGACTGCTGCGCATTGACTGCGGATTAGTCAGCAGGCATGAGTCATCAGTCCGGTAGTCCGTAATCTAATCTAATCGTTATCTAATCTAATCTAATCTTAGCGCTGACTAGATAAGATAGATGCCAACTTAGCTAAGTGTTTGGCTACCCTACATGTAAAATACAAAGGAAAATGAATATAAAATGACTTAGAAATTTGAGCATTTGATATGAGTCATGACAGTACCCCCTTTTTAGGCTTCGGCTTCCTAGACGAACTAAAAATCTTCAAAGGATAAATGTCCTCCTTTATTTTTGCACTTCCAACGCATATAGACTTGCCAGGCCCAAAAGGCTTTTGGCGGGAATTTCCATGGGTCTCTACCCATTTCGTATTGTTCGATCCATACTTCGACAGATTGTTCCATGGTGATGATAGGGTGGGGAGGGCGGCGTGGTGTAGGTTTGGGTGGTTCGGGAAAGATGCATCTGGATGACTGTTCACAACAGTGGCCTACATTTGAATGTCCACCAATTGTAAGGATTGTTTGTTTGGAACATTTATTGTTGCAACGATTTTTGCCCATGCTAGCAAAATACAAATGTGTGTTGTTCGTGTGTTTGGTCTGGAAAGACTTTTTGCAACAAAGTGAAGCAGTTTAAGGTCCTACTCCAGGACCAATCCTTTCTTAATTTTTTAAGCATCCATTGCAATCACAAGGACCATCATGATCTGATGGCTCATTTAACTGTTTTAACAGCGATTGACCCTTCCATTTTTGCCAGTTTTTCTCCCATGTTGCAGTTTCTGCTACTGCATTAACATTGATTCTGGAAATGGCGTTTCCAGGAAATTCCATATAGTTTTCATATTTTCGGAAGCCTAACTTGTCAAAGATTGTTCTGTCAATAACTCATATCGCTCCGGGGTGTTTATCATAGAAATGCTTTATCTTTCTTTTTGCATTTCCTAAATGTTCCTTTGGCTCCCACGAATTGTGTTCTGCCGTATATCCCTTCCATTTAACAAGATATTCCATCTTGTTCCTTTTTAGTTGTACATCAAGGATTTCTTCTACCTCAAATTCTACTTCTCCGTCAATCTCTACTGGCGGTGGAGCAGCCATTCTTTGTCCTTTCATTGGTTTAATGTAAGGACATATTCTTGAAACATTCACAACAGGGTGAATCTGCTGTGAGAAAGGTAGACTTAATTCTACCGCATTGGACGAAATGATTTTCTTGATTGGATAAGGGCCAATCCATCGTTCTGCTAGTTTTTTGGTTGGACGACCAGATAAGGAGAGATCTTTGGTTGACAACCAAACTCAATCTCCTACTTTGTATTCTGGTGCTTCAGAACGTTGTCTATCTGCATATAGCTTCATATCATCCTGTGATTTTATCAAAGCTGACTGTGCTTCCTCATGAATTTTCTTCATTTTCTGTGTGAAGTCTGCTGCTGCTGGATGACTTCCTTCCTTTCTGGGTTCGATTCCCATTCTTGGGTGTTTTCCATAGTTTACAAAAAATGGTGTATGTTTCGTGGATGCCTGAATTTTGTTATTGTAACTAAATTCGGCAATGGCTAACCATCCCAACCAATCTTCTTGGTGGTGATCTACAAAAATCCTCAGGAATTGTTCTAAATCCTGATTCATTCATTCTGTTTGTCCATCCATTTGTGGATGGAAAGCTGTAGACAAATCTGTAGAAATGCCTAACATTGAATTCAGTTCTTTCATCATTTGTGCGGCGAACTGAGGGCCTCTATCTGATATAATTGATTCAGGGAGACCATGTAGTTTCCATATATGGTCCCTGAATAACGTTGCCAGTCCCTGTGCTGACGTTTCTTCGGATGTTGGGATAAAATGAGCCATTTTAGACATTCTATCACAGACTACCAAAATTGCATTGTAACCATGCGATTCCGGCAACTTTGTTATAAAGTCTGCTGATATATGCGTCCATGGCTTTGATGGTGCCAAATTAGGCATCAACTTTCCTGCTGGTGGTTCTGGAAAGTTTTTGCTTCTTTGGCACTTGTCACATCTGGTGACATATTTTTTAACAAATTTAGTGACACCTGGCCACCAATAATTTCTTGTGACAAGTTCAACCATCTTCCATTGTCCTCCATGTCCAGCAATGGGCATATCATGATGGAGCCTAACTATCTCCATTTGTAATTTGTTATCTTTTGGAACATAAACTTTTCCCTGCCAGAGGATAAGTCCTTGCTCCATTTGCCATTCTCCTGCATTGAGTCGCCTGACTCCTGCCTTTTTCATGGCTTCCACTGCTTTCACAACTTCCTTGTCTTTTTCTTCTGATTTTCAGATTTTATTTAAAATTTCTTTTTCCGATGCATTGACCAACACGTGTCCTTGTTGGAGTGCTGCGATTCGGAAAAACTCCGGTTTTAACAAGGTCACTTCCTTGTTATCATCTTCTACCCCCTTTTTATGGTCTGGCCTCCTGGACAGAGAATCAGCCTTTCCCATAGTTACTCCTGCTTTATGAATTAATTTAAAATTAAATCTGCTGAGGTATAATGCCCAGCGTGCTTGTCTGCAATTTAACTTTTTTGCATTCATAAAGTATTTGAGATTTTTATGATCCGTCCATATCTCGAATTCTTGCCTTGCTCCTTCCAAATAATGTATCCAGGCTTCAAGACATCTAATAATGCCCAACATTTCTTTATCGTGGATATCATAATTCCTCTCTGTTTCGTTAAGGGATTTGGAGAGGTAAGCTACCGGTCTCCACTTGTTATCATCACATTCCATTGATAACACTCCTCCCGTTGCATAGTCAGAGGCATCAGACTCTATTCTGAATTTCTTGTCGGAGTTTGGAGCGACAAGAAGGGGTTGTTCCGTAAATGTTTTTTTTAGGGTTTTAAATGTGTTTTCTTCTTCCTCCTTCCATTCCCATGTTTTGTCTTTTCTGACCAGATTGTGCAATGGTCGTGCAATTTTCGCAAAATCTTGGACAAATCTTCTGTAATAATTTGCCAAGCCCAAGAAGCGTTGTACATCCTTAACACAGCCCAGCGTAGGCCAGTTGAGTATAGCATCAACTTTCTTAGGGTCCATTTTAATTCCATTAGGACCAATAATGACCCCAAGGAATTCTACTTCCTGCACGTTCCATACACATTTCTCTGGTTTGACGTAAAGATCATTTTCTTCCAAACGCCGGAGAACTTTGAGCACTATTTTATTATGCTCTTTTTCGGTTTTTGTATAAATTAGGATGTCATCAATGTACACAATGACTTTTCCTTCATTTATCATATCCCGAAATATGTTGTTCATCATGGCTTGGAAGGTTGCCGGAGAATTGGTAAGTCTGAAGTACATTACTACTGGTTCAAAAGAACCTTCTGGCGTAGTAAAGGCGGCCTTCCATTTGTCTCCTTCCTTGATCCGTATGTTGTTATAACCCCACCTAAGGTCTAGCCTGGTGAAGTGTTTGGCTTGTCCTGCTCGATCCACGAGCTCCGATATCAACGGTAATGGATAGTTATTTTTAACTGTCCACTCGTTTAGGTAACGGTAATCCTGTACCATTCTCTTTTTCCCATCTTTTTTCTTTACAAAGAACACCAGTGATGTTTGTGGTGATTTTGAAGGTCTGATGTACCCCTTTTTTAATTGATCATCAACGAAGTCCCTGACTTCACCGAGTTTGTCTGGTGATAAAGGATACACCTTTCCTTTTCAAGGTTGATAACCTTCTTTGAGATCAATGGCGTGATCCCAAGGTTTTCTAACCGGCATTCTTTCTGATGCAGTTTTTTCAAACAAGTGTATGTACTTGTGATACTGCGATGGTACTAGATCTTTAGGCTCTGCCTTTTTTAGTTCCCTGATCCATCTAGGATCGCTCGATTTATTTTTTAAGGGAAGGAATTCGTATTTCTTTCCTTCCTTGAGTTTTGGATGTTTCCATTGATCAAGGAAATCCAGATCCGATTCTTCCCTCTCTTTCTGCTCTAACCAATGCACAAAGTCCAACTCGCGTTCCTTTTCCCAAATATACATGTTGGACTCCCAATGTTCTGCCGCTTTGGTTTTCTTTTGTCTCTCCATCGTCCACTCCTTCTGTTTATATCCACATGATCATGGACAACGTGTTAACTTTATTTCTCCAGTGATCCAGTTAACATCCAGATTATGTTTTTGTAACCAAGTTGAACCTATGATTATGTTAATTTTTCCTAATTCGCAAATTTCAAAGGTTGTGCGTTCTTGATGTCCCTTGTAACTCATGATCAGATCTACTTCATGAGTAATCATACCTCCCTCATTGTTAGAACCGTCTACGTTTCTAACTTGAATTGGTCGATCCAAAGGAATTAACCTAAAACCTTTTTGTTTAGTGAAGTTGGCATTCATAAACAAACCTGTTGCTCCTGAGTCAAGCAACACCAGTTCTGATGTTTGGTCGTGTGTGTCTAGCATTTCTAGACCTATTTCCATTAGTATCTCGTCCTTCTGACCAATAGAGCATATGAGAAATTCTTTTTGTCCCTTTTTAAATATTCTTTTTTTGGTTGAGGATGAATTAAGCACAGGTCTAACCGCCCTGCCATGCTCCTGTGCTTTGGCACCAGAGACCGCGTCCTGCAGAGTGGTCTCAGAGACTGTTGAAGTCTCCAAGTCCACTCAGCACTTTACACTCCCCCACATGTCCTTGTGGAGTCCAGGTAAAGTCCCTGCACTCCAGGGACTGTCCAGGTTCAGTCCAGGCACAAGCAAGGTCATTGTAGGGAATCCAGGTTCAGTCCTTGTAGAGTCCAGGTACAGTATATATTTTGCAAAAACAGTGTTTAGACACATTTTCTACATTCTCCCAGTAATTTACACTCCCCCACATTGATCCCTGGACTCCCTCTGAACTCCCACCTCACTCCCTACAAGTGGAAAATGGCTTTTTGGCAGCTCCCTGTATCTCAGGGAGCCCACAAGGAGCCCCTGCTATTTTTAGGGATCACCTCAGCTGGATATATAACTGATTTATTTTCAGGGAGTCCCCATGGATTCCTGGCCATGTACACTACAAATGATCATCATAGAACTTTACACTCCCCCATGTGTTGTACCTAGACTCCTGGTACTCATCCAGAGTAGCAGTTGAAAATCCAGTCCAGTCTTGTTTTTGGCTCAAACTTGGAGACCAAGACAGCAGGACCATCAGCAGGACCATCAGCAACCTACCAGCACCTACTATCACATGCCAGCACCCTCACCATTTCACCTGCACCTTGATTGTTACCATTTTGATTCAGTAGATATTATTCAAAGAATAGAAGGCAATCAAATATAGTAAGCTGCCATGCCTATCCCTTGAGCATCCATCTCAAACTCTTTTTCTCTAAGTCATTTTAGATTGTTTTTATTAAAGGCAATAACCAAATTTCTGAGATAAGATAATGATTAGATTAGATTAGATATTGGATATCAGGCCTGATTATGTAGTTACTATGACACAGACAGAACCTATCTGTCCATTATGTTTGACTCAAACAGTATTGGGTTCCACAGCTATTAGGGTTATAGGGTTTAGTGCACAGACCATCCTGGAACATCTATAAGCTGAGCAACAAGCACTGAGAGTCCTCAGTTGAGTTCTCTTGGGTTTCCCCTTAGTCAACTAGTCATCTACCCTCCTGTACTTTCAGTCTACTATTGTTATGGACAATGCCCTTGTTGTGGTTCATTCTAAGTCAACAGCGACAAGCAGAGTCTCAGTCCGCTCCCAGCCACTGGACAAAGAGTTCAGTTGCTAAGTCAAGCGATGACGAAGGTCTTGAGAGCAATGAGAGAGAAGAGTGTTCAAGTTGATTGTTGTTGAGAGCAAAACTTGTCTAAGTTGGAACTAGAGTTACTCTTCAGTACATGAGGTTTATATACAATCAGAGAACAAAGGAAACTATAAAGGGAATGAAACAATGGCTACCTAGGAAAGGAAATGTGAAGGTAGCTATGAAAGGAGATAGCGTCCAGGCTGTACAATGTGCAGTTTAGGAGAAATGATGAATATGAAACGGTCCACTGAAACAAGAAGACAAAACGAAGAAGAAACTGTAACAACTATTAAGTGGGGCCCTTAGTTGTCATGACAAGTGTGTTGAACGACCTTCACCCCAAATACCCCTAAGCATAGCCTTCAACACGGCTATCACCGGTTTGACCCTTAGAGGGTATTTTCATTTATATTTTCTTTTATTTACGTATATTTAATTACAGTTCTATACACAAATATGTACATACACTAAAAGTGTATATAAGACCTGTAGATAGAAAATATACGTTCAGTTGCTCTTTCTTGCTTACCAGCATGTGAGTATCTCCACTCTATGAGTGTAAAGACCTGGAGAGGTCTCTGGTCACTGTCTCTGACAGTGATACAATACTCAAAACACCTGGAGAGGTGTCTGGTCACTGTCTATGACAGTGATACAATACTCTTGTCATCACAGACGTATGACTCTACAGTGACTCAAAAAAGTGATTCAATGTTTGGTGCTTTTGGACTGTTTGTAAAATATCTCAAAAACAAAGCCAAACAAGGGTAAACCATGAGGGGCTGAGTAAGAGCAGTGCACCAGGGCTACATAACGATAAACAAATTATGTAACTAGGCACAGTATCCATGGAGATATGGGCAATTTGATTTGATGACTCATTGAATCACTTTTTTGAGTGTGAATAAGAAATATAGGAAATGGTTATTCTAGTACTTTGTATTACCCCCCTTTGCTTTTGTCACTGCTTCCACCCTTCTAGGCATGCTTTCAATTAAGTTCTGACACACATCTAGCTCTATATCATTCCACACCTCTCTGCCACTCTCCCAAATCTGCCAAACTCCTTTCCAACTGCATTTTGATATGATGCCAGAGGTGTTAAATGGGATCAAGGTCTGGAGACTGGAAGTCAGTCTACAAGCATGATATTATTCTCTTCCATCTAACTTTTGGCCTTTCTGGAGGTGTGCTTTGGGTCATTGTCTTGCTGGAAAATGACATCATCTTCAGCAATACCAGATTCTTCCAAGCTGGGCAGCAAGTGACTGTCCAAAATCTCCACCTACTGATCACCATCCATCCTCCCTTAACCTCTGCAAGCTCCTCCACACTATTCCAGCCCATACAGTTCCATACCATGATATCTCCACCCCAAATTTCACTGTTCCTAGTACCTCCCTTTCAATTGACCCCTCCCCCACCTGTTTCCACACCCACTACTTACCATCTGACCAAATTACCCTCTTCCAGTCCTCTGCTGTCCACTCCCTGTGCTTCACAGCAAATGCCAACCATCTCCTCCTGTGCACTGTGGTGAGCAGTGGCTTTTCTTCTTTGTTACAACCTTGAATGAGTGTTTCTTGAGGACATTCCTGACTGTCTGGGTAGAGACTGGATTGGGGATGATAGTGGTTATGTGCCTGGTAACCTGGACAGCATTTGCAGCCTTACCAGTGGTGATCTGTGAGAGGATGGACTGAGTGGCAGTGGCAGAGGGCTTGGAAGGACAACCAAGATGAGGTGTTTGTTGATTGAGAAGAATGTTTTGGAGTACTGTGGAGACAGTAGGCTGGCTAATGTCAGTGTGAGAGGCAATATATTGGGTGGAGTGACCATGGGAGGCAAAAGAAATGATGTTGCAGCAGAGATGGGGTGCATATCAGAAGTGGGGTACCCTGGCATGTTTGCACTGCTTATATAACATTAATGTCAAGGTACCATCATTTTTATAACCATCCATCATGAGTTTCGGGTTATAGCCACTGATTCATGTCAGTTTCTGATGTTTCTGATGCACACTCAAATAAGTGATTCAATGAGTTATCAAATTAAATTGCCCATACCTCCATGGATACTGTGCCAAATTACATAATTTATTTATCAGTATGTAGCCCTGATGTACTGCTCTTATTCGGCTCCAGATAGTTTATCCTTGTTTGTCTTTTCTCTTCAGTTATTCTACAAACAGTTCAAAAGCACCAAACATTGAATCACTTTTTTGAGTCACTGTATGTCTAATGGACATATGAGCTCATTGTTCATAACAGTGACGACCACTGAGACAAACTATGTCTGACGGACATATGATTGCTGCTCAACAGGTTATGGGCCCCGATAAGCCCGTCATTGTTGTCAATGATGACAAAACATGTCTCAAGGACATGATCAACGACGATGAAAAATTTTCACATTTTTCAAAATTATTTTATATGAAACAAGACACTAATAAAACATGTTTCATAGATAAAGATATCATACACTATGTCGTCCTCAAAAACTTCCACTGGCATCGACTCCATCAACATCTTTTCTGGCATCGATTATCGTGTTTGGGCAGAAAGGATGAAATCCTATTTGCTCCATATTGGATCTTGGGCTATTATCAATGATTCATTTCCGAAACCATCTCCTCCTGCTGAAGCCGCCACCGCTACACTTACTGCTGCTGCCGCCACCAAGTATAAAAAAGATCTTCGAGAATGGCAAAAACTTAACGATTCAGGTCTTGGTGCCTTACGTCTCAAAGTATCAGACTCGATTAGGTGACATATAGCTGCAGAAGATGAACTTCTCAAAGCGTGGACAACGCTAGAGAATAGCTACAAAAAGACGACTCCAGCGCTCATTTTTGAACGGTTTCAAAAGGCAGTCAAATTTCAACTGTCAGGAAAGGATCCCGTTCCTGAAATCAAAAGACTTGGATCGTACTTTTCACAGCTCAGGGAAGACAAAGTCGACATTCCTGACTTTATGCAAGCTCTTATACTTGCAGCCGCTCTTCTGAAAGAGTGGACCACCGTTTCCACAGCAATGTTCCAACTATACGGAACAGATAAATTCACTTTCGAGACGATTTCTGATTCCATCATCGGAGAATATCGAAGGGGATATGCTATGAAGCAACAGTATAACTCAAGGGATAAAGCAAATAAAATCAGCGGAGTTAAAAGGAAGGAGAAAGATGCGTCGTGGAACAATCAGAAAAAGGATGACGATAACCAGCGTCAGGGTTCTGACGAATCCAAAAATCAAAGACCTCGCTCTTGCAAGGGCTTCAGAGGCAAGGGAAAGAAATGTGCCCAAGAAGCAGACGTTCCTCCTGAATCTGATCAGGAGCAGAATGCTGTTGAGATCATATCTCCGGCTCTTTCTATTGCGGCTAGAAATGTACAAGCCCGCATGCATCCATCAGCTACCCGATTCACAGGTCAGTCGAAATATGGAAAAGGAACATGGCAACGATCTATAAACACTAGATCTCTCGCCGATCGCCTTGGCGTCACACCAACAACGGAAACGTTGAAAATACTTGACACCGTCACAAAAGATGAATTATCTTTTGAACCACCTCCCAAACGCAAAAGATCTGAAATAGATCTTGATTATTCAACTGTGGGAGATCCATATGACGTTTTGGAAGAAATGTTATTCGATAATGGTGAAAAAGATTACGACATCCCAAAGGATCCGTTTGACGATCAAATGGATCCTCTATTTGATGACGATGCTGTAAGCCTTGGTGACGAGTTAAGTCATTCATTTGTCAATAGAGAAACTACTAAACGCTCTTCACAGCGACATGGTAGTATAAATGTATATAGCGAAAATATACATTATTTTTCTCATTGCAATAATTGTGTGAAATGTAAAGAAAATGAGTCGTCATGGATCCTAGATTCAGGAGCATCATTACACTTTACTCACAATCAAAATGACTTTCTATATTATCGATCGCTAATTGATAAAAGGTTTGTACAAACCGCCGCTAAAGGTAAAACTTTACAGATACTAGGCGTAGGTGCCGTTATGATCAAAATTATTGTCAATGGAAAGACAGATATTAAATTGATCAGGCCAGTCTTCTATATACCTGACATGGATACGAGATTACTCTCCATGGGAACATTCCTAAATCAAGGATATTCCCTTTCAGGAAATAAAGATCATATTGATCTAACCAAAGAATCTTCCATTATAAGATTCTCACCACATGAACAAGGTCAAACCATATATTGGTTAGACTCTGAGATTCATAGCGAATCAATAAATGTTGTAACATGAAAACCAGATTTTCATATATGGCATAAACGATTGGGACATCCACAAGATGAAGTAATCCGTAAAGGAAAAATTCATTTAGAAGGATTCCCTAATATTCCTGTTCCTAAACGGAAACAAACTTGTTCAGGATGCGCTAAAGGAAAAATGCGCAGTAAATCATTTCCAGAGTCACAAAGTAGAGCTTCGTCTCCTTTTGACTTAATACATTCAGATCTTAAAGAAATCTCGATGATATCATATCACAAATATAAATATTTTGTGACATTTATCGATGATTTTTCTGGACATCTATGGATTGGTTTATTAAAGAAGAAATCCAATACGGAATCTTCATTAAAACAATTTGTTGCTTTAATAAGGAATAAATATAAAAAATTGCCTAGAAAATGGCGATTTGATGGAGGAAGCGAATTCACTAAAAGTGAAAAATACCTCAAAGATCTTGGAATTGAAATCCAAAAATTGTTACCATATACATCACAACAAAATGGCAGAGCTGAAAGGACGAATCGAACTATTTGGGAAAAGTCACAATCCCTTAGATTCGACGCCTGCTTACCACAATCATGGTGGGAATTTGCGCTTGAACACGCAGTATACCTATATAATAGGACTCCCATAGCTCGCAATAAATGGCAGACACCATATTTTCTTATTGAAAAGAAAAAACCGAATGTATCGGATTTGCGAGTGTTTGGATGCCAAGCTTATGTATATATCCCTGCTAAACGCAGACAAAATAAGCTTGAAGCCAGATCGAAGATGATGATCTTTCTGGGATATAAAAATGGAATGAAAGGGTATAAATTTATGAACCCTGAAAACAACACCATTTTTATGGGAACGACAGCAGTATTTGACGAAACAAAATTTCCAAAATGTCGAAACTCTAATCAAAATCCCACATTCCTCAATCCAGAGGAAGAGTTTGAGGATCTCATGCCAGAAATACCTCATGGAACGTCTAAAGAACATAATACATCAGATGAAGAAGAAGATTCATTGAAATCAGAGAGTGATAATAACTCGTCTGATGAATCTAGTATATCTCCCAAAGGAAAGGGATCTGATAGTTCAATAAACGATTCTAAAAGTGATGAATCAGATGATTCTGAAAGTGATGATTCAGATGATCAAAATGAAGTTGAAGAAGATTTATTTGCTCCTTCAAGACCATCATCTCCTAGACCAACCAGAACCAGACGATCAGTAAATCGACCAGATAATGTCTATGGAGATTTAGATCCAGTCGAATATCGAGAAAATTGATAGAAGAACAAGATTAGATTGTTTCACGATTAATAAATTATTATCATGTGCAATCCCTATCAATGAAACAGCTAATACAGCTGTACCTGAACATCATCACGAAATATTTCGTTTACCAGTCAATGAACAACAAGACTGGATTAATGCCAAACAAAAGGAATGGGACATGCTCATTAAAAGAGGCGTTATAATAAATCTACAACATCTCCCTGAAGGTCGAAAGGCTATAGGTTGCAGATGGGTTTATGTCCAAAAAGACAATGGACGTAAAAAAGCTCGTCTAGTTGCCCAGGGTTTTTCCCAAATAGATGGCATTGACTATGATGAAATATTCTCACCAGTAGTAAGATATGAGACATGCCGTCTCATACTTGCACTTGCAGCACTAGAAAATTTATATATATCATTTCTAGATGTGACTGCTGCTTTCCTATATGGAAAACTGGACGAAGAAATATATATGAAACAACCACCAGGTTTTATCAATAAAGAAAAGAAAAGCATGGTATATCGATTACACCGTGCACTTTATGGATTAAAACAAGCTTCATTAGCTTGGTGGAAATCATTAGACGAGTCAATGGAAAAAATGGGCTTTATACAAATACATTCAGATGCTGGTGTATTTATTTTTAAACATGGAACCAACATAGTCATAGCGATAATTATGTCGATGACTCAATGTTTTTGGGATCCAACAAAATCATAACATTGTGTAAAAAGCAGGAGTTTATGAATAGATGGGAATCTAAAGATTTGGGAGATCTTATTGATGGTCAATCGAAAAATTTCTTATCATTTCAGATAAAGAAATATGGAAATATCATTACCATCAATCAAAAACCATATTTGCATAAAATAATCCAAAGAATAGGAATGAGTGATGCAACTCACACAAATACTCCTCTTCCTACTGGATATGAACCAATTAAAAATGATCAATCATTAGATCATACAATTAGATCTCAATATCAATCGGTTATTGGTTCATTATTATATTTGATGATTGGAACAAGACCAGACATTTGTTTTGCTGTAATAAAAATGTCGCAATTTTCAGCAAATCCATCATCAGATCATTTAAAACATGCAATAGGAATGGCTAGATATTTAGCCAAATCAATAGATCTCTGCATAAAATATGACGGATCATTAAGATCTGGCTTGATGAGTTATACAGACTCAGATTGGGCTTCAGATAAAAATGATCGTCATTCCACATCTGGATTCTTTACTCTTTTATCAGGAGGAGTAGTATCTTGGACGTCTAGGAAACAGAAAACAGTGGCACTATTGTCGACAGAAGCCGAATATATGGCTTTATCTGACTGTGCTAGAGAGAATAAATGGATCAGATCTATTCTTACAGAAATCCATTTCCCTATAACAATTGCACCAATATATGGTGACAATATGGGATCTCTATTTATTGCAAATAATCCTGTTACTGAGAAATGTTCCAAACATATTGATATCAAATATCATCATATACAAAACTCATAGATAAAAAAGAAATTGAATTACGATTCATTAAAGGATCTGAAAATCCTGCAGATATTCTGACTAAAAATCTTGGTCGAATATTATTTCAAAAATTTATACCAATGTTAGGTTTATCAGAATCATTAAATTGATTACTGATGGCCCTGGAGTAGGGCCTTAAACTGCTTCATTTTACTGCATTACAGGGAACAGTCTATCACTGTTGAGATTACTCCAGTTAAACCCAAAGACTGTTGAACAGCTGTATCATTATGGGAAAAAATAAGAAACCACACAGTAAAAAACAACAATCAATACTAACTATTGGAGGACATTCCAATGTTGGACATGAATGCGAGCGCTCATCTTTGCTGTCAATTTGAGCAAACCCCACCTACACCTTCTAAAAAACCACAGCCATTGATCACAATGACTCCGGCTGTTGCCATGTGGATGGACCAAGCCCTCCAAGGACGAGATCCTTGGACATTTCCTCCTAAAGCCTTTTGGGCTTGGCAATTAAAAGAGAGGTGGAGACATGAAGGTGTCTCTGGACACATTTCTTTTGAAGATTTTTGAAAGAATATACACATCTCTTCTTGCAGACTTGTGAAAAGATCATTACTAATCAGTACATGACTGTACAGATTATGGGGGGGTGTTGAACAACCTTCACCCCAAATACCCCTAAGCATAGCCTTCAACACGGCTATCACCGGTTTGACCCTTAGAGGGTATTTTCTTTTTATATTTTCTTTTATTTACGTATATTTAATTACAGTTCTATACACAAATATGTACATACACTAAAAGTGTATATAAGACCTGTAGATAGAGAATATATGTTCAGTTGCTCTTTCTTGCTTTCCAGCATGTGAGTATCTCCACTCTATGAGTGCAAGACCTGGAGAGGTCTCTGGTCACTGTCTCTGACAGTGATACAATACTCAAAACACCTGGAGAGGTGTCTGGTCACTGTCTATGACAGTGATACAATACTCTTGTCATCACGGATGTATGACTCTGTGTCTAACAGACATATGAGCTCATCGTTCATAGGGCTCCCGAAGTTCGGTTCTGAACTTCGGTTCGAACCGGAACCGGCAGAACCGAACCGACGGTTCGGGTTCAGTTCTGGTTCTGGTTCTGGCAATGGGTGTTGGTTCCGGTTCTGGTTCGGGCAGCTACCAGGATTCGAGAACCGGTTCTGAACCAGAACCGAACCCCGAACCGATTGCGTGCGAGGCTGGAGGCATTCCGGCTGGTGCTCTGGCTGGCGTCACATTGAAATGTGACAGGAGTGTGACAACCATTCCCACACACTCCATATTGACACCAACTCATCATGCCACCATGCCCAGCTGTCATGGCTGTGCTCAACCCAGATGGATCACTCAAGGAGGTCATGGAGATTGACTTTTACCACTCCGAGACTGATGAGCATCCAATTGGCTCATCAAGCCAGGCAGGTAAGTTTTCATTTATCTCACATCATCAAGAGACAGTTTGTGCATGATCTAACCCATCCACCCCCACAGGCATGTTAAAAACAGTATATTTTCCATTCATGTCACATTATGTATAAAAGTTTCCCATGGTTCAAAGAGTCAGAATCATGACTTTGCATTAGCCCTGTCTATACTTTTTCTGAAGTTCAATTCTGAACTATGGTTCAAACCTACTATACACAAATTCCTATCATTGCACAGTATATTCCATGGATGTCACATGATTCATTGATTGTTTCCACAGTTCAGGAAGTGAGAATTATGACATTATATTTGTTGTAGCAATTGCCAGTGGTTTAGTTGCTTGCTGCCCACTTATCTGCAGCCTACCTGGCTTGCCATCTGCAAATTAACTGCTTGCTGCAGTATATATGCTTTTATAAAGCCTCCTGTGAGTGTGGCACTGCTGTATAGTAATGGGGATGCAGTTTAATTTTGTTTTTTTGCTCAAATTTCCAAAAATGGAATTTTTCACACGGTTCTTCGGTTCGAACCCGAACCGAACCCGAACTGAACCGACAGAACCAGTTCAAGTAGGTTCAGGTTCAGTTCAGGTTCAGTTCAGGCAAGTACTAGTCAGTTCAGGTTCAGGTTCAGCCAAAAGTGACCCTGAACCGAACTGAACTGAACTTCGGGAGCCCTAATCGTTCATAACAGTGATGACCACTGAGATAACTATGTCTGACGGACATATGATTGCTGCTCAACATTCTTGTATCAAGATACTGTACATTATATCTAAAATACACTACTATCACATGCACAACATATATACCTACATAAACAAAGGACATACCATCTATTACCCTAAAAATTCTGCACAAAGGAACGGCCTTTCCTGGATGGATGCAAGCGCATGACTTGCCATATATCTTCCATCTTAGTACGTAGATGGTAGACCGCTGTAAGCCTTTTCCTCGCCCATGCCCAACAAGGGGACCTGTGCTACCATTTTACTATGAACTCGATTCATATTGAGAATATGCTCCTGTAGATCTTCGTGCTTCAGGAGCTTTTTGTCAGTTCGCTATCAACAAATTTTGTCAGTTCAACTACACCTCTTCATATGTGTCTGTATTGTTACCTTTCATGCGTTGGTCAAAACCAAGACCTGGATGACCGCTGCGGGTAACTCGCCAGATGCCGTGACCAATGTCACCCTCAGTAGTTCTCTCATTCTTTCCGAAAGTTCCTGTTTTAATGTATCATTCTCGAAAGCGCACGATCGTATTACTTCACCAATTTGATCTGTAAGACCTTCCGGTATGTTTTCGATCAACTTGGGCAGGAACTTTCGAAGAAGTTCCGTTGGGAGTCGTTCCAAGAGCGGTTGTTGGGAATAACGGATTGACAGAGGAAAGCGCGCAAGTGCGCATTGCGGAGGAGACGGGTTACGAGGAATGATGGAACAAGGGAGACAAGGGAGACAGTATGCGCATGATGATGGAGAAAGGGAATTGGAAAGATAGGAGGGAATTGGAAAGATGGGTGATGAAGACTATTCAATGCAAGAGCGCCTGATATCAATATGAGGTACTGTCATTTGCACGGCCTTGTCTATTTCATATTTTATTACTTATTTATACAACTCATGTATTCCTGAATCGACGCCTTTAACTCGCAATCGCCCCCGCGCCCCTTTGTGACCTTCTATAGGTTATGGGCCCCGCGCTCCTATAGCCTCATCTAAAAGCATATCCACTTCACACTGCTATACTATTGATTAATCTCCAATGTCAGATACTGTCACACCGGCCGCCGAAAAATCTGTCTCGCTTGGTTCCGGCAGTTACCGAATTGAGCCACTCAATAACCAGAATTGGTTAGCATGGAAAAGGAAGATCACGGCGATCTTGCGCGACCTCGATTTAGAAGAATTGCTTACCTCAGAAGCACCTAGACTGAGAACGGCAAATCAGCTGACCTCTGCCGAGACGATGGCTATGAACGACTGGGTGAAGAAGGATGCTAGGGCGCAGACAAGAATTGAGTTAGCGGTAGGGGACTCTGAAATGATACACTTACTAGGAGCCACCACCGCTAAGGACATGTGGGACCAGCTGAAGACCGTCAAAGAGACGAGGGGAAAGCTAGGGATTCTCGCTGCGTGGCGCGCACTATTTCGGGCATCAGTGCCCGACGATTTTGATATGGGCAATCACTTTACCAAATTGAGACGGATGCAGGAAGAACTACACCTAATGGGGAGTATTGTACCTGACGACGACTTCGCCATGATACTGCTCACATCATTGCCAGAATCGTGGGACACATACATGTCAGCGTACCTTGGTGCTAAAAGTAACGCTCCCACGGTTTCATCATCCGAGTTGATCGCTGTTCTACTCAACGAGTTCCGTAGAAGGAAGGATTGGTCGAGCGACCATAACAATGGAACCATGCTTCAGGTGAAAGAAACGCGTGATTGCCACAATTGTAAGAAGAAAGGTCATTTGGCGAGAGATTGTTGGGCGAAAGGAGGCGGGAAAGAGGGACAAGGGCCGAGAAAGAAGCAGAAAGGCGGCAGAAGAGATCGGGCCAATCAGGCGCAAGAAGAAGACGCTTCTGGATCCGACCTAGCCGATTTTGCTTACATGGCAAGTCCCGGTGAGTTCTCGAAATCCGATTGGATCCTTGACTGCGCATCATCCGCACACATGTGTACATCGCGTGACCTATTTCTAGATTACACCCCTCTTGAAAACTCTACCATAAAAGGCATTGGTCCGGAACCAGTTCCCGTTTTAGGCCGCGGGACCATCCTGCTCAAATTCCGTGTCAGCAACAAATACTACACGCACAAACTCAGTCACGTGTCACATGTGCCGATCGCACCGAATTGCCTTATGTCACTCAGATGCTTTGACAAAAGCGGAGGACACGTGGAGATGAGGGGTGGGAAGTGCTATTTGTGAACAGAAGGTCAAACCATTGTTGAAGAGGGACACATGGTAAACCACTTGTACCTGCTCCACGCGCGAGCAGAGTCACGCGAGAGAGACAAGGCCTTCGTTGCCGGGGTACAGGGGTACTCCTGGGACGAATGGCATAGACGGTATGGTCATTTATCTATATTGGGACTCCAGCGCGCTGTGCGGAAAAATTTAGTCACAGGGATGAAAATAGATGAAACTTCGATCCCATCAACTTCCTGCCAAGACTGCCTAAAAGGGAAAATGGTGCGACAACCGTATCCATCAGAGGCAGTCCATCGCTCAGAGATCTCCAGAGAAAGAACCATGACTGATGTATGGGGACCGGCACCAGTTCTATCTATTAATAAGAACCGTTACTTCATCGCGTTCACAGACGACGCGACACGCATGTCACACGTTCTATTTATGAAGACAAAGGATGAAGCCATTGATCGGATTACGACATACTTTAACCATATTGAGAAACAGTATGGGAAAGTGCTGAAGAAACTCCAGCTTGACAACGGCAAAGAGTTGGTGAATGACAGGTTGCGGAAATGGCGCGCAGCATGATGCAAGCTAAAAATATACCACCTTCCTTATGGGAACCCGCCATTTCACACACATCCTATCTTCAGAACCACTCTCCCACTCGTGCGCTATGCAACAAAACACCATTCGAGGCATGGACAGGGACTAAACCTGATGTATCACACCTACAGGAGTTCGGGTGTGATGTCTGGGGGTTGGATGAGAAGTGGGTGACGAAATTAGATGCTAAAATGGTCAAAGGGAAGTTTGTCGGTTTTGTTGACGGTTCAAAGTCTGTGCGCTATTTTGACACTAGTAGCAAGATTTGCAAAGTCTCGCGGAACTTTGCTTTCGTTGAGCGCACAACCAGCCGCTTAGCCAGCATACCGGGACTGCACGCCGAGGGGGAGCTGGAATCTGTCACGACAATTTTGGCACGCACCCCACAACAACAAGACGATCATGATCAATGCGCTCCGGTCACCAACCACGCCGACTCCACAACGCCCGCAATGACTTCCGCCACACCGCCACAATCAGATTCATTATCGGACAATCCCTCAGCACCCGCCATACCATCAGGCCATAAACCGCTCACGATTAAAATACCGGCATGCCCGCCAAACCCGCCATTTGCACCACGCCCCCCAACGCCCTAATAAACAAGACCGCAACTACAAGTTGCTGAATAATCCAGCGTCACGCAAACCCGCCGAACGCTTCACCAACCAAGCGCATCAGATCATTAATCATGATGATCTGACCGACACGGACGACGAATATGATGGGGTATATGCCGACAACTTATGGGATATCGCCTTCATGACGAATTCGACGACTTTGCCTAAAAACGTCGACGAAGCATTGGAGAGCGAGGATAGGGAGGAATGGATTAAGGCAATGGATGAAGAACTGAATATGATGGACAAGATGGGGACCTGGAGGTTAGAAGATTTGCCGGAGGGACGGAAAGGTGTAGGAAGCAAATGGGTATTCACAAGGAAGACTGATGAATATGGAAACACGATACGGTTCAAGGCTCGACTAGTCGCCCAGGGGGTTTACACAACAGCTGGGATACAATTACGATGACCTCAATACATATGCGCCAGTCATGCGCTATGAAAGCCTCCAATTAATACTAGCAGCCGCAGCGCTCAACAGATGGCACCTCACACAGTACAACGTTAAGAACACATATCTCAATGGCGTTCTGCAAGAGGTAATTTATATGAAGCAACCCCCTGGATTTGACAACGGAACAAGCCGATACTGTCGCCTACTATGATCGATATACGGACTTAAACAAGCGGGAAATATCTGGAACAACACGCTAACCACCGCTCTACTCGAATTATCATTCCGGCAACTACGCGCCAACTACTGTGTCTTTATTCAACAGAGCGGCAGTACGTTCACACTCCTGCTTATTTGGGTTGATGATATCATTGCCGTCACTAATGCGAAAGAGGAAATTGATCAGATCGCTTCTGACCTGAAAAGGAAATTCGAGATCAAGAATCTTGGCGTCCCAAAATATCTACTTGGTATTCAGATCAATTACCATTGGGACGCCCGTATACTGTTCCTATCTCAGATGCACTACATTGATCAAGTCCTCACAGAGTTAGGACTACAAGACTGCAATCCTGTATCAACTCCCATCGACGCTAACGTCCAACTCAACTACCACAAAGGGGATGACGACAATCGATCCGATCAGGCAACATATGCTTATTCAGCACTGATTGGCAAATTACTCCGTTTGGTGACGATCACTAGAGCCGATATTATGTTTGTGGCTACTCGACTTGGACAATTTGCGCGCAACCCAAAGGCGCGCCACTGGTCAGCCATTAAACAAGTGTTTCGTTACTTGAAGGGGACAAAAGGTTTTAGGATGGAGTATGGAAGGAGGAGGATGACAGATGAGCATGACCCAATATTCTATTGCAACGCTGATTGGGCTTCCCAGGCAAGTAGAAAATCAACTAGCAATGATGCGCTATACGACGGGCAAAACCCAAAACCAAACCTCTCTGTGCGCGAGCACACCTTCAGTGAAGGACCGAAGTGTTTTTCGAAGCAGGGTCAAGGCAGGGGGAAGGGAGAAACACACGTCTCAAACAGCTGTGGGCGAGTCCTAGGAGGCTCTCAGACTTGGCCAACTGTTTCGAATCTGAATGGTGTTGGGGATGTTGTAAACGAAGAGGGTGCTGGTCAGAGTTGGTGATCTCGAGATGACCAGGTGGGGTCAAAGGTGATCCAAGGTTATCGAGTGTGGCAAGGAGGATGATCGTGGCTGATGAGGAAGACAAGGCAAAGACAACGCGGAATCTCGAGGCAAGGGATGAAGCAAGGCGAACGCGGGCTGAGTCGAGGACAATACTAGGGACCTAAACGAACTCAGAGGCGGTAAAACTCGCACCAAGACTCTGAGGGGAGGGAAGCAAGGTCACAACTTCTTCTCTTTTCGACTAAGACATGCGCAGGCTTATATATCTATCAATATGTCATATGGGGAAACTCGAAACTCAGTCCAATATCTGTAATTTGTAAGGTCCGCTTGACTACCATCTTCTCGAACCACAATCAAAGCACGACAATGAGAACAGGTCCATGACAACGGAAACGCACATGTGCACCAGGCACCAACCGGGAATACTTCTCCACCGACATCGCCAACGTTCTTGACACTCAACAAGCGCTCCACGGATTTTCGGGTATCTCGGTCAAAGTACTTTGTGACTGGATAACGACGCACTGCCTGCGTTGCAATGCCTTCGTGGTTTCTAGGCTTCGTACTCATGACAGAGCAGGTCCTCAAGCTGGGGATGGTGTGTCAAGTCCGCTGGAAGTCGTGCTACGTGCCAGGTTGAATAATATGGCATCAACTGGTGCGCTGGAATGAGCCTTGAATGCAGCACGCCTTCTTGATTGATGACCGCTGTAACGATTAAAGTGAGGCCGACGTAGAACGGCGTTCGGCCAAAGGGGCTTCTGAGGTCCGTCGGCGAGTGCTGGACGACTAAGACGGCGCCGATAAGGAGATGAAAATGAGTGGAACGGCGACTACGTCGCCGAGCGAAGGTGCACACGAAGATCGAGTAAAGAAAGGGAGTGGTATTAACTGTCCTCTACTACATACACGCATTCCTTATATACTTTCGAACATGAGGCTTACCTGCGGCGATGCTTCGTCACCGAGTCCATTGGTCCATGCGCGTCCTGTTCCTCCTCCTGCATTGGATTTATCGTTGAGTCGGCGGGGGCGGCCCTTATGATGCGGTTCGTAGCGAAGGTTTGTGGCTCGGCGTTGTCCGGTCCTGATCTCGGTTATCGGTCCGCTTCGGCTGTCGGTCTCAACGTAGCCGGAACCGGCACGTTACATCTCCCGGGTTCTTTTGATGCTGACCCCCGGTCAGGTCCGAGGCGATAAGGAGGCGATAGGGATTAAATGGGGAGTGGTGGGTGGGTTTCTCTCCGTTCCCATCATGTCCGTTCTCTCGTCGCAAGCCGGAAACGATACCGACAGCCTAGTCCAACTAACGTTGCAGCAGCTGAAGCTTCGTGCTCGGAGCTTCGGTCATCGGTTATTGGAGGCTCCAGCGGATACCGTGACGGAGGGGAACGCTCCGGCCGTTCGCGTATGGTTGGAACTAGCGCGGGATGATGTCGTGCGTGGTCTGTTGTTGTAACGCCTCGTCTAACGATTCCCTAGGATAAGATTCGAACTTTATTGGGCGAGCTCGATCAGGAGGGTGTGGATCCTCGCCTCCCTTCCGTTGTCAAGGATGGCCTCGATCAGTACGATCGGCTCCGCCGGTCGTTACGGGAACTGGGTGCGGCAGTCACCATGGCACGCTCATCGTCGGGCGGAAGCCTTCGTCCTGAAGACTCCGCGAGTCTTCTCAATGTCGGGCGTTCGGTCTCCAGTAGCGTTCAAAGCAGCGCGGAACAGTCTGGTGTGCTTGTCGGGGTACCGCCATCATCTTTAGCTCCTCCGGATTCGCGTGCGGAAGGTGCGACCCCCAGACGTCCCGTTGCGAGGAAGCGTGCGTCCGCTCATCCTGTTTCGGTGCCAGAAGCTGTTCTGACCGAAGATTCCCAGGTTCGTTTGTAGTTGACTACGTCCGAGTGCCAGCATTGATCCCGGATGCACAGCGGTGCATCAAATGTGCCCAAGATGGCCGTAACTGCGTGATTACTCCCGGCCGCGCGTCGTGCGACTCCTGTCACGGTCGGAAGGTTAGGTGTTCATTGGCTTCCGGCCTCCGGTCGTCAAGAGCGGTCTCGTCGGCTGCGGCGAGCGGTGCAAGTTCGTTGGCGCGGGGCGTGGAGAAAATCGCTGTGACGGAGAAGGTTCCGGAGACGCCGACGCGTGGCGATAAGAGGAAGGTGGAGCCAGGGAACAGCCCGGAGGAGCAGCCTCCGCGTACGCGCAGCAAAGGGAATTTGAGGGATAGCACCGTCGCGGAAGACTCACTCGCAGTGAGCAGGGCGGCTGTGTCGAAAGGTGCGCCGGTCGCGGGTTCTTCGCGGATGATGGGGCCTCCAGTGCAGGCTCCTGCGGACTTCGGAAGGCGTATGGGTGCGCTCGAGCAGCAAATAGCCACCCTCGACTCTTTTTATCTTCAATCGATGAAGACATTGCGGCAATCGGTGGAGGATTTGCGGGAGGAGGTTTCTCGTGCTGAAGCGGCATCGCAGAAGGGCAAAGGTCGTGGCAAGGGGCGTGGCAAGGACAAGAGCAGAGAGGAGTAGCGGGCGGCTTGGGACTCGGTGTTGTTCGCATCGTCGCCGGCGGCCCTGGTAATTAATTCAATGAGTGTAGAGTATGTGGTCATCAAAGAAAGAGTAGATATGTTTTTGGCTGCCGGAGTGCATTC
>JAEBUT010000017.1:680951-733600 GCA_020011035.1 Amanita subjunquillea | reverse complement strand
GCAGGGAGATGGGAGGGAACGGGACCCGGCGTTGGCCTGTAGGATCAAAGATGTATGGCAACAGGTGGACGCGATGACGTTGAACAAGGCCAAGGGTGAGGTGGAGCTGGTGAAGTCCAAGGGGAGCTGCCGCGTCTGGGGCAGAACGGAATAAACATGAGGGCGACTGCGCTGGACACGGTCAGGTCGATCATTCGACGGTTGTGGCAGCCCCGCTCGGGAGGAGAGTCACGGGGGGGTGCTGTGCGGGGGGTAGGCCGGGCGTTCGATGGGCGAGGAGACCAGCCAGTGAGCCAGAGAAAGAAAGAGGGACGCAGGGGGCGGGAAGGGGCCGGCTCCGGTGCCGAGGGGCAAGCGGGGCCGGCGGGGGGAGAGGGCCGGGCGGCCGAGGGGGGCGGGGGGGGACCAGGGGCAAAGGGGAACCAGGGGGCCAAGCGCGGCAAGGCGAGGGAACGGGAAGCAAGGCGCGAGACGAAGGAGAGGGGGGCAAAGGCGTGGCCCGAGGCGCGGGGAAGCAGGAAGCCAGGATCCAGGGGGACGGGCGTTACGGAGGCATCGCCTGCACGGATGATGTGGGGGATGCATAGCCCGTAACAGACGGCATGGCCACGGACGGCAGAAATGATGGTGGAAGCCCCTCATACTTCTTTCTCCTGAATAGAGGCGGATAGTGCATTATCCGGTCTTTGGCTAGCATTTGAATAAATTCCGACCACAGGCAGCAATGACTTATGGTGGGCGGGCTGGAAGGCTCGTGTGTCCAAGTGTGCTGCCTGGATTGAAATGCAAGCACGAGTTCACCGGGCACCAACCCTATGCCATCACTAGAAACACGTTATCAGGCTAATAATACCATCGCTATGATATTTGTGTCCCGTCAAATACAACTCCTTTCTCTTTGAGTCTACTCATGAATTCAGTCAAGCGGTGACTTGGAAAAATCCTCTAAATGAATCTGAAACCTCAGTAGTCCTAGTGTGCAATTGAACGTCAGGAAACACGAATGTTCAAGTTCGGTCATTCAAAATCCGCACCATCAACACGAGTATGGAGGATTGCCAGTGCTTCAGTTATTTCAGTATTTCTCTCTCACACTAGAAGCTCATTGAATACAATCCACCGGAAGGTCGGTCCTCCATTCACCCCACTCCCTTCGAGCTCTGCTACGCGAACCGAGGAGTGAATCAGGGGAAATGCCGTCTGTGGTCTAAGAGACTAGACCAGGTGGTCTATGAAGGATGGAGCTGGAGCAGACTCGACTCGCTCACCAAGGCTCCGCGGCGTTGAGGCGTATGTCTCTTATTGTGTCGTAATCTAACGTTTGATCCAGCGCTTGGACCTTTTGCATGACCGCTTGCGTTATCGTTGGCAGTGGAAATTTCCATTAGAACTCCAAGAAATGATTCACCCATTGTCTCTGAGCCCGCGATTTGCTGAACAGGAGTTGGAGTATTTCGTAGAGTGCGGGATGAAAAGCGAGGCAAACACCAACAAAACAGTTCTATACTCCGCCCACCACTTAGGTTGCCGAGTTTCATCAGATTGATAGTAAATAGAATAACTTATGACGGCTTATGCGTTATGACGTGCTGTTCATAGCGTCCAGCAGTGACAGTCCTTGCAATAATTGTAGCATGGATAGTCCTTGGGGTTGGACTTTGGTATGATCATGGACTATGCCCAAATAGGTAGCACTGTGGGAAGTAAATAGTTTGAAATTCAACCTCCAGGGCATTGATCACTTTAAATTCAATGCCCAAGAGTGTGAATACCTTGATTGTGATTTTCAACACCCAACTTCCAGGTATTGAAAATCAATACCCAAATTTTAGAAGTTGAATTTCATTTCATCCATCCAGTTCTGGAAATCAATACCTTCACACATTGAAAGACACCCCTTTTGGAATTTAATAACAAGTTTCAGTGACTTAAAATGAAGCATAGGTATCTTGTTTTTAAATGTACATTCACATTCTGGCATAATAGCACATAAGTTGTATATTTGTACATGATGTGCAGTTGAATGCACACAGCAACAAAGTCATTGCACGCGCACACGCACGCGTGCTTACAGGCACTCTACACACCATCATATCCACTCTGAGCACAGTCTACATCAAGCCACACCATTATTACCCACAACTACGTGAACCCAAGCCAAAACCGTCAAACTCAATATACGGTCACGGACCGTTACGTCACACGTCACAGGACAGCGACCAACGGCCGCAAGCATGCCTGCACGCAACGCATCGACGACAAGGGACAGGAAGGTGGGGAAAAAGCGGTAGAATGAGGAGATGGATAGGTAGATGAGGACATGGTGGGAGGAGGAAAGGTGAAGGAGCAAGTGAGACAGGCGGCGCACGATGTTCACGACAATATAGGCACAATCCGGCGCAGGTCCATCAAGACCTTAATAAACTGAAACCGGAATTGCAGCGGCCAAGGGAACGCAATCGACAGGAGCGCCCAGCATGGCGTAAAACTGCACCTGAATGATGCGGCGGCGACACGATACGACAGAATGGTCCATGGCAAGACCTTTAATAAACTACATCCGTCAATGTGCGCACGCAGCCCAAGCCAACGACGCCTCGAAACGGACACGAACGACACAAAACGGTACAGAAACCGTAAGCGCAACCGGGACTACACGACGCAGCCATACAGCAAATCGAACGCAGCGCAGGCAGCGCACGCAATTACGTGCATACCGCCGTGTTCACCACCCCGACGGCACCGACTCACGTGCAACAACGAGTATACAAATGCGTTAACTGACGCATGCATGCAGGCACGTCAGGGAACGGCTCGCATCACCAAAATGCACCGACGGACACACGGCGCATCAAGAATCGTCACCAAGTAGTCGAACCGAGCGTCCAGTACGACGTTAAACTACACTCAAAGATGAGGCACCAACGCGAGGCAAATGGAACGGCCGGCAAGACATCATGCCCCAATGCATACCGACATGCAGGCTGATGCACGAACGGCAAGCATACCGAGGATACCAACGCGTTCACCAATGCGCCACGCCGCGCACGCCGACGCAATGATCCACACGCACCAACGCAATCACATGCCCATCACCAGCGCAACACGCAGTGCGCCTACGCGCTCATCAAGAATCGTCAGGAAATGATTCAATGTTCACCAAATGCGCGAGCTACAGTCGCGGAGATACGCAGCCGTTGGACTATTCTGCATCGCCTGAATTACTTCTCTCCATCTCCCGTACGCGCAGTCTTTCGGCCAGGAGCAACCAGCTCAACCGTTCGCCTAGTCGTACATTTCAGCCCAATGTTCAGAACCGTGGCAAGGGATACAGACCTGCATATATCCAACACGCGTCTAGCGTCTCCCGTGATACTGCTGACTTTTCATAGCGGCAAACTTGATGCCATCCAGAGCAATAACATCCTTCTCATTCGCCTTTCCTAATCCCTCCTTGGCGCTAGCCAATTGCGACCTGACAATTTGTTCCAGCTGCTGCGTGTTGTATGGCTGGAAGTTGATTCGAATCATGCCTGACCCACTCAATTCAATCCATCTCTCTCAACGTCGCAAAAAAAGCTAAACCTACCCAAATGGCTCCGTACACATCCCGTCATCACTCTTTTGGGGAGATCCATAGTATTTGCGACTGCGACGACAATGAGTTTGCGAATACATTCTACAATGTTGTGGGTCCTGGATCCCTGACATTGTGGGCATCGGAAGGTGCTGAGTATGAGTTATTGCATGCGGTAAGTTGTCCTGTCTCTCTCAGCATCGGGGGGACAGAACTGACTGACTCGTGTTTCCGTGAAATCTGTCTCAGCAAGATTTCCCTTTCTCAATTCGGATACCTGAAGCCGTTCCACCCAGTTTACAGCTGGAGGCACGAGGTGCGTTCCAGTGTCATTGTTGGGTGAACAATGACTCATCCCGTCTTTCAGCTGGCATCCACTACGAGCTTGTTGCTACTGTTTGCATGAAAGGTAAAAGGTATTATCTTAGTTCCCGTGCCTTTTCATGTTTAACTCGTCATCGATGGGTAGGGGCTTTTTTCGAAAATGCAAACAAGCCGTCGCGATGACGAGTGCAAGTGTTATCATTGACAAGCACAATTTACATTGGCCTGTTTATTGTCAACCAGAAAGTAGTAATACCACCTACATTAATACTAATGATTTTAATTGTGAATTGAGATCCTTGCCTTGAAAATCAACTCTTTACATGACTGCATATCCAATGCCTTGTGTCTGAACTTCATAACCATATTGACTTGAAATTCACACCATTGGATGTTTCATTTCACACCCCATGGTGTCTGAAATTCATGTGAAAATGAGACATTCAACTTCCATGTTTCAAGCTCCAGGGAGTTGAATTGCAACTGCTCGGAAATTGAATTTCACCTACTCAGTACTTGGTTTCCATGATCTCAAGAAGGTGCTAATAAAGCACTGACTACATTGAAAAGGAAACCTTCTCCACTTTTTTTTCACCTCTTCAAGGACCTTTTTTTCACATGCTTTAATTCCCACAGTGTAGGCCAATCTAGGGCTCCCGAAGTTCGGTTCTGAACTTCGGTTTGAACCGGAACCGGCAGAACCGAACCGACGGTTCAGGTTCAGTTCTGGTTCTGGTTCTGGCAATGGGTGTTGGTTCCGGTTCTGGTTCGGGCAGCTACCAGGATTCAAGAACCGGTTCTGAACCAGAACCGAACCCCGAACCAATTGCATGTGAGGCTGGAGGCATTCCGGCTGGCACTCTGGCTGGCGTCACATTGAAATGTGACAGGAGTGTGACAACCATTCCCGCGCACTCCATATTGGCACCAACTCATTGTGCCACCATGCCCAGCTGTCATGGCTGTGCTCAACCCAGATGGATCACTCAAGGAGGTCACAGAGATTGACTTTTACCACTCTGAGACCGATGAGCATCCAATTGGCTCATCAAGCCAGGCAGGTTTTTTTTCATTTATCTCACATCATCAAGAGACAGTTTGTGCATGATCTAACCCATCCACCCCCACAGGCATGTTAAAAACAGTATATTTTCATTCATGTCACATTATGTATAAAAGTTTCCCATGGTTCAAAGAGTCAGAATCATGACTTTGCATTAGCCCTGTCTATACTTTTTCTGAAGTTCAATTCTGAACTATGGTTCAAACCTACTATACACAAATTCCTATCATTGCACAGTATATTCCATGGATGTCACATGATTCATTGATTGTTTCCACAGTTCAGGAAGTGAGAATTATGACATTATATTTGTTGTAGCAATTGCCAGTGGTTCAGTTGCTTGCTGCCCACTTATCTGCAGCCTACCTGACTTGCCATCTGCAAATTAACTGCTTGCTGCAGCATATATGCTTTTATAAAGCCTCCTGTGAGTGTGGCACTGCTGTATAGTAATGGGGATGCAGTTTAATTTTGTTTTTTTGCTCAAATATCCAAAAATGGAGTTTTTCACACGGTTCTTCGGTTTGAACCCGAACCGAACCCGAACCGAACCGACAGAACCGGTTCAAGTAGGTTCAGGTTCAGTTCAGGTTCAGTTCAGGCAAGTACTAGTCAGTTCAGGTTCAGGTTCAGCCAAAAGTGACCCCGAACCGAACTGAACCGAACTTCGGGAGCCCTAGGCCAATCCGGCTGTCAGCTACATCGTCAAAATATAGAATCGCCCACAGTGCGCTCCACTCCTCTCTCCAGTTAACCACATTCTACACACCATGCATGCTATTATGCACTGCACTACTGCCTCCTCCCCCACCAATGCCGGTCATCATCTTCCTTCCATCCCCATCTTCACCATCCCTACCTGCACCCCGAAAATCATTCACATTGCTGCTGCTGACGATTTAAAGCTTGCCTTGGATGTCAAGATCGTCAAACCTGCCGGGAACATGCCGGTCGCTACGTCACCAGTGCCAACGAATGCCCTCAAGTGTGTCAATGCTGTCAGAGGCCTTGCTATCCTTAACCGCAGAAAAGCTCCTCCTGCTCAAGAGAATCTTGTCTTTGTTGGCTCACCTATTGAGAATGTCAAGACTCTCAACAGAATGGACGCTCTTGCTAAACTTGAAGGCAGGAAATCTTGTCCTGCTGAAGAGGATCTTGTCTTTGCTGAACTGTTGTCGCCTCCTGAGCACGCTAGAACTCTCAACAGAATAGAAGCTCTTGCTAAACTTGAAGGCAGGAAATCTTGTCCTGCTCAAGAGGATCTTGTGCTTGCTGAATCTCCGGTTTCCTCTCTTAAGCGTGTAAGGACAATCAACAAATGGGCTGGTCTTGAGATTTTTGCATGCTGTGAAAGCAGGAAGGCTCGTCTCTTTGGTGGGCTGATCCTTCAAGCATACCTCCTGTTGAATGACCTTCACCCCAAATACCCCTAAATATAGCCCTTGTTACAGTTTTCTCTTCATTTTGTCTTCCTGTCTCAGTGGACTGTTTCATATCCATCATTTCTCCTTAACTGCGCATCGTACAGCCTGGACGCTATCTCCTTTTCATAGTTACCTTTGTCTTTCCTTTCTCAGGTAACCATAGCTTTATTCCTTTTATCGTTTCCCTTGTTCTCTGATCGTATATAAACCCCATGTATCATAGAGTAACTCTAGTTCCAACTTAGACAAGTTTTGCTCTCAACAATGATCGACTTGAACGTTCTTCTCTCTCATTGTTCTCAAGGCCTTCGTCATCGTTTGACTTAGCGACTGAACTCTTTGTCCAGTGGCTGGGAGCGGACCGAGACTCTGCTTGTTGCTGTTGACTTAGCACAAACCACGATGAGGGCATCATCCGTAACACAAGTTGGAACTCAGGAACCGCTCAGTGCATCGTCACTAGCCAGACACCATTGATACCAGGGCCTCTCAGATCAGGCCACCGAACAACTCTGTTCGTTACAGACAAAAGTACTACCTTAACCGAAGAGAAGTCTACTTTTCTACTACACACAAGGTCTGGTGCTACGTCTCAGGAACTAAGAGAAAGAACCTACCGGTCCCAGAGGAACTCTTTGAAGGAGAATACCAGGAAGGAGACCCTAACACCGAATTACCAGGAGATCCTTGGATTCACTGGTACAACGAAGTAAACGAGGAAAACAATCAGTTATTCCTAACCCCAAACACCGAACCTGAACTCACCTGGTGGCACAAGTTTCGAGTCGACAGAGAACTAGGAGATTTCGCTTTCCTAGCGCTTGACGAAAAAACAGTAACCGAGTGGAACAAATATAGAGAACAACAACAGATCGAGATCGATCTAGCTTTTGGGGATAAACCGAAACAAGGAGAAAGCTCAAAACAGGGCATAGAACCGAAACGCGAACCAGGAACACAGGATCCGAGACCTGAAACACCAGAACCAAAACAGACACCAAAGAAGGACATGTCAAACGAAAAGGATACATCCTCAAAAGGGATAAAGGGAATCTCCATCAAGGAATTCAAAGGACAGCGCTCTAAGGCGAAACACTTCATCAACACGTTTGATGACATCTTCGATCTTGATGAAGGGCACTTTGACACATCGAAAAAACAGATCAAGTATGTTCTCCTTCACCTAGGGGGAAGAATTAGACGATTGGAAGGCCAATCTTTGAGGAGAATTAGAAGCAGCAGAAGCGATTAGAGGAAAATCTGCAGAAAGCGCATTCACACTCTCATGGGATAATTATGCCGGCTTCAGGCGACGATTCCTGAATGACTGGGGGAGAATCTGACAGCGCAGCCAGGACCCTGAACGATCTAGATAAAGTCAAAGTGGGCGGAGACATCGACATCCCTGCCTATATTCAGAAATTCCGATCACTCATACACTCCACCAGAATTACAGGGTTCATGGCGCAGCGCATCTACTTTTGTAAAGGACTCCCTGCATCAGTAGCAGCAAAAATCATCGAAAACCCCACAGTCACCAGTATGGAGACAGCCTATAACGCTGCAGAACGCCTGCACAATGCCTGGGAAACCATGAAACTGATGAACCGATCTTCTGGATCAGGAGACACAAAGGGGTATTTCAAATTTAACCGAAACCAGAAACCCTCTGCATCCGGATCAAGGGGAATCAATGCTGTAAGCACAGGACGCCTTTCAGATGCCCAAAAGGAGGAATATCGAAAAACCGGCAAGTGTTTCAGATGTGGAACACAGGGACACATATCCAGGGATTGCCCAAACAAGGGGAACACCCAAACGTCGTCCTACAAGTCCTCCTCCCCACAGAATCGCACAATCAGAACAGTAGAGGAAACGACCTCAAACGAATCAGCTGCCCAACGCATTAGGGCGCTGTTGCAAGAACTCCCAGATGAGGAGCGCAAGAACACCCTCCAGGAACTCGAATCCGAGGGTTTTTAAGAAGGAGACGCCAGAAAGCGGTTGACGCCTCCAGTACCATTGAACAGTTAGCACTCGACTCTGTAATTGTAAATTCCAATAATAACAAACAGATTTCCATTACTGTGCAAACGAACCATAAACCCGCTGAAATATCTGCTCTCATCGACTGTGGAGCAGAAGGAAACTTCATTGATGAACGAATATCAAAAGATCTACCAAAGGAACTCTTAAAACAACCAATTAGAGTCAAGAACGCTGATGGAACAATCAACCAGAACGGATTAATCACTCATCGCACTTGCCTTGCATACTCTATCAAAGGAAAGACGTACGACAACTGGTTATGGATCACGAATTTAGGAGATCAGGAGATAATCTTTGGAATACCTTGGTTGGAACAACATAATCCTACTATTGATTGGCGAAAGAAAACCCTCCAAATGGACAATGATTCAGAAGACACCAAACCTATTTGGCGTATAGCATTAGACAACAAACAATGGGGAGAAGACGAATATTGGATTAGGGTAAAAACATCAGCATCACAGGCACTTGAACATCAGGCAAAACGAGATGAAGCGCCGACGACTTTGCCTTCTGAATACATACCTTGGCAGGCCACCTTTGAAAAGAAAGCATCTGAACGTTTCCCATCCTCCCGCCCATGGGATCATGCGATCGAGCTCAAAACAGGATTTACGCCAAAAGTCAACAAAATCTACCCATTATCACTAAAGGAACAGTCAACTCTCGATGAATGGATTAAAGAACAGGTAGACAAAGGGTACATTCAACCGTCTAAATCACCACAAGCATCACCATTTTTCTTCATCTCTAAGAAAGAAAGCGGTGCACTGCAACCTTGTCAAGATTATCGATACCTAAATGAGTGGACGATCAAAAATGCCTACCCATTACCATTAGTCTCGGATCTCATGACAAAGTTGGAAGGCGCAAATTACTTCACTAAACTTGATTTGTGCTGGGGATACAACAACATACGAATCAAGAAAGGTGATGAATGGAAGGCAGCGTTTATAACAAATCGAGGCCTATATGAGCCAATGGTCATGTTCTTTGGCCTTTGCAATTCGCCTTCAACATTCCAAACTATGATGAACGAATACTTCCAAGACATGATAAACGAAGGATGGTGTTACAGTTTCTTCTTCGTTTCAGCTTCCTGTCTCAACGGACCGTTTCATACCCATCATTTCCCTTTAAGCTGCGCATAGTACAGCCAGGACGCTATCTCCTTTCATAGCTACCTTCACATTTCCTTTCTCAGGTAGTCATTGTTTCATTCCCTTTATGGTTTCCTTTGTTCTCTAATCGTATATAAACTCCATGTATCATAGAGTAACTCCAGTTCCAACTTAGATGAGTTTTGCTCTCAACATCAATTGACTAGAACGCTCTTTTCTCTCATCGCTCTCAAGGCCTTTGTCATCGTTTGACTTAGCATCTGAACTCTTTGTCCAGTGGCTGGGAGCGGACCGAGACTCTGCTTGTCGCTGTTGACTTAGAACGAACCACGACGAGGGCATTGTCCGTAACACAAGTTGGAACTCAGGAACCGCTCAGTGCATCGTCACTAGCCAGACACCATTGATACCAGGGCCTCTCAGATTAGGCCACCGAACAACTCTGTTTGCTACAGACAGAAGTACTACCTTAACCGAAGAGAAGTCTACTTTTCCACTACACACAAGGTCTGGTGCTACGTCTCAGGAACAAAGAGAAAGAACCTACCGGTCCCAGAGGAACTCTTCGAAGGAGAATACCAGGAAGGAAAACACAACGACGAACTACCAGGAGAAATTTGGATTCACTGGTACAATGAAGAAAACGACAAGGACAATCAATTGTTCCTACCCCCAAACACCGAACATGAACTTACTTGGTGGCACGAGTTTCGAGTCAATGAAGAACTCGGAGATTTTACATTCTTTGCACTAGACAAGGAGACGATAGCCAAGTGGAACGAATACAGAGAACAACAACAGATCGAGATCGATCTAGCCTTTGGGGACAAACCGAAACAAGAAAGCTCGAAACAGGGCACAGAACCGAAACGCGAACCAGGAACACAGGATCCGAAACCTGAAACACCAGAACCGAAACAGACACCAAAGAAGGACATGTCAGACGAAAAGGATACATCCTCAAAAGGGATAAAGGGAATTTCCATTAAGGAATTCAAAGGACAGCGCTCTAAGGCGAAACACTTCATCAATACATTTGATGACATCAGCATCACAAGCGCTTGAACATCAGGCAAAACGAGATGAAGCGCCGACGACTTTGCCTTCTGAATATACACCCTGGCAAGCCACCTTTGAGAAGAAAGCATCTGAACGTTTCCCATCCTCTCGCCCCATGGGATCATGTGATCGAACTCAAAACAGGATTTACACCAAAAGTCAACAAAATCTACCCGTTATCACTAAAGGAACAGTCAACTCTCGACGAATGGATTAAGGAACAGCTAGACAAAGGGTACATTCGACCATCTAAATTGCCACAAGCATCACCATTTTTCTTCATCTCTAAGAAAGAAAGCGGTGCACTACGACCTTGTCAAGATTATTGATACCTAAATGAGTGGACGATCAAGAATGCCTACCCATTACCGTTAGTCTCAGATCTCATGACAAAGTTAGAAGGCGCAAATTACTTCACTAAACTTGATTTGCGCTGGGGATACAACAATGTACGAATCAAGAAAGGCGATGAATGGAAGGCAGCATTTATAATGAATTGAGGTCTATATGAGCCAACGGTCATGTTCTTTGGCCTTTGCAATTCACCTTCAACATTCCAAACTATGATGAACGAATACTTCCAAGACATGATAAATGAAGGATGGCTCATTATTTACACGGACAACATTTTGATTTGTGGGAAAACCAAGGAGGAAGTACGAAAACACACAGAACGCGTCTTGGAGCGATTACAGGAAAATGATCTATTCCTGAAACTCGAAAAGTGCAAATTCTGCGTTCAAGAAGTCGAATTTTTAGGCATGGTCATCACCCCCCGGACATATACAGATGGATCCTGTCAAACTTGCAGGAATTCGTGACTGGCTGACGCCAACAACAGTCAAACAAGTCAGATCCTTCCTCGGATTTGGAAACTTCTATCGGAGATTTATTGGCAACTTCGCCGCCATAGCAAAACCGCTAACGGATCTAACAAAGAAAGGTTTACTTTTCAACTGGGCACCTACTTGCCAAAACGCATTTGATGAACTCAAGCACAAATTTTCCTCCATGCCTGTTTTACGCATGCCAGACCCCACCTGACCTTTTATTCTTCAGACAGATGCTTCAAACAAAGCTACTGGAGCAGTACTCAAGCAAGCAGACACAACTGGAACGCTTCACCCATGTGGATTTATCTCCCATGCTTTGACGCTTACAGAACAGAATTATCAGATCTATGATCGAGAACTCCTTGCAATCATTAAAGGATTACAGGCATGGCGACATTTACTCCATGGGTCACCACACCCGATAGTGGTTCATTGCGATCATAAAAATCTTTTATTCTATCGGACACCCCAACGATTAACTCCTCAGCAAGCACGATGGTCCATGATGCTCTCGGAATTTGACCTGAAAATTGAACACGTACCTGGCACCAAAATGTTCGAAGCAGATGCCCTTTCTCACCGACCTGATCATATGAAAGGCGAGGATGCTCAAGACGATGTGACAATGCTACCAGATAACAAATTCATTCGCCTCATTGCTACAGACCTAGCTCAAGAGATCAGAGACGCCACAGCCCTTGACAGCTTTGGGCGCACAATCATTGAAGTTATTGAGACCCAACGCGCCCCACCGATTAAATCCAAGCTCCAGGACTGGGCGTTTGTCGATGGAATCATTCGATATATCGACAGAGCATACGTCCCAGATAATGGAACGCTCAGGACACAGATTGTCAAATCAGTTCATGAATTGCTCACCTCAGGACACCCAGGACGCATGAAAACCCTTGAACTACTACAATGCAATTACTGGTGGCCAGGAATGTATAGACACATCAAAGAATGGATCATAGGTTGCGCCACTTGCCAACAGATGAAAGTGAATACTCATCCAAACACACCAGCTCTTTTACCTATTGGATCTAAGGTGACTCGCCCATTCCAACAAGTCACACTGGATTTCATCACAGATCTACCCATTGCAACCATAGATGCCTTAGGAACAGCCGATCTTTACATCTCAGAGATATTCAAATGCTTTGGGCTACCAGATATACTCATCTCGGATCGAGGACCACAGTTTTCAGCTAAGGTCTTCCAGGAAATCAGAAAGACGTTAGGAATTGATCATAGAATGAGCACAGCCTATCATCCACAGACCGACGGAGAAACAGAACGTGTTAATCAAGAATTAGAAGTATACCTTCAAATATTCTGCGCAAACGAACCTCACAGATGGAAACAATTACTCCCAATCGCCGAATTTGCTCATAATAATCGACATCATGACTCAGTAAAAGCCTCTCCATTTCAACTCATGTACGGAGCAAATCCTGTTGCACTAGCAACCGCTGTACAGAAAATGACAACCCCCTGCCGCTGAAGAACGCCTACAGCTATTAAGAAAAGCTAGGGAAGAAGCGCTAGCAGCACATGAGCTAGCAAGACAGATGGTTGCACGACAAGTCAGGGACAAAGCAATCAAATTCGTCCAAGGAGACAAAGTATGGCTCGAAAACAGAAATCTCAACATACCATATCAGTTTAGGAAACTAGCGCCTAAACGAGAAGGACCCTTTATAGTTGAACAAGTGCTAGGACCAGTAACGTATAAGCTTAAACTACCGAAACAATGGCGCATTCACCCAGTCTTTCACACGTCACTCCTTATGCCATACAAGGAAACTGAAACGCATGGACCAAACTACACAACCCCACCCCCCTGATCTAGTGAACGGACAAGAAGAGTTTGAAGTAGAAGCGATTCTCACACATCGAAAACGCGGAGCAGGATATCAATATTTGGTTAGATGGAAGGGATACGGCCCGAATGACAACTCGTGGGAACCCGAACGCAATCTAAGCAATGCTGCGGACGTCCTACGAGCATATAAACTCAGACGACAATTGTAAAACCCATGTCTCACTATCGAAACCGCCAAGTTCTCAAACAAAACATCCGATACACCAAAAAATATTGTTCCACTCGAGGACGATACACCCCAAAACTATATGAAAGCTTCAAAGGACGACTAATCACATTTCCCACCTATCATCCTCCGATCACCTCTTTAGAACCGCATCGGCAGATCAATTATATTCGAACTCAAGCAACTCGATTAATTGGATGCAGGACTCCCAGACTAACCCATGGACACTTGACACACCCACAAGGCTACATTGAAATCCCATTCAACGCTCGTCTACACTATCTCCCAAAGTATGAAGATCTCACATTCACTCTTGAAGAATTACCATCATATCCTGAGGCAATGTCACCTTACCTCCCGTCACCTAACAGACCGCTGAATCACACACGTGATGTATATGCTGAGGAAGTCATCTGTCGGGAAAATCCAGAAGCATTTGATCTAATTCAATGGTTAAGTTGTGCAAACAGGGCAATAGAACTCCATAGATGGGCTGTTGATCAACGATTCCCTGATACAATATCAAGCCTCAGCCAAGCGCTTGAGAGTCTTGACTTCCTGGATATGTTTGCCAGCATGGACAGACCTACTATACCTAATTCACCTGAAAGCTTAACGCCACAGGACCTTGCCCCTGAAACAAATGTGGACCATGAGAACGAAATCTCTACTGTTACCAGGAACGAACTGAGCGAATCAGAATGATCTGATGGAGAACTTGAATATGTTCCCAGCATCAGAGCACCCACATTTTCTTACTGATCTGTAGATGGAGAACTCCGGACAATTGACTGGGAGGATGAGCTGTTCAATGAAGAATAAAAGGCCTCCTGGTAAAACGAATAATTCCCCATTTTATACATCCAAAAGAAATGTCTCCCCTCGCCGTCATCGCCTATGCCGCCGCCTTCATCTTCGCCCTGTTGGTCACCGCATGTGGCCACTATTACATCGAACCTGTCAACCTCCTTTCGCCCTTCATCGCTGCCGCCCATGACTTCCCCCTCGAGGTCTTCGTCGAGACCACTGTCACCATCGATGATTTTGATTTCGCCAATCTTCCGGAGTTGCATGAACACCCGGCAGCACTTATCGAACCCACCACCGCCACCATACCGCCCATTGTCATTCGCCCTCGCAACGCAATGCTCCAAAATGTCAGTGATCACCTCGCTGAAATCCTCGTCCTCTACGCCCAGTTCGCAGAACCATTAGACTTCGTTACAGGGCTCACCATCACCACCGACCCGCACTCCCTTACTCTCGAAGAAAGGGATTCAGCTTTGGCACAAGCAAAGCAACTGCAACTGGCAGTGCGGAGCCTTCAATGGCAAGCAGAGACAGCAGCAGCAGACTTAGGCAATGTCGTCACTTGGCTCGAGTCATGGCAGGATCACGCATGGACAACTGCATGGTAGAAGTCGGCGACTTCTCGCATACGAAGGGGGTAATGTTACAGTTTCTTCTTCATTTCAGCTTCCTGTCTCAACGGACTGTTTCATACCCATCATTTCCCTTTAAGCTGCGCATAGTACAGCCAGGACGCTATCTCCTTTCATAGCTACCTTCACATTTCCTTTCTCAGGTAGTCATTGTTTCATTCCCTTTACGGTTTCCTTTGTTCTCTAATCATATATAAACTCCATGTATCATAGAGTAACTCCAGTTCCAACTTAGACGAGTTTTGCTCTCAACATCGATTGACTAGAATGCTCTTTTCTCTCATCGCTCTCAAGGCCTTTGTCATCGTTTGACTTAGCGTCTGAACTCTTTGTCCAGTGGCTGGGAGCGGACCGAGACTCTGCTTGTCACTGCTGACTTAGAACAAACCACGACGAGGGCATTGTCCGTAACAGATGGCTCATTATTTACATGGACAACATTTTGATCTGTGGGAAAACCAAGGAAGAAGTACGAAAACGCACAGAACGCGTCTTGGAACGACTACAGGAAAATGATCTATTCCTGAAACTCGAAAAGTGCAAATTCTGCGTTCAAGAAGTCAAATTTTTAGGCATGGTCATCACCCCCGGACATATACAGATGGATCCCGTCGAACTTGCAGGAATTCGTGACTGGCCAACGCCAACAACAGTCAAGCAAGTCAGATCCTTCCTTGGATTTGGAAACTTCTATCGGAGATTTATTGGCAATTTCGCCGCCATAGCGAAACCACTAATGGATCTTACAAAGAAAGGTTTACTTTTCAATTGGACGACTACTTGTCAGAACGCGTTTGATCAACTTAAGAGCAAGTTTTCCTCTATGCCCGTTTTACACATGCCAGACCCCACCTGACCATTTATTCTTCAAACGGACGCCTCAAACAAAGCTACAGGAGCAGTACTTAAACAAGAAGACACAACTGGAACGCTTCACCCATGTGGATTCATTTCCCATGCTTTGATGCTCACAGAACAGAATTATCAGATCTACGATCGAGAACTCCTCGCAATCATTAAGGGATTACAGGCATGGCGACACTTACTCCATGGATCACCACACCCAATAGTGGTTCATTGCGATCATAAGAATCTCTTATTCTATCGGACACCCCAACGATTAACTCCTCGACAAGCACGATGGTCCATGATGCTCTCAGAATTTGACCTGAAAATTGAACATGTACCTGGCACTAAAATGTTCGAAGCAGATGCCCTTTCTCGCCGACCTGATCATATGACAGGTGAGGATGCTCAAGACGATGAGACAATGCTACCAGATAACAAGTTCATTCACCTCATCGCTACAGACCTAGCTCAGGAAATCAGAGACGCCACAGCCCTTGACAGCTTTGGGCGCACGATCATTGAAGTTATTGAAACCCAACGCGCCCCACCAATTAAATCCAAGCTCCAGGACTGGGCGTTTGTCAACGGAATCATTCAATATATTGACAGAGCATACATCCCAGATAACGGAACGCTCAGGACACAGATTGTCAAATCAGTTCATGAATTGCTCACCTCAGGACACCCAGGACGCATGAAAACCCTTGAACTACTACAACGCAATTACTGGTGGCCAGGAATGTATAGACACATCAAAGAATGGATCACAGGTTGCGCCACTTGCCAACAGATGAAAGTGAATACTCATCCAAACACACCAGCTCTTTTACCTATTGGATCTAAGGCGACTCGCCCATTCCAACAAGTTACACTGGATTTTATCACAGATCTACCCATTGCAGATGGATATGATTCGATTCTGGTCACGGTGGACCATGGTCTTATGAAGGGGGTAATTCTTACTCCTTGCAAGAAAACCATCGACGCCTTAGGAACAGCCAATCTTTACATTTCAGAAATATTCAAACGCTTTGGACTACCAGATATACTCATCTCGGATCGAGGACCACAGTTTTCGGCTAAAGTCTTCCAGGAAATCAGAAAGACGCTAGGAATTGATCACAGAATGAGCACAGCCTATCATCCACAGACCAACGGAGAAACAGAACGTGTTAATCAAGAATTAGAAGTATACCTTCAAATATTCTGCGCAAACGAACCTCACAGATGGAAACAATTACTCCCAATCGCCGAATTTGCTCATAATAATCGACATCACGACTCAGTAAAAGCATCTCCATTTCAACTCATGTACGGAGCAAACCCTGTTGCGCTACCAACTGCTGTGCAAAAAATGACAACCCCTGCCGCTGAAGAACGCTTACAGCTATTGAGAAAAGCTAGGGAAGAAGTGTTAGCAGCACATGAGCTAGCAAGACAGATGGTTGCACGACGAGTCAGGGACAAAGCAATCAAATTCGCCGAAGGAGACAAAGTATGGCTCGAAAACAGAAATCTCAACATACCATATCAGTCTAGGAAACTGGCGCCTAAACAAGAAGGACCCTTTATCGTCGAACAGGTACTAGGACCAGTAACATATAAGCTCAAGCTACCAAAACAATGGCGCATTCATCCAGTCTTTCATACATCACTCCTTATGCCATATAGGGAAAATGAAACGCATGGACCAAATTACACGACTCCTCCCCCTGATCTCATAAATGGACAAGAAGAGTTTGAAGTGGAAGCGATTCTCACACATCGAAAACGCGGAGCAGGATATCAATATTTGGTTAACTGGAAAGGATACGGCCCGAATGACAACTCTTGGGAACCTGAACGCAATCTAAGCAATGCTGCGGACGTCCTACGAGCATATAAACTCAGACGACAATTGTAAAACCCATGTCTCGCTATCGAAACCGCCAAGTTCTCAAACAAAACATCCGATACACGAAGAAATATTGTTCCACCTGAGGACGATACACCCCAAAACTATATGAAAGCTTCAAAGGACGACTAATCACATTTCCTACCTATCACCTTCCGGTCACCTCTTTAGAACCGCCTCGGCAGATCAATTATATTCGAACTCAAGCAACTCAATTAATTGGATGCAGGACTCCCAGACTCACTCATGGACACCTGACCTACCCACAAGGCTACGTTGAAATCCCATTCAACACTCATCTACACTATCTCCCAAAGTATGAGGATCTCACATTCACTCTTGAAGAATTACCATCCTATCCTGAGGCAATGTCACCCTATCTCTCATCACCTAACAGACCCCTGAATCACACACACGATGTATATGCTGAGGCAGTCATTCGTCAGGAAAATCCAGAAGCATTTGATTTAATTCAACGGTTAGATTGCACAAACCGAGCGATAGAACTCCACAGATGGGCTGTTGATCAACGATTCCCTGATACAATATCAAGCCTCAGCCGAGCACTTGAGAGCCTTGACTTCCTGGATAGGTTTAATAGCACGGACGGACCTACTGTACCTAATTCACCCGAAAGCTTAACGCCACAAGACCCTACCCCCTGAAACGAACAATAACCATGAGAACGAAATCTCTACTGTCACCAGGAACGAGCTGAGCAAATCAGAAGATTCTGATGAAGGACTTGATTATGTTCCCAGCATCAGAGCGCCCCCGTTCTCTTACCAAACTACAGATGGAGAACTCCGGACAATTGACTGGGAAGATGAGCTGTTCAACGAATAAAAAGGGCCCCAATAACACGAATGCTTTCTCAATCCCATATTGTCGAAAAGGAAAATGTCTTCCCTCACCATCATCGCCTACGCCGCCGCCCTCATCTTTGCCCTGCTGGTCACCGCATGTGGCCATTATTACATTGAACCGATCAATCTCCTCTCGCCCTTCATTGCCGCCACCCATGACTTCCCCCCTTGAGGTCTTCGTCGAGACCACTGTCACCATCGACGACTTCGATTTCGCTGATCTCCCAGAGCTGCACAAACATCCTGCAGCTCTCGTCGAACCCACCACCACCATTGCACCACCCATCATCATTCACCCGCACAATGCAATGCTCCAAAATGTCAGCGACCGCCTAGCCGAAATCCTTGTCCTCTACACTCAGTTTTCCGAACCCTTGGACTTCGTCACATGACTCACCATCACCGCGGATCCCCACTCCCTTACTCTTGAAGAAAGGGACTCGATGCTAGCACAAGCAAAGCAACTACAACTAGCGGTTCATAGTCTTCAATGGCGAGCAGAAACTGCGGCAGCCGACTTAGGAAATGTCGTCACTTGGCTCGAGTCACGACAGGATCACGCATGGACAACTGCATGGTAGAAGTCGGCGACTTCTTGCATACGAAGGGGGTAATGTTACAGTTTTCTCTTCGTTTCGTCTTCCTGTCTCAGCGGACTGTTTCATATCCATCATTTCTCCTTAACTGCGCATCATACAGCCTGGACGCTATCTCCTTTTCATAGTTACCTTCGTCTTTCCTTTCTCAGGTAACCATAGCTTTATTCCTTTTATCGTTTCCCTTGTTCTCTGATCGTATATAAACCCCATGTATCATAGAGTAACTCTAGTTCCAACTTAGACGAGTTTTGCTCTCAACAACGATCGACTTGAACGTTCTTCTCTCTCATTGTTCTCAAGGCCTTCGTCATTGTTTGACTTAGCGCCTGAACTCTTTGTCCAGTGGCTGGGAGCGGACCGAGACTCTGCTTGTTGCTGTTGACTTAGAACAAACCACGACGAGGGCATCGTCCGTAACAGCCCTCAACGCGGCTATCACCAGTTTGACCCTTAGAGGGTATTTTCTTTTATATTTTCTTTTATTTACATATATTTAATTACAGTTCTATACACAAATATGTACATACACTAAAAAGTGTATATAAGACCTGTAGATAGAAAATATACATTCAGTTGCTCTTTCTTGCTTTCCAGCATGTGAGTATCTCCACTCTATGAGTGCAAGACCTGGAGAGGTCTCTGGTCACTGTCTATGACAGTGATACAATACTCTTGTCATCACAAATGTATGACTCTGTGTCTAACGGACATATGAGCTCATCATTCATAACAGTGATGACCACTGAGACAAACTATGTCTGACAGACATATGATTGCTGCTCAACAGGTTATGGGCCCCGATAAGCCCGTCATTGTTGTCAACAATGACAAAACATGTCTCAAGGACATGATCAACGACAATGAAAAATTTTCACATTTTTCAAATTATTTTTTATGAAACAAGACACTAATAAAACATGTTTCATAGATAAAGATATCACATACTATGTTGTCCTCCAAGACTTCCACTGGCATTGATTCTATCAACACCTTTTCTGGGATTGACTACCGTGTTTGGGCAGAAAGGATGAAATCCTACCTTCTTCATATCGGATCGTGGGCTATCATCAATCAATCATTTCCGAAACCATCCCCTCCTCCTGATGCCACCACCGCTACACTTACTGCTGCTGCCGCCACCGAATACAAAAAGGATCTTTGAGAATGGCAGAAACTAAATGATTCTTGTTACGGACAATGCCCTTGTCGTGGTTCATTCTAAGTCAACAGCAACAAGCAGAGTCTCAGTCTGCTCCCAGCCACTGGACAAAGAGTTCAGATGCTAAGTCAAGCGATGACAAAGGTCTTGAGAGCGATGAGAGAGAATAGCATTCAAGTCAATCGTTGTTGAGAGCAAAACTCGTCTAAGTTGGAACTAGAGTTACTCTATGGTACATGGGGTTTATATATGGTTAGGGAACAAAGGAAACCGTAAAGGGAACGAGGCAATGACTACCTAAGAAAGGTAACGTGAAGGTAGCTATAAAAGGAGATAGCATCCAGGCTGTACAATGCGCAGTGTAAGGGGAAATGATGGAGATGAAACAGTCCGCTGAGACAAGAGACTGAAACAAAGAGGAAACTGTAACAATTCTGCCCTTGGAGCTCTACGTCTCAAAGTATCAGATTCGATCAGGTGACATATTGCTGCTGAAGATGAGCTTATCAAAGCATGGACAACCCTGGAAAATAGCTATAAAAAGACGACACCAGCACTCATTTTTGAACAATTTCAAAAAGCAGTTAAATTTCAACTCTCAGGAAAGGATCCTGTACCGGAGATTGAGAGACTAGGCTCGTACTTTGCACAGCTCAGAGAGGACAAAGTCGATATCCCTGACTTTATGCAAGCATTGATACTCGCTGCCGCTCTTCCAAAAGAATGGACTGCTGTTTCTACGGCTATGTTCCAACTTTACGGAACTGAAAAATTTACTTTCGAACCAATCTCTGATTCTATCATTGGAGAATATCGAAGGGGATATGCTATGAAGCAACAGTACAACTTGAGAGATAAAGTGAATAAAATCAGTGGAGTTAAAAGGAAGGAGAAAGATGCATCATGGAACAATCAGAAGAAGGATGACAATAACCAGCGTCAGGGTTCTGATGAATCCAAAAATGAAAGACCTCGCCCTTGCAAGGGTTTTAGAGGCAAGGGAAAGAAACGTGCCCAAGAAGCAGACATTCCTCCTGAATCAGATCAGGAACAGAATGCCATTGAGATAATATCTCTGGCTCTTTCCATTGCGGCTAGAAATGTACAAGCCCACATGCACCCTTCAGCTACTTGATTCACAGGTCAGTCAAAATAGGGAAAGGGAACATGGAAAAAATCTAGAGACACTAGATCACTTGCTGAATGCATTGGCATCACACCAATGACAGAGACGTTGAAAATACTTGACACTGTCACAAAAGATGAATTATCTTTTGAACCACCTCCTAAATGCAAAAGATCTACCATAGATCTTGATTATTCAACAGTAGGAGACCCATATGACATTTTAGAAGAAATGTTATTTGATGATGGTCAAAAAGATTATGAAATCCCAAAGGATCTGTTTGATGATCAAATGGATCCTCTCTTTGATGATGATGCTGTGAGCCTTGGTGACAAGTTAAGTCATTCATTTGTCAATAGAGAAACTACTAAACACTTTTCACAGCGACATGGTAGTATAAATGTATATAGTAAAAATATACATTATTTTTCTCATTGCAATAATTGTGTGAAATGTAAAGAAAATGAGTCGTCATGGATCCTAGATTCAGGAGCATCATTACACTTTACTCACAATCAAAATGACTTCTTATATTATTGATCACTAATTGATAAAAGGTTTGTACAAACCGCTGCTAAAGGTAAAACTTTACAGATACTAGGCGTAGGTGCCGTTATGATCAAAATTATCGTCAATGGAAAGACAGATATTAAATTGATCAGGCCAGTCTTTTATATACCTGATATGGATACGAGATTACTCTCCATGGGAACATTCCTAAATCAAGGATATTCCCTTTCAGGAAATAAAGATCATATCAATCTAATCAAAGAATCTTCCATTATAAGATTCTCACCACATGAACAAGGACAGACCATATATTGGTTAGATTCTGAAATTCATAGTGAATCAATAAATGTTGTAACACGAAAACCTGATTTTCATATATGGCATAAATGCTTGGGACATCCACAAGACAAAGTAATCCGTAAAGGAAAAATTCATCTAGAAATATCCCTGTTCCTAAACAGAAACAGACTTGTTCAGGATGTGCTAAAGGAAAAATGAGCAGTAAATCCTTTCCAGAGTCACAAAGTAGAGCTTTGTCTCCTTTTGACTTAATACATTCAGATCTCAAAGAAATCTCAATGATATCATATCACAAATATAAATATTTTGTGACATTTATCGATGACTTCTCAGGACATTTATGGATTGGTTTACTCAAGAAGAAATACAATACAGAATCTTCACTGAAACAGTTTGTTGCCTTAATAAAGAACAAATATCAAAAATTGCCTAAGAAATGGCAATTTGATGGAGGAAGCAAATTCACTAAAAGTGAAAAATACCTCAAAGATCTCGGTATTGAGATCCAAAAATCATTACCATATACATCACAACAAAATGGCAGAGCTGAAAGAATGAATCGAACTATTTGGGAAAAGTCACAATCCCTTAGATTTGATGCCTGCTTACCACAATCATGGTGGGAATTTGCACTTGAACATGCAGTATACCTATATAATAGGACTCCCATAGCTCGCAATAAATGGCAGACACCATATTTTCTTATTGAAAAGAAAAAACCGAATGTATCGGATTTGCGAGTATTTGGATGCCAAGCTTATGTGTATATCCCTGCTGAACACAGACAAAATAAGCTTGAAGCCAGATCGAAGATGATGATTTTTCTGGGATATAAAAATGGAATGAAAGGGTATAAATTCATGAACCCTGAAAACAACACCATTTTTATGGGAACTACAGCAGTATTCGACAAAACAAAATTTCCAAAATGTCGAAACTCTAATCAAATTCCCACATTCCTCAATCCAGAGGAAGAGTTTGAGGATCTCATGCCAGAAATACCTCATGGAACGTCTAAAGAACATAATACATCAGATGAAGAAGAAGATTCATCAAAATCAGAGAGTGATAGTAACTCATCTGATGAATCTAGTATATCTCCCAAAGGAAAGGGATCTGATAGTTCAAATGACAATCCTAAAAGTGATGATTCAGATGATTCTGAAAGTGATGATTCAGATGATCAAAGAGAAATTGAAGAAGATCTATTTGCTCCTTCAAGACCTTCATCTCCAAGACCAACTAGAACTAAGCGATCAGTAAACCGACCTGATAACATCTATGGAGACTTAGATCCAGTTGAAATCGAGAAAATTGATAGAAGAACGAGATTAAATTGTTTCACGATTAATAAATTATTATCATGTGCAATTCCTATCAAAGAAACAGCTAATGCAGCTGTACCTGAACACCATCATGAAATATTTTGTTTACCAGTCAGCAAACAAAAAGACTGGATTAATGCCGAAAAGAAAGAATGGGATATGCTCATTAAAAGAGGTGTAATAATAAATCTACAACATCTCCCTGAAGGCCGAAAGGCTATAGGTTGCAGATGGGTTTATGTCCAAAAAGACAATGGACGTAAAAAAGCTCATCTAGTTGCCCAGGGATTTTTGTTACAGTTTCCTCTTTGTTTCAGTCTCTTGTCTCAGCAGACCGTTTCATTTCCATCATTTCCCCTTATACTGCGCAGTGTACAGCCTGGACGTTATCTCCTTTTATAACTACCTTCACATTTCCTTTCTTAGGTAGTCATTGCCTCATTCCCTTTACAGTTTCCTTTGTTCCCTAACAGTATATAAACCCCATGTACCATAGAGTAACTCTAGTTCCAACTTAGACGAGTTTTGCTCTCAACAACAATCGACTTGAACGCTCTTCTCTCTCATCGCTCTCAAGGCCTTTGTCATCATTTGACTTAGCGCCTGAACTCTTTGTCCAGTGGCTGGGAGCGGACCGAGACTCTGCTTGTCGCTGTTGACTTAGAACGAACCACGACGAGGGCATCGTCCGTAACAATTTTCCCAAATAGATGGCATTGACTATGATGAAATATTCTCTCCAGTAGTAAGATATGAGACATGTCATCTCATACTTGCACTTGCAGCACTAGAAAATCTATATATATCATTTCTAGACGTGACTGCTGCTTTCCTATATGGAAAATTGGATGAAGAAATATATATGAAACAACCACCTGGTTTTATTGATAAAGCATGGTATATCGATTACATCGTGCACTTTATGGATTAAAACAAGCTTCATTAGCTTGGTGGAAATCATTAGACAAGTCAATGGAAAAAATGGGCTTCATACGAATACATTCAGATGCTGGTGTATTTATTTTTAAACAAGGAACCAACATAGTCATAGTGATAATCTATGTCAATGACTCAATGTTTTTGGGATCTAACAAAATCATAACATTGCGTAAAAAGCAGGAGTTTATGAATAGATGGGAATCTAAAGATCTGGGAGATCTTATTGATGGTCAATCGAAAAAGTTCTTATCATTTCAAATAAAGAAAAATGGAAATATCATTACCATTGATCAAAAACCCTATTTGCATAAAATAATCCAAAGATTAGGAATGAGTGATGCAACTCATACAAATACTCCTCTTCCTACTGGATATGAACCAATTAAAAATGATCAATCATTAGATCATACGATTAGATCTCAATATCAATCAGTTATTGGTTCATTATTATATTTGATGATTGGAACAAGATCAGACATTTGTTTTGCTGTAATAAAAATGTCGCAATTTTTAGCAAATCCATCATCAGATCATTTAAAACATGCAATAGGAATGGCTAGATATTTAGCCAAATCAATAGATCTCTGCATAAAATACGACGGATCATTAAGATCTGGCTTAATGAGTTATACAGACTCAGATTGGGCTTCAGATAAAAATGATCGTCATTCCACATCTGGATTCTTTACTCTCTTATCAGGAGGAGTAGTATCTTGGACGTCTAGGAAACAGAAAACAGTGGCACTATCATCGACAGAAGCCAAATATATGGCTTTATCTGACTGTGCTAGAGAGAATAAATGGATTAGATCTATTCTTACAGAAATCCATTTCCCTATAACAATTGCACCAATATACGGTGACAATATGGGATCTCTATTTATTGCAAATAATCCTGTTACTGAAAAACAATCCAAACATATTGATATTAAATATCATCATATATGAAAACTCATAGATAAAAAAGAAATTGAATTATGATTCATTAAAGGATCTGAAAATCCTGCAGATATTCTAACTAAAAATCTTGGTCGAATATTATTTCAAAAATTTATACCAATGTTAGGTTTATCAGAATCATTAAATTGATTACTGATGGCCCTGGAGTAGGGCCTTAAACTGCTTCATTTTACTGCGATAAAGGGAACAGTCTATCACTGTTGAGATTACTCCAGTTAAACCCAAAGAATATTGAACAGCTGTATCATTATGGGAAAAATAGGAAACCCCGCAGTAAAAAACAACAACCGATACTAACAATTGGAGGACACTCCAATGTTGGACATGAATGCGAGTGCTCATCTTGCTGCCAATTTGAGCAAAACCCACCTCCACCTCCTAAAAGAATACAGCCTTTGATCACAATGACTCTGGCTGTTGCCATGTGGATGGACCAAGCCCTCCAAGGATGTGATCCTTGGACATTTCCTCCTAAAGCCTTTTGGGCTTGGCAACTAAAAGAGAGATGGAGATGTGAAGGTGTCTCTGGACACATTTCTTTTGAAGATTTTTGAAAGAAATATACATATCTCTTCTTGCAGACTTGTGAGAAGATCGTTACTAATCAGTACATGACTGTACAGATTATGGGGGGGTGTTGAATGACCTTCACCCCAAATACCCCTAAATATAGCCCTCAACATGGCTATCACCAGTTTGACCCTTAGAGGGTATTTTCTTTTATATTTTCTTTTATTTACATATATTTAATTACAGTTCTATACACAAATATGTACATACACTAAAAAGTGTATATAAGACCTGTAGATAGAAAATATACGTTCAGTTGCTCTTTCTTGCTTTCCAGCATGTGAGTATCTCCACTCTATGAGTGCAAGACCTGGAGAGGTCTCTGGTCACTGTCTCTGACAGTGATACAATACTCAAAACACCTGGAGAGGTGTTCTATGACAGTGATACAATACTCTTGTCATCACAAATGTATGACTCTGTGTCTAACGGACATATGAGCTCATCGTTCATAACAGTGACGACCACTGAGACAAACTATGTCTGACGGACATATGATTGCTGCTCAACACCTCTGCCCCTAAGTGGCCCGGGCAGCAATGCCCAATAGGATTTGTTTTCTGTTCTTCATTTTCAAGCATGGCTGACATTTCTCTTTTTTTAGGTTTGGCTATTGCTACCTTGATGGAGAAGAGGATGCCCACCCTGGATTTGGCAATGAACTGACTGTTTTTTGTAAGTCAAGTATTCAATACAATGAGCATTACTAACTGGTTCCAAAGTGTCACAGTCAATGCTTTGGTGGTTGTACCGAGTTGATGCAACTTGTCAAATCACGACGTCATGGCTATGCATGTGAGAAGCATAGGACCCTGACCAAGTTCTACATGTAAGCCCCTGAAGCACGACATTGCCAGGTTCAGGACAGGAATGGTGAGGTAGTGGGCAAAGGACGTCGGACCTTGACCAAGTCTTCCATTTGGAACTCGTTATCTGATGAAGCCACTGGGGAGGATGCCTAGTATGAGGCCAAGCAGGGTGTATGCCTTTGTGATGAAGCTTTCAGAAGTATGGCGTTTGATGAACTGGCACCTGTCTCCCTGGACTTGGGACACCCGTCAAGGAACTAGGCAATGATGACTCGAACAGTAGGCTTTGCTTTTCTACAGTGACAAATGTGACTGATGAGTTTCGTATACGTTTACAGTTCTGACATCTCTCGAGACGGTTTTTCTTTGTTGTCTTTTTATTAGTTACCTTTCTTTTTCCTGCGTTGGTAGCTTTTCCCCTCTGGCCCAAGGGGTTTTTAACGCACCTGACGTGAGGACCCTTGAACCATTTTTAGTTACTGGTTTCTGATGTAAAAAGTGTTTCTCTAAATGTATAATGGGATTTAAGATGGCCAATCTCACTGTTTGATATGAGAGTTTGAACCTGAGGATGCTGATGTTCGTCACAAGTTGGTCACGCTGTTCAGCCCTGTGCTCTAGTTGATTTGTGTACGACATCATTCCCACTGGTCTCAATTATACATGTCTAAGCAAAAGGACAGTATTTCCCTTTGGCTGTTTCGGCACTATCTTCGGAGACTGCCGACTGAGCCTTAGTCATTGCTTTGTCATCGCGAGCCTGTGAGCCACACAAGTAGACTAGCGCAAAGTCCACGTGTTAGGAGTGATCCTCTCACGTGTGCAGCATGTCGGCAGTCGGTCCCATCAGCGGGCTGGCAGTCCAATGTCCCAGGGAGCGGGAGGCACACCCCATCTACGAACTCAGCTCTGGGCGGCTGACTCAGTGTGCTTGCTAACAAGACACTGCATGTCTACGTTACTGGATAAGTTGAGTAGCGGTGTCTACTATAACGAGGCGTTAGGGCAGCGGTGAAAGCCCTCTGACGAGCCCCTTCGCAAGGGCGAAACGCCAAAGCCCTGAGTCTTGTACTCGTGGGTTCGATCCCAAGACTTGGCAACCTTTGGCTGTTTCGGCACTATCTTCGGAGACTGCCGACTGAGCCTTAGTCATTGCTTTGTCATCACGAGCCTGTGAGCCACACAAGTAGACTAGCGCAAAGTCCACGTGTTAGGAGTGATCCTCTCACGTGTGCAGCATGTCGGCAGTCGGTCCCATCAGCGGGCTGGCAGTCCAATGTCCCAGGGAGCGGGAGGCACACCCCATCTACGAACTCAGCTCTGGGCGGCTGACTCAGTGTGCTTGCTAACAAGACACTGCATGTCTACGTTACTGGATAAGTTGAGTAGCGGTGTCTACTATAACGAGGCGTTAGGGCAGCGGTGAAAGCCCTCTGACGAGCCCCTTCGCAAGGGCGAAACGCCAAAGCCCTGAGTCTTGTACTCGTGGGTTCGATCCCAAGACTTGGCAAATTTAGCATGTCTAGTACATGCGGAGGTATGTGTTGGCTACTGATATGGTCAAGTATGACTAATTGGGGTTTCATGTTCACTGGTTCTTGTTCTATAATGAACGTATTGTTGGTTGCCTTGATTCCTTCCGTCAGCCATTTTGGGAAAGTCCACTACATGAATAATCGCAACAACAGCAGCAACTGTTGAGTTCTGCAATGGCACAGGAATCCTCCACAAATTACGTTGACCCCCCTTACCCTTCTAGTATAAAATACCCTTTGCTGTCTGCCAAATCATGTCTGAAAGTACTCAGCCCATCCTCACACCTGAGTTCGCCCTCCTTGGGTCAGGACATTGATCCGTTGACACCTACTGCCAAAGTCTGAGACAAGAAAACTAAAGTCAACCATGAATAGCATATTGCGACCTTCACTGATGGCGGCGAAGGAAAAGTTCATCTGCGTATGGAACGTCGAATTCAGCATCCGGCCAAGGACCATGGTCAAATTACATATGTTCAAGAAGTGGGCCGACAATGATGTATCTCTCTACCCAGATGGTCAACTGGTGCAAGATGAGAAAGACGATAAGAACCAAAAACTTATTGTGAATCATATCGCTTTTCCCAAAGGCGACCGTATCAACTGGTCTTGCTCGCCTGCGCCATCAGGTAATATAATGTCTATGTGGTAGCAAACAATGTTTGTGTATGGGCAAGGTATACCGAGTGCAATGTATTGGATATATGAGCAGAGGCACTTTACCGTGTCTGAGTATCGTTGGTACTAGGGCTCCCGAAGTTCGGTTCAGTTCGGTTCGGGGTCACTTTTGGCTGAACCTGAACCTGAACTGACTAGTACTTGCCTGAACTGAACCTGAACTGAACCTGAACCTACTTGAACCGGTTCTGTCGGTTCGGTTCGGGTTCAGTTCGGGTTCAAACCGAAGAACCGTGTGAAAAACTCCATTTTTGGATATTTGAGCAAAAAAACAAAATTAAACTGCATCCCCATTACTATACAGCAGTGCCACACTCACAGGAGGCTTTATAAAAGCATATATATGCTGCAGCAAGCAGTTAATTTGCAGATGGCAAGTCAGGTAGGCTGCAGATAAGTGGGCAGCAAGCAACTGAACCACTGGCAATTGCTACAACAAATATAATGTCATAATTCTCACTTCCTGAACTGTGGAAACAATCAATGAATCATGTGACATCCATGGAATATACTGTGCAATGATAGGAATTTGTGTATAGTAGGTTTGAACCATAGTTCAGAATTGAACTTCAGAAAAAGTATAGACAGGGCTAATGCAAAGTCATGATTCTGACTCTTTGAACCATGGGAAACTTTTATACATAATGTGACATGAATGAAAATATACTGTTTTTAACATGCCTGTGGGGGTGGATGGGTTAGATCATGCACAAACTGTCTCTTGATGATGTGAGATAAATGAAAAAAAACCTGCCTGGCTTGATGAGCCAATTGGATGCTCATCGGTCTCAGAGTGGTAAAAGTCAATCTCTGTGACCTCCTTGAGTGATCCATCTGGGTTGAGCACAGCCATGACAGCTGGGCATGGTGGCACAATGAGTTGGTGCCAATATGGAGTGCGCGGGAATGGTTGTCACACTCCTGTCACATTTCAATGTGACGCCAGCCAGAGTGCCAGCCGGAATGCCTCCAGCCTCACATGCAATTGGTTCGGGGTTCGGTTCCGGTTCAGAACCGGTTCTTGAATCCTGGTAGCTGCCCGAACCAGAACCGGAACCAACACCCATTGCCAGAACCAGAACCAGAACTGAACCTGAACCGTTGGTTCGGTTCTGCCGGTTCCGGTTCGAACCGAAGTTCAGAACCGAACTTCGGGAGCCCTAGTTGGTACCCAAGCCGCGCAGTCGACCCCGCTGATGGGGGGAGGTCAACGGTCCAGAACCGTCTACTAGTACCTGAGGCGTGGTGTTCCGAGAAACGAGTTGTCTGAACACGACTGACGACATGTGGGCGGAACAGGCAAACTCCTTTCACTCTTTTGTTGGCGTGCTGAAGCATCCACAACCAAGCATTACATCTTGTGCTTTGTGTTTGGTACCACTAGCTACTTTTCAATAAACTTTTCTATACAAAAAGAAACAGCAGTTGGCGATCCGCAAGCATACTTTACAACATATCAAAACGTTGATCAACACCTACTGAAAGCGATCTCATTGATTTCTCGTCGGAGGCGTATTCCACGCAACGTTGTCGTCGTCCAATATTTCTGCCTGTGTCTCCATTAACCTCATTGCTCGCGGGGGGAAGCACGGGACGTACAGGCCTACCATGAGTCGCCCTGTCGAAGCAGTCTGGTTCCTGAGGAGCGTGTAGTGCTACTGGGACTGCCATATCGCTCTGTCAAGAAGGGAAAGCGAGATGGGCGTCAGCACCAACTCGGAGTCGACAATGCATTGACAGGGGACACACGCACCGTCCTCGTAAATGTATAATTGCCTCTTTGAAGCCAGAGAGGCGTCGATCCATGGTTACCCTGGTCCGCATATGGAGCACGGCATCCTGTCATGACATGCGAGGCGGGAGAAAGTTCCTGAGATCTTCGAAGACGGAAGAGTTTGAACATAGTGGTAGGGCGCGGTCCGGTGGGCAAAGGAGAGAGAAGATGGGCGCTGCGAGACAACTGGAGTGTGAGAGGGTTGGTGTAGGTAAGGCTAGGGGCTGCTAACTGTTTTGTAATCGTACCACGATAATTACGATAATGCATTATCAAGAACTTCGATTGGACGTTACGTTAGGGTGGGTGGTATGTAATACAGATGCTGGCAGAGTGGAGGCGGTGAGAGACAAAGGGACGCGTCAGACAGTACCATTGGCAACGACTCATCAGGATAGCGGTGGAACTATGCTCGCTCGTTTTGCGGCTCCTGGTGTTCAGAGTCGGACTGCTTCGTTCGATCCTGATGGACCTGTCGCGGTGGAAAATACTGGGGCCCACGTTTATCCGCTCCGGATTAGCGAGCACGCGCCCTTACGACGGCGTTCCTCCTGAGAGGGAAGACGGACGCTACGCTGTACCGTTTTCATCGAGGAGCAGATCGCCTCGATAGACGGCAGATAATTCACTGTTGTGGTGGAATCGGAATGCAATAAAGATGAGTCAATTTGTTGCGTGACGTAGTCCTGGACAGAGGTTTGAAGCGGTGGCGCTCGTCCTCCATTGTGCCTTACACCCATATTCTTAAACAGTTTACTGGCGTTAAAGGAGCGTGAAATTGAAAGGCAGCTAACTTTCGAAATTGATCACATTAAGCGGAGCTCTCCGCGAAGAGCGCCACTTAGACATGACCATATTGAATTTGGCACTGTGAGCTCGTCAGTGCTGGGATCGTGATAGATTTGAAGACTCACAGTTGTTAACCGCCGATCATGGTCAGGTTTGGAGCCTTCGCAGAAATCTACAAACGTAAGCCATGTTTCGGCCCGTGGATGCAAGACGATGATTGACGCAACCAATGCACAATTCCAAAAAGAAGTTTTGGAATCGAATCGAGCCACGATCGCGCATCTTCAAGAGGCTCAGGTGGCGTCAAGCTTTCATGGCATTCGACTGTGCTGAATCGGCACCAATTCTTCATAAACTTCTTCTTACTCCGGATCCATAATGGCGCCTGTCAGATAAGCGTGACCATTCCGCGTGACGCTTTTCCTTGTCACTCAATTATTAACCTACGGATCGCCGTCATGTCTGCAACCACGCCCAAAGTCAAGTTACGGCTATCTTTCGGCAATGTAACCAGGCTTGCATTGTCAATCCCACTTGATACATGCGGCACGTTTTCCATTAACCCTCTCAAATGGCTGCGATTTCTAGGGTTTGCTATTTATGGACAAGAAGGCTACCTCTCTACATCGGAAGCTGGCCCAGAGATCGACAATTATACAGCAGATATAGAGGCTCGTTCATATTATTTCATATCAGAAGGTAAGGTGGATTGACGTGCAGTAAAACCTTACTAATGTTGCTAACCTTTCCAGGTGAAGCTCGCCTTGTCGATGCCGATGCATTGGACGACAGAACATCGGACGACAGAACATCGGATTCTTCAGATCTGTCTACCCGCCGATTTGATTTCAGGGCCGACGTGATTGAGCGAGATGGGACCTGTGTGCTAACAGGAGATCAAGCGAGGCAATGCATTGCGTGCCATATCATCCCCCATGCCAAGGGAAGCAATGTTCGTCCTTCCGAATCTTCTATAGCAACTTTCTCACTTAATCAAGTACATGTCGAACGTCGTCCGTCACCGAGGCGAAGCATATGATTACGCCGATGACATTGACGACATTGATGACATTCGGAATGGACTTCTGCTAAATAACTGTTTCCATATCTCGTTTGGAGCTGGTGAAGTAGCGTTCCTGAAGGTCTGCTGTTATTTCCATCCAGGGTTATCTGAAACTTAAGTATCTCATAGACGCCCAACTTTGCTTTGACCGTTGATGATATTCCTTACAGCACACGAAGGGAAGCCAATGGAGCGAGCCCCGACAGTCGCCTTACGTTGCACTATTTCGCCGACGTATTTCAGCTTGGCACTGTGATTGCCACTGTGGCTCCCCGCAACACTGATGTGCGGCAACCTCAAGACACCAGCGAATGGCCACCTTCTATCATTCTCGATCTCTTCTATGCTGTGGCCGCTATCAAAGCATGGAGTCCAAAATCCTTTATCAAATATGTCCGAGAACAGTCGAAGGATGCTTATTACACTGGTGATGATGAATATGACGACGACGAAGATAATGACAATGTGTTGGATAGTAGTGGACCAAGTCATGTTGATGCGCAGAAGGGTGACCAAACAACAGGACAATCTGGATCTAACCGTTATGCTCTACGTAGCAGAAACAAGACGTCAAACGTTCACCTGGAAAAAAGACGGTTCGCTGATTTGATGGGTGGGGTGTGCGCGCTGTGGATGCAGTCTTCGAAAGAGGACAAGCCAAAGCCGAAAGATGATCATGCTTCGAGTCTTCGCAACGAAAGTGTTAAGAAGTGGTTACAATCAATAGAGAATCCCACGACAAATTAGATTTTTTGTGCATTGGTAATCAATGGACTTTTAGATCAGGAGAAACCGAGAACCTGGAGTAGAAAACGAAGGGCACAAGTGTAAATGTAGTGTTTTATTATTAGTTAACCTGATTGCGTTTGTATGAGTCCACACCGAGAAAGGATGGTGCTGTTATGATGATGGAGTTTGTTGGAATAGCAAGCACAGAGGGCCCGAGCTCATATGTGCCGCGAAATTGGACAAAACCATTTTTGGAAGGAAAAATGTAGATGATCATCAATGATCTTCAGTGATCACCTGTGTTCATCTAGATTATGATTAATGAGCATGTACACTAGTGAACAGAAGTGATAGTTCATGGTCCATTCTAATTGCCTACTTTCTTATCTGCAAAGGTGCTCATGAATCAAACATACTACATAATGATCTGATCACTGGTGATCACAGCTGTTCACGGCTGTTCTGGATGAGGCATGATGAAATGAGATGAGTGCAGATGATCATTCGAGATCATCAATGATCACTATATTTTGTCCAGTTTCGTGGAGCAAAGTCACGAGCATCCACAGTTGTGCTACAGACCGCCAGGCTGCTCGCTAACGTTGTTTCACGTTTGCTCACCATTGTCAACTAGTGGTGGGTAAGTTTGGTTCTGAACTTTGGTTCGAACCCGAACCTGGTAGAACCAAACGCTGAGTTCGGTTCTGCTCAACGCAAGTTTGCTCGAACCAAACCTAAAGTTTGGTTCTTGGTTCTTGACAAGGGGTAAAATTGTGAACGTGTTTGAACCACATGCCTTTCACTTGCTGTACGTGATTAATTGTTGATTATCGGCCTCGGTGGGATCAACTTTCTCTTCACCACCAAACTCCCTTTCAAGCGCCATTGCCCCCGGGGCCGTGAAAATTGCACAATGGTACATGTCTTGATAAATCCTGCATTCCATTATATTATCACCAGGTACATCCATATGCTTGTTGCATTCTGTTACAGTTTCTTCTTTGTTTTGTCTTCCTGTTTCAGCAAGCTGTTTCATATCCATCATTTCTCCTAGAACTGCGCATCGTACAGCCTGGACGCTATCTCCTTTCATAGCTACCTTCACATTTCCTTTCTCAGGTAGCCATCATTTCATTTCCCTTATAGTTTCCTTTGTTCCTGATCATATATAAACCCCATGTACTGTAGAGTAACTCCAGTTCCAACTTAGACGAGTTTTGCTCTCAACAACAATCAACTTGAGTGCTCTTCTCTCTCATCGCTCTCAAGGCCTTCGTCATCATTTGACTTAGCGCCCGAACTCTTTGTCCAGTGGCTGGGAGCGGACTGAGACTCTGCTTGTCACTGTTGACTTAGAATGAACCACGATGAGGGCATCGTCCATAACACAAGTTGGAACTCAGGAACCGCTCAGTGCATCGTCACTAGCCAGACACCATTGATACCAGGCCTCTCAGATCAGGCCACCGAACAACTCTGTTCATTACAGACAGAAGCACTACCTTAACCAAAGAGAAGTCTACTTTTCTACTACACACAAGGTCTGGTGCTACGTCTCAGGAACTAAGAGAAAAAATCTACTGGTCCCAGAGGAACTCTTCGAAGGAGAATACCAGGAAGGAGACCCTAACAACAAATTACCAGGAGATATTTGGATTCACTGGTACAACAAAGTAAACGAGGAAAACAATCAGTTATTCCTAACCCCAAACACCGAACCTGAACTCACTTGGTGGCACAAGTTTCGAGTCGACAAAGAACTAGGAGATTTCGGTTTCCTAGCGCTTGACAAACAAACAGTAACCAAGTGGAACGAATATAGAGAACAACAACAGATCGAGATAGATCTAGCCTTTGGGGATAAACCAAAACAAGGAGAAAGCTCAAAACAGGGCACCAAAACGAAACACAAACCAAGAACACAGGATCCGAAACCTGAAACACCAGAACCGAAACAGACACCAAAGAAGGACATGTCAGATGAAAAGGATACATCCTCAAAAGGGATAAAGGGAATCTCCATTAAGGAATTCAAAGGACAGCGCTCTAAGGCGAAACACTTCATCAATACATTTGATGACATCTTCGATCTTGATGAAGGGCACTTTGAAACATCAAAAAAGCGAATCAAGTATGTTCTCCTTCACTTAGGGGAAGAACTGGACAATTGGAAAGCCAATCTTTGAGGAGAATTAGAAGCAGCAGAAGCAACTAAAGGAAAATCTGCAGAAAGCGCATTCACACTCTCATGGGATAACTATGCCGGCTTCAGACGACAATTCCTGAATGACTGGGGAGAATCTGACAGCGCAGCTAGGACCCTGAATGATCTAGATAAGGTCAAGGTAGGCGGAGACATCAACATCCCTGCCTACATTCAGAAGTTCTGATCACTCATACACTCCACCGGAATCACAGGGTTCATGGCGCAGTGCATTTACTTCTGTAAAGGACTCCCTGCATCAGTAGCAGCAAAGATTATCGAAAACCCGGCAGTCACCAGTATGGAAAAAGCCTATAACGCTGCAGAACGCCTGCATAATGCTTGGGAGACCATGAAATTGATGAACTGATTGTCTGGATCAGGAGACACAAAGGGGCGTTTCAAATTTAACTGAAACCAGAAACCCTCTGCATCCAGATCAAGGGGAATCAATGCTGTGAGCACAGGACGCCTTTCAGATGCCCAAAAGGAGGAATATCGAAAAACCAGCAAGTGTTTCAGATGTGGAACACAGGGACACATATCCAGGGACTGCCCAAACAAGGGGAACACCCAAACGTCGTCCTACAAGTCCTCCTCTCCACAGAATTGCACAATCAGAACAGTAGAGGAAACGACCTTGAACAAATCGGCTGCCCAACGCATTAGGGCACTGTTGCAAGAGCTCCCAGATGAGGAGCGCGAGAACACCCTCCAGGAACTCGAATCCGAGGGTTTTTGAGAAGGAGACACCAGAAAGCAGTTGACACCTCCAGTACCATCGAACAGTTAGCACTCAACTCTGTAATTGTAAATTCCAATAATAACAAACGGATTTCCATTACTGTGCAAACAAACCCTAAACCCGCTGAAATATCTGCTCTCATTGATTACGGAGCAGAAGGAAACTTCATTGATGAACAAATATCAAAAGATCTACCAAAAGAACTCTTAAAACAACCGATTAGAGTCAAGAATGCTGATGGAACAATCAACCAGAATGGATTAATCACTCATCGCACTTGCCTTACATACTCTATTAAAGGAAAGACGTACAACAATTGGTTATGGATCACAAATTTAGGAGATCAGGAGATAATCTTTGGGATACCTTGGCTGGACCAACATAATCCTACTATTGATGGATGATGATTCAGAAGATACCAAACCTATTTGGCGTATGGCATTAGATAACAAACAGTGGGGAGAAGACAAATATTGGATTAGGGTAAAAACATCAGCATCGCAGGTGCTCGAACATCAGGCAAAATGAGATGAAGTGCCGATGACTTTGCCTTCTGAATATACACCTTGGCAAGCCACCTTTGAGAAGAAAGCATCCAAGCGTTTCCCATCCTCCCGCCCATGGGATCATGCGATTGAGCTCAAAACAGGATTTATGCTGAAAGTCAACAAAATCTACCCGTTATCACTAAAGGAACAGTCAACTCTCAATGAATGGATTAAGGAACAGCTAGACAAAGGGTACATTCAACCGTCTAAATCACCACAAGCATCACCATTTTTCTTCATCTCTAAGAAAGAGAGCGGCGCACTACGACCTTGTCAGGATTATTGATACCTAAATGAGTGGACAATCAAGAATGCCTACCCATTATTGTTAGTCTCAGATCTCATGACAAAATTGGAAGGTGCGAATTACTTCACTAAACTTGATTTGTGCTGGGGATACAACAACGTGCGAATCAAGAAAGGTGATGAATGGAAGGCAGCATTTATAACAAATCGAGGCTTATATGAGCCAACAGTCATGTTCTTTGGCCTTTGCAATTCACCTTCAATGTTCCAAACTATGATAAATGAATACTTCCAAGACATGATAAACAAAGGATGGCTCATTATTTACATGGATGACATTTTAATTTGTGGGAAAACCAAGGAAGAAGTATGAAAATGCACAGAATGTGTCTTGGAACGACTACAGGAAAATGATCTATTCCTGAAACTTGAAAAGTGCAAATTCTGCATTCAAGAAGTTGAATTTTTAGGCATGGTCATCACCCTTGGACATATACAAATGGATCCCGTCAAACTTACAGGAATTTGTGACTGGCCAACGCCAACAACAGTCAAGCAAGTCAGATCCTTCCTTGGATTTGGAAACTTCTATCGGAGATTTATTGGCAACTTTGCCGCCATAGCGAAACCATTAACAGATCTAACAAAGAAAGGCTTACTTTTCAATTGGACACCTACTTGCCAGAATGCGTTTGATGAACTCAAGCACAAGTTTTCCTCTATGCCCGTTTTATGCATGCCAGACCCCACCCGACCATTTATTCTTCAAATGGATGCCTCAAACAAAGCTACTGGAGCAGTACTTAAACAAGCAGACACAACTGGAACGTTTCACCCATGCAGATTTATTTCCCATGCTTTGACGCTCACAGAACAGAATTATCAGATCTATGATCGAGAACTCCTTGCAATCATTAAAGGACTACAGGCATGGCGACATTTACTACATGGATCACCACACCCGATAGTGGTTCATTGTGATCATAAGAATCTTTTATTCTATTGGACACCCCAACGTTTAACTCCTCAACAAGCATGATGGTCCATGATGCTCTCGGAATTTGACCTGAAAATTGAACACGTACCTGGCACCAAAATGGTTGAAGCAGATGCCCTTTCTCACCAACCTGATCATATGAAAGGCGAGGATGCTCAAGACGATGTGACAATGCTACCAGATAGCAAGTTCATTCACCTTATTGCTACAGACCTAGCTCAAGAAATCAGAGATGCCACAGCCCTTGACAGCTTTGGGCGCACAATCATTGAAGTTATTGAAACCCAATGCACCCCACCGATCAAATCCAAGCTCCAGGACTGGGCGTTTGTTGATGGCATCATTTGATATATTGATAGAGCATACATTCCAGATAATGGAATGCTCAGGACACGGATTGTCAAAACAGTTCATGAATCGCTCACCTCTGGACACCCAGGATGCATGAAAACTCTTGAACTTCTACAACACAATTACTGGTGGCCAGGAATGTATAAACATGTTAAAGAATGGATTACCGGTTGCGCCACCTGTCAACAGATGAAAGTAAACACTCATCCTAATACACCAGCCCTTCTACCTATTGGATCTAAGGCAACTTGCCCGTTCCAACAAGTCACATTGGATTTCATCATGGATCTACCTACTGCAGATGGATATGACTCGATCCTGGTCACGGTGGACCATGGTCCTACAAAGGGGGTAATTCTTACTCCTTGCAAGAAAACCATCGACGCCTTAGGGACAGCCGATCTTTACATCTCAGAGATATTTAAACGCTTCAGATTACCTGATATACTCATATCGGATCAAGGACCACAGTTTTCGGCTAAGGTCTTCCAGGAAATCAGAAAGACATTAGGAATCAATCACAGAATGAGCACTGCCTATCATCCGCAAACCGATGGAGAAACAGAATGTGTCAATCAAGAATTAGAAGTTTACCTTCAAATATTCTGTGCAAGCGAACCTCACAGATGGAAACAATTACTCCCAGTCGCCGAATTTGCTCATAATAATTGACATCATGACTCAGTAAAAGCCTCTCCATTTCAACTCATGTACGGAGCAAACCCTGTCGTGCTACCAACTGCTGTGCAGAAAATGACAACTCCGGCCGCTGAAGAATGCCTACAGCTATTGAGAAAAGCTAGGGAAGAAGCACTAGCAGCACATGAGCTAGCAAGACAGATGGTTGCATGATGAGTCAGGGACAAAGCAATCAAATTTGTCCAAGGAGACAAAGTATGGCTCGAAAATAGAAATCTCAACATACCATATCAGTCTAGGAAACTGGCACCTAAACGAGATGGACCCTTTATTGTTGAACAAGTACTAGGACCAGTAACATATAAGCTCAAGCTACCAAAGCAATGGCGCATTCATCCAGTCTTTCATACATCACTCCTTATGCCATACAGGGAAACTGAAACACATGGACCAAACTACACAACTCCACCCCCTGATCTCGTAAATGGACAAGAAGAGTTTGAAGTGGAAGCAATTCTCACACATCGAAAACGCGGAGCAGGATACCAGTATTTGGTTAAATGGAAGGGATACGGTCCAAATGACAACTCCTGGGAACCTGAACGCAATCTAAGCAATGCTGCGGACGTCTTACAAGCATATAAACTCAGACAACAGCTGTAAAACCGCATGTCTCGCTATCGCAACCGCCAAATTCTCAAACAAAACATTTGATACACAAAGAAATATTGCTCGACCCGAGGACGGTACTCTCCAAAACTCTATGAAAGTTTCAAAGGACGACTCATCACGTTTCCCATCTATCGCCCCCCGATCACCTCCTTAGAACTGCCTCGGCTGATCAATTATATTCGAACTCAAGCAACTCGATTAATCGGATACAGAACTCCCAGACTTTCTAACGAACACACGATGCACCCACAGGGACATGTTGAAATCTCATTCAATGCCCGATTACACTATCTTCCAAAATATATGGATCTTACATTCGATCCAGAAGAGTTACCGTCCTATCCAGTCACAATGTCACCCTACCTCCCATCACTCAACAGACCTTTAAATCACACAGACGACGTATATACCAAGGCAGTCCTCCGTCGAGAAGATCTTGTGCTATTCGATTTTGCAGAACGATTAGCACTTGTTAGCAAAGAGATGGCAATTTTCAGATGGGTCGCTCCCCAGCAACTCCCAGACACAGCCTCAAATCTCAATCGAGCACTTGAAAGCCTTGATTTCTTAGACGCATTTGATAGTACAGGTGGACCCACCATACCTAATTTGCCAGAAAGCATTACGCCACAGGACATTGCCCCTGAAACAGACACAGCCCCTGAGGATGAAATCTCTACCACTACCAGGAACAAGCTAAGCAAATCAGAAGAATCTGATGAAGAACTCGAATATGTTCCCAGCATCAGAACGTCCACATTTACCTATCGATCCATGGATGGAGAACTCTGGACAGTCAATTGGGATGATGAGGTATTCAATGAGGAATAAAAGGCGCTTCTGAGGACATGAATGTTTCCCAACCCTAGTCACTCAAACAAATGTCTCTCTTCATTGCCATCGCTTACCTCGCCGCCTTCTCCTTTGCCCTGCTGGTCACCGCCTGTGGCCACTGTTACGTTGACACCACCGCCATCACCTCCTTCGCCGCTTCCACCCATGACCTTCCCCTCGAGGTCTTTGTCTCCACCACTGTCACCATAGATGATTTTGACTTCACTGACCTCCCTGCTCTACATGAGCATCCTGAAGAACTCACTGCCGCCCCTGTCTCTCCAACGCACATACCCATTGTCCAAACCCGCAATACCATGCTTGACAATGTCAGCAAAAACCTCGCCACCCTCGTCACCTATTTCACGATGTTCTCCGAACCGCTCAATTTCATCACTGCCCTCACTCTTACCACCGACCCTCACTTGCTCACATACAATGAATGAGATGCAATGTTAGCTCAAGCCAAACAGTTACAACGAGCTATTCAAACGGTGCAATGGCGGATGGAAACTGCAGAAAAGGACATCAAGAATGTCATTGAATGGTTGGAGTCTAGGCAGGATCATGGTTGGACAAACTCTTGGTAGAAGTTGGTGACTTCTTGCATACAAAGGGGGTAATGTTACAGTTTCTTCTTCGTTTTGTCTTCCTGTTTCAGCAAGCTGTTTCATATCCATCATTTCTCCTAGAACTGCGCATTGTACAGCCTGGACGCTATCTCCTTTCATAGCTACCTTCACATTTCCTTTCTCAGGTAGCCATCGTTTCATTCCCCTTATAGTTTTTTTTGTTCCTGATCGTATATAAACCCCCATGTACTGTAGAGTAACTCCAGTTCCAACTTAGACGAGTTTTGCTCTCAACAACAATCAACTTGAGCACTCTTCTCTCTCATCACTCTCAAGGCCTTTGTCATCGTTTGACTTAGTGCCCGAACTCTTTGTCCAGTGGCTGGGTGTTACAGTTTCCTCTCCGTTTCAGTCTCTTGTCTCAGCGGACCGTTGCATTTCCATCATTTCCCCTTATACTGCGCAGTGTACAGCCTGGACGTTATCTCCTTTTATAACTACCTTCACATTTCCTTTCTTAGGTAGTCATTGCCTCGTTCCCTTTACAGTTTCCTTTGTTCCCTAACAGTATATAAACCCCATGTACCATAGAGTAACTCTAGTTCCAACTTAGACGAGTTTTGCTCTCAATAACGATCGACTTGAACACTCTTCTCTCATCGCTCTCAAGGCCTTTGTCATCGTTTAACTTAGCGCCTGGACTCTTTGTCCAGTGGCTGGGAGTGGACCGAGACTCTGCTTGTCGCTGTTGACTTAGAATGAACCACGACAAGGGCATTGTCCGTAACACAAGTTGGAACTCAGGAACCGCTCAGTGCATCGTCACTAGCCAGACACCATTGATACCAGGGCCTCTCAGATCAGGCCACCAAACAACTCTGTTCATTACAGACAGAAGTACTACCTTAACCAAAGAGAAGTCTACTTCTCTACCACACACAAGGTCTGGTGCTACGTCTCAGGAACAAAGAGGAAGAACCTACTGGTCCCAGAGGAACTCTTTGAAGGAGAATACCAGGAAGGAGACCCTAACAGCGAAATACCAGGAGATATTTGGATTCACTGGTACAACGAAATAAACAAGGAAAATAATCAGTTATTCCTAACCCCCAAACACCGAACCTGAACTCACCTGGTGGCACAAGTTTCGAGTCGACAAAGAACTAGGAGATTTCGGTTTCCTAGCGCTTGACAAACAAACAGTAACCGAGTGGAACGAATACAGAGAACAGCAACAGATTGAGATAGATCTAGCCTTTGGGGATAAACCGAAACAAGGAGAAAGCTCGAAACAAGGCACAGAACCGAAACGCGAACCAGGAACACAGGATCCGAGACCTGAAACACCAGAACCAAAACAGACACCAAAGAAGGACATGTCAGACAAAAATGATACATCCTCAAAAGGGATAAAGGGAATCTCCATTAAGGAATTCAAAGGACAGCGCTCTAAAGCGAAACACTTCATCAATACATTTGATGACATCTTCAATCTTGATGAGGGATGCTTTGAAACATCAAAAAAGCGAATCAAATATGTTCTCCTTCACTTAGGGGAAGAACTGGACAATTGGAAAGCCGATCTTCGAGGAGAATTAGAAGCAGCAGAAGCGATTAAAGGAAAATCTGCAGAAAGCGCGTTCACACTCTCATGGGATAACTATGCTGGCTTCAGGCGAAAATTCTTGAGCGACTGGGGAGAATCTGACAGTGCAGCCAGGACCCTGAATGATCTAGATAAAGTCAAAGTAGGCGGAGACATCAACATCCCTACCTATATTCAGAAGTTCCGATCACTCATACACTCCACCGGAATCACAGGGTTCATGGCGCAGCGCATCTACTTTTGTAAAGGACTCCCTGCATCAGTAGCAGCAAAGATCATCGAAAACCCCGCAGTCACCAGTATGGAGACAGCCTATAATGCTGCAGAACGCCTGCACAACGCTTGGGAGACAATGAAACTGATGAACCAATTGTCTGGATCAGGAGACACAAAGGGGTGTTTCAAATTTAATCGAAACCAGAAACCTTCCACATCAGGATCAAGGGGAATCAATGCTGTGAGCACAGGACGTCTTTCAGATGCCCAAAAGGAGGAATATCGAAAAACTGGCAAGTGTTTCAGATGTGGAACACAGGGACACATATCCAGGGACTGCCCAAACAAGGGGAACACCCAAACATCGTCCTACAAGTCCTCCTCCCCACAGAATCGCACAATCAGAACAGTAGAGGAAATGACCTCAAACGAATCAGCTGCCCAATGCATTAGGGCGCTATTGCAAGAACTCCCAGATGAGGAGCGCGAGAACACCCTCCAGGAACTCGAATCCGAGGGTTTTTAAGAAGGAGACGCCCAGAAACACAGTTGGTATTCCTTAAGCGTTCTTATCACTTTTCTCAACTCATTTTCACAGGTTCACACACATGGAACCATCACCTAACAACTTGCAAAAGGTACACTTACACGGCACTTGACACTCTCCTAGTTTATGTTTATGGACTTGATCACGCACCCACTTGTATGCATTTCAACTCCCTTTTGTCACAACTCATTTGCCTCCACAGATTCAAATGCTTAATTTGCTGCCAATCTCAACACCCTGTTTTCTCTCGTTCACAGACTTCTTGCTCTCATGGACTTGCTTGACGATATCTCTTCTGTGGATCGTCAAGGACTCGCAACCAATGCCATTAATCAATAGCATCGGAGCGTTTTTGGAAAAGCATTGGAATAATATACTTGAAGACGCTCACCGGTTTGTGCTGAAGAATGAGAATAGTCGGAAGAAGGAAAAGACATCGAGGAAACTCGAAGCGATACAAGATGGCTTGACCATTATTGAAGATGAGTTGTGCCAAAGACCGACTTTCATTGCGAAAGACGATGAAGACTCGGAATAAACCTGGTGCGCCATATTGTCAAGGATCCCATTCTGACGCGGCCCCTGATTATTATCAAACTAGAACAATTCCCCATCAAATCTCTCGTTCTCGCACTTGGCGGTTCTCGTTCACATGCCAACTCTTTGGCGCCAGTCCTCCCTTGCTTGCTCTCTCTGGGATAGAATCATTTGCATACCAATAGAACACTCAGGCTCGCTTTTATGGACTCATTTGCATGCTGGTTTTGGTGCATTTCTCACTCAGTTTTGCACACCAACTCATGAAATATCGCTCCAAATACTACTGTTGATGCTCCTTGCTTACTCACGCATTTGCAACCTGATTACTTGGTGATTCCCACTCATGGACAACTTGTGGGTTGCGTGCTGACTAATTGATAGTCCTCAATCACTCAAAGACTCGCTCGTGGCTAGTACCGGATGGTTTGCTCGCTCTCGGACAATAACATTAGATTGTATGTCTGCTGTATCAGAATTATATGAAATTACAAGTCGTTTGTGATATGCATTGGGGGATTTGATTGCTTCCCAAAGCATTCAAAGTGCTTCAGGATGCTTGCAAAGTGCTTTGGAATGCTCGCAAAGACAAACTGACCTTCCTTTGTGAAGCTGTTCGCACTTTGTGGGCTTTGAGTCTTTGGGTCCTTCCCAAAGTGACCAAAGAGCCCAAAGGAGGGTGTGCCGTTTTGCTGATGTGTGCCATTGCAGAACTCGACGGTTGCTGCTGTTGTTGCCATTATTGATGTAGTGGACTTTCCCAAAATGGCTGATGGAAGGAATCAAGGCAACCAACAATACATTTGTTATAGAACAAGAACCAGTGAACATGGAACCCCCAATTAGCCATACTTGACCATATCAGTAGCCAACACATACCTCCGCATGTACTAGACATGCTAAACAAAATACTGTCCTTTTGCTTAGACGTGTATTGAGACCAGTGGGAATGATGTCGTACACAAATCAACTAGAGCACAGGGCTGAACAGCGTGACCAACTTGTGACAAACGTTGGCATCCTCAGGTTCAAACTCTCATATCAAACAGTGAGATTGGCCATCTTAAATCCCATTATACATTCAGAGAAACACTTTTTACATCAGAAACCAGTAACTAAAAATGGTTCAAGGGTCCTCACGTCAGGTGCGTTAAAAACCCCTTGGGCCAGAGGGGGAAAAGCTACCAACGCAGGAAAAAGAAAGGTAACTAATAAAAAGACAACGAAGAAAAACCGTCTCGAGAGATGTCAGAACTGTAAACGTATATGAAACTCATCAGTCACATTTGTCACTGTAGAAAAGCAAAGCCTACTGTTCGAGTCATCATTGCCTAGTTCCTTGACGGTTGTCCCAAGTCCAGGGAGACAGGTGCCAGTTCATCAAATGCCATACTTCTGAAAGCTTCATCACAAAGGCATACACCCTGCTTGGCCTCATACTAGGCATCCTCCCCGGCGGCTTCATTGGATAACGAGTTCCAAACGGAAGACTTGGTCAAGGTCCAACGTCCTTTGCCCACTACCTCACCATTCCTGTCCTGAACCTGGCAATGTCGTGCTTTGGGGGCTTACACGTAGAACTTGGTCAGGGTCCTATGCTTCTCACATGCATAGCCACGACGTTGTGATTTGACGAGTTGCATCAACTTGGTACAACCACCAAAGCTTTGACTGTGACGCTTTGGAACCAGTTAGTAATGCTCATTGTATTGAATACTTGACTTACAAAAAACAGTCAGTTCATTGCCAAATCCAGGGTGGGCATCCTCTTCTCCGTCAAGGTAACAATAGCCAAACCTAAAAAAAGAGAAATGTCAGCCATGCTTGAAAATGAAGAACAGAAAACAAATCCTATTGGGCATTGCTGCCCGGGCCACTTAGGGGCAGAGGTGTTGAGCAGCAATCATATGTCCGTCAGACATAGTTTGTCTCAGTGGTCATCCTCAGTAAAGTTAGATAGTCAATCAAAAGTCAGGCCCAGTCACAAGTGGTCAACTCATAGTCTTACTTTTGTTTTTTGAGAGCAAATCCTGACTACCAAAGTCAGAGGTTAGTCATGGGGCCTAGTATAACTAAACAACATCAAATGGTCAAACTTTAGTCATGGCCAGTCATTGCATGACTAGAGAAGGACTACAAAGGATCAGAGCAAGACTATTACATAAGCAGATTGAATGGTCAAAGGTTAGTCAGACCCAGTCACAAGCTCAAGTCAATTTAGTCATTATATGGTCACAAAAAGTCAAAACATAGTCCATCGTAATACAAAGTACCTCCTCGAGCACGACGAGCAGCCAAAAACAATGACAGGCTCGGAACCGAGCCGGGCTCGACTTCCATCTCTCCCCCTGCTTCTCTGTCTCTGTCACTGCACGGGTGAAGCGCGCTCTCGCTGATGGGGCGGAGTCAGCCAGTGGGTGCGGCTATGTAGCTGATAGCAGCGGGCGCGACGGGAACAGAAGGGAGACAAGGAGGAACATGGGGAGGACTAGACCCATCGCTCATCTCTGCGTCTTCGCGTTGTAGTTGTTGAAGAGGCGTACGAGCGGCGTTGGCGTCGGATTCCTTGTGCTGGGCGCCGGAAGAGGCTTCGTCGATTTCTATATCTGCATCTGCGCCAACCTCTGTGTCAGCCTCTAGTTCGGCACTATCCACTTCCACGTCTTCCTCCAGGTCTGCGTAAGTCCTGCAGAGCGGGCAAGAAAAGGCGGGGTGATGGGCTTCGATGAGGGGACGGATGCATTTGAAGTGGAAGGCGTGGGAGCAGGGAGCGATGAAGAGAGCCTGGCGGATCGTGACGGAGAAAAGACCTAGGATCAGATTAGGATTAGGTATTTTGATACGGAAAAAAAAAACGACGCTTACAAATGCAGCAATAATTTCGGAGACCTGGTAGCAACCTTTCCATTTGCGACGGTTGGTAGAGTGGCTTGCTCGTTCGGGCCGACAACAGCGGTTTGAATGACAACGCCGAATGAGTAAAATCAAGCACTTACCCGAGTGAAAGCGGTGCAACATCAAGAAGTATAAGATCCTGAGTTTTCTCTGATGTGTCACCGGAAAGAATGGCCGCTTGAACTGCAGCACCGTATGCAACAGCTTCATCAGGGTTAATGCTCTTATTAGGCTCTTTTCCATTGAAGAAGTCGGAAACAAGCTTGACGATACGAGGAATACGAGTAGAACCGCCAACCAATACGATCTCGTGTACGTTACTCTTGTCGATCTTCGAATCACGGAGCACTTTCTCGACGGGCTCAAGAGTGCTTCGGAACAGGTCTTGACACAGTTCCTCGAAACGAGCACGAGTCAAGGACGTGTAGAAGTCGATGCCCTCGTACAGGGAATCGATTTCAATGGATGTTTGTGTAGCTGAAGAAAGTGTACGTTTAGCGCGCTCACATGAGGTGCGCAGACGACGGATAGCACGGGCGTTTGATGTGAGATCTGGCAACCAGTCAGCAGCCAAATTTTAAAAAGACACGTCCAAAAGACCGGTACCTTTCTTGTGTTTACGCTTGAACTCCTGAACGAAGTGGTTGACAAGTCGGTTATCGAAATCCTCACCGCCGAGATGGGTATCTCCAGCGGTTGCCTTGACCTCGAAAATGCCTTCCTCTATTGTGAGAAGTGATACATCGAAAGTTCCTCCTCCCAGATCAAAGATTAGGACATTGCGTTCCCCGGACACTTTCTTATCGAGACCATATGCGATAGCGGCCGCGGTTGGTTCGTTTATGATCTGGAGGACGTTCAGACCAGCGATGGTTCCTGCATCCTTTGTCGCTTGACGCTGAGAATCATTGAAATACGCAGGAACAGTCAACAACTGCATTGTTGATCGCGTTCCCTAGATACGACTCCGCGATTTCCCTCATTTTCGTCAGAACCATGGAAGAAATTTCTTCGGGTGACTAACGCGAAATGAGACATCCTTCACAGGTTTTCGAATGTTGGGACCTACAAATTGTTTGTTCTCGCCTTTGTATACCACTTCGATGTACGGCTTGCCAGTTTTGTTCACTACTTTGAAGGGAAATGCTTCAGCATCGTCGAATTTCCAACCGATGAGGCGCTTAGCGTCGAAGACACTGTTCACGTATGTTAGAGCACAGACCAGATTGGCTAGATAGTCTAATAATCACGTGTTGTGAGGGTTCATGGCAACCTGGTTTTTAGCGGCGTCACCGATCAGACGTTCCGTGTCGCTAAATGCGACATAAGATGGAGTTGTGCGATTGCCCTGATCGTTGGCGATAATTTCAACGCGATCATTTTGCCAGACACTACGGATTGAACGGTCTGATATGTTCTCGATGCCGCTGTCACGCCCAGTTTTCTTGATGGAGCACAAGAGGCGGGGTTACTCTATGGAAGAGCACGGGAATAGTTAGGATATAACGGAAATTCAAGGTCGCAGAGAGTGTGGGGTCAAAGATGACCAAGAAGAATGACGTGTGTCGAACCAGTAATAGATAGAGCAGGAGGAGAGCAAGCATAATTGCCGCCGGTCAGCCGACGAGCCAGAGACGATTTGGAGAGACGGAGACGAGGTAAGGGTCCAAAGCAATAGGGTGACGACATCACGCTTGCTTGTCGTTTCTACATCATCATCGAGAACCCGGTCCCATTGCCGCCGCCACCGACGGCAACAGCATTCATACCGATGCCCGACGTCGACAAATTAATCGACGGGTATATTGAGTATGATTTGTGCAGAGGTGTTGGGTAAAACTGAACTCCGGGCGGGCCAGCATTCGCAAAGGGCGCAGATGGGACTGGGCTGTCCCCGTCGATGTCACCTTGCGGCTTTGCAAAGCCTGAGTGTGATGAGCATATAAATCATACGATGCCGATGCGGGGGTCTTGTCCACGTTGTGTCATTGAAATGGGAAGAGTAGCTTGACCATAGTTCCTTGACGTGAAATTGACGTGCATTTCATGAGGGCTAGTGGAAGCTGACTGGACAACTGGAGCGGGCACGCGCACAGGCTGGAAGTGCTGGTAGGCATATTGCGTCTGCAGGCGAGGAAGCTGTAGATGGGAATGCGGATGATAACAACAAGAAGATGAGGAAGCAGACGAAGCGGAGTGCATTGACGAGGGAGCCAGGTGGTCCGCGGAAGGCGGTTGGTGATACCGAAGTCGAGCTTTTCGTCGCCGCGATTCGTCTTCATGTTCCATCGGAGAACACGCCAAAGTGTAGAAGTAAAGATTCTACAGATAAATTAACCAATGTGAGCTAATTTTTAGGATACAACTTACCTGCGGCGGGGGAGCACGTCTGGCATCATCCACAGTGTAAGAAGTGATCAGAGTCTCGGGAACACTGTCCCGGGTTCTGAGACTAATTTTTCCCTCCTGCCACGCGTATTATGCGACGCGTGAACGGGCGAGTCAATAGACATCTCGGCAAATGATTGTAAGCTTTCCAGTGGCGAGTGGATTGTGGCCCTGCGACATCGCACGATGGCGGTATCTGCAACGCCATTGACAATGGTCTCTTTGATGGCACATGAGAGCGTGCTGCAGACGTTGGCGAGAACGCAGCCTCTGCTGATCGTTTTGACCCGATCGTGGCGTTGGCGATGGGAGCTGAGTATATGCGGGCGTGGGCAGATAGCAAGGCTGTTGCGTGCTTGGCCTTGTCGGAGATGTGGACCGTGCTCGGTACGATGAAACGCGCACCGTGATGCATAATTCCGTGTAGCTGGGTAAGCGGAAGATGTAATATGCGCGTTTCTCGAAGACCGCACACGAGATTTACGGTATTGCCGACTATCTCGTTCCTTGGTCAGAACCAGTCCTTTGAGCAGGTTAAGCCACGATTCATAAGTTGGCTTATCCACGTAGAGATTGAAATCGACGCCCAGGAGAAACTCGCGTTCCATCTTGTTGATCTCGCTCAAATCAATGCCAGACACTTCTGACCATGTCTTGTTCGTGTAAGTGTTGCTAGAGATCCGTCAGAAATGCGCATATATGAACCTTTTTTGCACTTACTCATCCAAAAACTTGTTTGCCATCATGAGACCGATACCGACGTTTAAACCACTGATTGCGATGTCACCGTCACGCGTCCACACGCCACATCTGGGCATGAGACGTGAGTACTTCTAATCGGAAAGATAACTACGCCTCTACACACGAATATGTGGTGCCAAGATCAATGCCGATGGCTTTTACAGTCATTATGGCGATAGGGCTAGTGTGATTAAACTAAGTTCGCTGCGAGGAACAACCTGGCTGCACCTTTAGGTTCTTGAGGTTCTTCAGCGCCGCAGTGCTGAATGGCTTTGATCAGTACCCACGGCTGGAACAACGAGGCGTGAAACGCACTTGAAAGCATTAGCGCCGGCCTGCCATTCTCGGCCGACCTCGACTCTAATCTTCACGCTCTTGTAGATATCCTCGGCGCCGCCCTGATAATCGACCCCGAGCTGCAAGATATCGACGACTTGGTGTCTTTGATGACAAACTCTCCGCAACTGGATTTGAACTTGAACACGTAGTGATGCGCACAATTGATGTGCATCAATCTATTTATAGTATGTTTCTATTCTTGCCACGCTGTCTAAGCTGCGTCGAAACACTGTTTCGACGATAGCTTCTATTCTACCTATCTAGGCTGTGCCTACTTTACTTATATATTCTAGAATATCATAGTGACGCCCTGTTGGAATACGAGGCTGAGAAAGCCTGATTTCGACGTTACTGCCCGTTTTGGCTCACCTTCCATTTATAGTATGTCACACCGTCACGCCGCGCGCGCCGAAGTTTCGACGCTATCAGACATTGCCTTCGCCTTTATGTTCTACCGTTGATATCACATGCGCCGAGTGCATGTATATAGACCTTTGTATGCCGCTTCACTGCCCTCAGTCATTTGTGCACGACTGAGGTGCGTTCTCATGTTTTTTGATATGTTTGCCTTTTCTGACATTATACTTGTAGCTTGGTATTTCTACAGGTATCTAGTATGCAATATAGTCGTTTGTGCCACGACTGAGCTTGGTATTTCTACACACCCCTCAGTCAATTGTTGCCCGACTGAGGTGAGCTGTCTTTATTCCTATCTTGTTTGCTAGTTACTTATCTATCTATAGTCTGTAATCTTATACAACTGCGATCTGAGGTTTCTGCCACACAGAGTTAATTAAAGCCTCATCTCTTATCACACAACCATCATCCCTTTATGTCTCAGAAAGTCCTGTGCCATTGCTCAAATTGCAAATCAAAGAAAATACATACCTTGAACACAATAACCTTACATACTAGACAAGATACTATAAAATTACACCATCTAGACTTACACCAGAAGTCAGGCATATGTTGCAATCATGCATCACAAAAAATACAATTACCACTGAGAGTGAGGACCATAGATTTTCTCATTTTCTTTTAACTAAGCTGAATGGCTAGGGAAGGCCAAAAGACAGCAGACTCAAGGCAGTAGCAATAATATTGAATTCAATGGTATGTGATAAGTTATAAAAACATGCAACAGGGACATATGCAATAAATTGAATAGAAATGGGTAGTGATCTGGAGATGAATCAAGGCAGTGATATTGAATTCAATGGTATGTGTTAACAAGATACATGCATCAGGATTCAGGATATACATATAAAAATATCTAGAAATGGCCAATGATCTAGATACTGAGGGGTATGTTTCTACAAATCTTGGAAGTCAGAGAACATGACTAAGAATTATTCAGAACTTCTTATTTCAGGACACAGTTTTAAGCAGGAGACTTCACATGGTAATGCAATGAGCAATGTTGTTACAATAGGATTGGACTAACGTATACATAACTCTGTAGAAAACCTGATAGTGAAATGGGTAGTTTAACTTTAATACTGGCAAATAGCAAATTTCTGTACAGACAGGGGCCGTTCTACAGAACGTAAGCAGATCAATTCCAGGATCGAGATTGAGATGTCTTCATTATTAGATATGAGATGAAAGGATAAGAGGTTATGTTCAGAAAAGCACATGGCATATGATAATGGAAGTGGGATGAGCATTGCAAGAAGCACTCGAAAGATTTAAATGAAGCCATGATCTTTCTGCCTGAAGATGGTTTGTTCAAGTGCAGGAGGAGTGAGGTATCACACATTGTTCCAGTTGGGCAGGTGTGGACAACTTTGGGATGAGCAATATCAAATAGAAAAAGGGAAAATGAGAATCAATAAGAGGAAGATGAGTAACAAATTATACATTGAAGGGGGGGGCCATACATAACCCAGGCAAAGGGATGTAAGCTGGGGGGGGGAGAGTACCAGGCGAGGAGAAGGGAGAGGGGAGAAAGCAGAGAGGTGGAAGGGAAGATACAGGTCCTGAGGAGCACCTCTAGGGATAACCCCGAGGAAATTAAAGATTGATGAAGCGTTCCCACTTCAACATTATTTGCCTGTGGCAAAAATTCAATGGCAACAGAATGGCCTATAATGGCCACACTGTTGGCAAGATGGACGGCAAGGTAGAAATTCTACCATTGACAGCCCGATTGAACA
>JAEBUT010000017.1:528381-679372 GCA_020011035.1 Amanita subjunquillea | reverse complement strand
GTGAATTCAGCCTTTGGAAACTTTGCCATGCCACTACAACTCCACATGAGCACATATAGTTTCAACACAATAAATCCTTGATGGCACAAATGCATCTTGTCTCTGCTTGTGCAGCTTCTTGATCATGTGGCTGTTGCACCTGTTGGTTGGCTGCATCCATGGCCAGCTATCATCAGGCCGCCTAAGGCTCTCTATATCCATTCAAGGTCCTCTGTCTATGATTTCTCCTATATCTGTTCCACCTTCCTGGTGAATCTGACAAGCCAATGTACCCTGTACAATGAAGTTTGAGCAATTGGCAACATGGCATGTTGTCCCATACATATCCTCATGAAATGCACAGTATACCCCTCACGTGCATTCACCAGCTCTGATATACAGTCAGGGAATGCACATATTGAATGTCCAACTACAATTCCATCCACTACAACCATTTTCACTGGTGATGTAGTTTCCTCAACTGTTGGCCCCTCTGCAGCTGTAGCATTGACTTCATCAAACCCACAACAGCTGAGTTATCATTCTCTACTAGATTTGCAATTCTCTGTACTTCTGTGTACATTCATCACATGTATGACCATTAGCAGATCTGATCAGACCACCTTCTCCCAATACACGATAAGCTTCCTTTGTGACTTCATCAATGGAGAGATTATCTTTCAAAGTCAAGTTTAAGTCAGCCATGGATCCATGAATCTTATTGACTCCTGTACAAAAGCTGCCATATTTGTCTGTGGCTCACTTTTCCAGATGATGTGACTTTGTCACTAAAAGCATTGTTCCAGAATGCTGTATATGCTGAAATGGATGCATGAAAATGATATATGCCATTCATAACTGCAGAGGTAAATTCCCTATCAACCCACAATTGATGACCAAGTTTTATATATTTTGCTGAGTTCAAGTACACTTTTTCATACTGGCGACTTGAACATCTTCATGAATGCAAAAGTCTTTAATCAAAGTGACCAATGGTATGTCTCTTATCTTTGTTGACATAGGTAGGGAACGTGGCTTGCATGTCATTGTCTCACAGACCACAGCATCTGGACATATGATATGGATAGGTTGTATCTCCTTGTGTGAGATGGGCTTAAGTTTGCCAGTAAATTGTCCTGATTTATTGTATGGCTTGAGGTTCAGCAATTTGGCTAACTGATCAAGCTTCATTGCAACTGCAGTTGTGAGTTGGTCATCATCATCTTGTCTAAAATGCAGGTCTTTCTGATTCAATATGCAACCATCATTATTTTCAACCCTTTTTCTGAGTGGACGTGCAAGGGCTTTTATCCATGAAGTGGCAGATGTAGATCTCTCTTCTTGGAACCTTGCTTTCTGCTGGCGCCCATGCAAACTCAATAGCTGTACATTCTCTGTTATACTGAACAAAATGACAAGAACACTTGTCAATGAGATTGAAGAGCTGAAGTTCTGCTCTATGAAAATACTGAAATCTTTGAAGAGTATTTCTGGGAAAGGTCTCTCATTAACTGGTGCTGCACACACCAAAGGGAGACTGAATTTGAATGGTTGTGTCACTTACTCTTGACAGGTGAATAGCGCTTTGCTAATTCACCTAGGACTGGTGCCAGATTCCCACTAACCTTTACTTTCAATGTCATCTGAGGCTTTCTGGCAGATGGATCCTCTCCACTATTAAAGACTTCAACTTCCAATCATAGCCCCATGTCTCTTTCTGATAAATCCTTGGAATCCCAATGTTAAAAACATTTCCAGTTGCCCTCCCACGAGAAGTTCCACCTGTGGTGCGAGAAGCACCTTGAAGAACAGGAAGACTATCCTTCTGAACTACTGTCCACATGTCAATGGGATGCAAATGATTGAAATAATTCTAGAGTACCTTCATTTTCACCAAATACATTCAAAGTGGTGTTTTTCTATAATGTCACATATATCAGGTTCTGGTAAGGAGTAGAAATTAAGTTTACCCCTTTAAGATGGCCTTCAGATAGCTCTTCTTCAATTACTTCTTCAGTAATGTCAATCTTGGCCACGATATGAATAATTGATCTTGTGGCTTGATATGAAAAATAAATACCTTGGACAATTCTTCTTCAATCACACCTCCTTCTCCATTGTCATCCTTTTCCTGGTCTCCTGAAATACTCTCCTTAAACCCAGCACTCTGATTGAATAAATGTTGCATGTTTCAAAATTTAAATATACCTTGTCACCACTCTTCTCACTGACTCCATCATCTTCTCCTTCAGTACCCTCCAACTCAGACTCTTCATCCTCACTCTCAGTGCTTGATGCTTTATACTCATGCTCACTGCTCTCTTCATCCTCAGACAGCTGATCTTGACCTTGAGAACAATATAATTTGACTGAACAAGAATGAAACACAATGACACTTACCTTGAGCATTGGAACGTCGTACACGTGTGCTGGATTGGCTAGGCCTAGCACTGAGAAACTGGACAGTTGCAGAACGTGGACGTTCTGGTGGTGCAACTGTGATTCCACTATTCTCTAGAATTGATTCTGAACTGTAATAAGTCAGCAATATGCCAATATGCATTTTATTGACAATTTAATATATATATTATAATATAAATTTACGTTATGTTGAAATGTCAATCATGGTGGTAGTGGAGATATGAAAAAGTGGTGGGAGGAGGGTAGGTAGAGTGGTGGGAAGCAAGTGGTGCATGGGCGGGGATAGGCAAGACCATGGGATAGGCCAGGTACGTGGTGGGTGGGTGGTGGTGCATGGTTTAGTGGCGTGAAGCAAGTGGCGCAGGGGGCGGGCATAGACGAGACCATGGAGGGGCCAGGTGTGTGGTTGGTGCAGGTATGGGCACAAAAACGATTGCGGGAGGGTCCAGGTGGGTTGGGAAGCGTCAGGCGATTGCGAGGTGTCCGGTTTGTGAGGGAGGAAGGGCCGGGAGGTGCCAGGTGTTCGTTTGAGGGCCGGGTGCACAGTTGGCGCAGGTATAGGCGCAAAAACAATTGCAGGAGGGTCCAGGTGGGTCGGGAAGCGTCGGGAAGCGTCGGGCGATTGTGGGGTGTTCAGTTTGTGAGGGAGGAAGGGCCAGGAGGTGCCAAATGTTCGTTTGAGGGCCAGGTGCGCGGTTGGTGCAGGTATGGGCACAAAAAAAATTGTGGGAGGGTCCAGGTGGGTTGGGAAGCATCAGGAAGCGTTGAGCGATTGCGGGGTGTCCGGTTTGTGAGAGAGGAAGGGCCAGGGGGTGCCAGGTGTTCGTTTCAGCGGAATTGAGGTGTTTTGTGGGTCGTTTGGGTGGGATTGGATGAGGAAAGGTAGTACCATACATTAGCGAACGAAAACAAGTAGAAAAAGATGTGCAACGTACCGGGTCAATGAACTACTTGTGCCAGCAGACGCTGCCACGTCTTCAAGGGCATGTATAGCCGAAGTTTTCCTGTCAAAGCATCCAGTGGTTAGTACCATATTGCTAGGGAAAAGAATGGCCACGCACCGTGACCCCTTGCCACCCAGATGCTCGCTCTCCCCCTCATCCCTGCGTGGTTTTTTGGCAGCCCGCTTTTTGATTGATCGCTCCGATGCTTCTGATATACCTCGTTTGCGACCGCTTCGAGACTTGTGTGGTGATGTGGTGGCAGCATTGGTGTGCGATCATGTGCTGACCATGTCGACGAAGGTGTCCGAGCTTGGGTGTGACAGTGTGACAATCACGATGTGGAAGTTGTGTGGAGGCCATGTGGAATATTCCGTGTGAACAGTTCGTGGAAATTCCACATTCCATGTGGAATGGATGTGGAATGGATGTGGAATGAGCATGGAATGCTCAGCCAATTATAGTGGACCACCAACTAGGTGGAATGATGTGGAATCCATGTGGATTCCGCGCGGAATAGGGGGGGGACCGTGAAGTACTCGATGAGGGGGGTGGGTTTACGACGGTGGACGTGGGTGGACAAGGGTGCGGGGCGGGCGTGGGCAGTGTGGATGTGTTACCGAGGGCGGGCGTGGGTCAACAAGGGCGCAAGGTGGGTGTGGATGAAATACGGACGAGGGGGGTGGGTTTACGACAGTGGACGTGGGTGGACAAGGGTGCGGGGCGGGTGTGGGCGGTGTGGATGTGTTACCGAGGGCGGGCGTGGGTCGACAAGGGCGCAAGGTGGGCGTAGATGAAATACGGATGAGGGGGGTGGGTTTACAACGGTGGACGTGGGTGGACAAGGGTGCGGGGCGGGCGTGAGCGGTGCGAATGCGTTACTGAGGGATGAGGGGGGTGGGTTTACGACGGTGGATGTGGGTGGACAAGGGTGCGGGGCGGGCGTGGGCGGTGTGGATGTGTTACCGAGGGCGGGCGTGGGTTGACAAGGGTGCAAGGTGGGCGTAGATGAAATACGGATGAGGGGGGTGGGTTTACGACGGTGGACATGGGTGGACAAGGGTGCGGGGTGGGCGTGAGCGGTGCAAATGCGTTACCAAGGGTGGGCGTGGGTCAACAAGGGCGCAAGGTGGGCGTGGATGAATTACCATGGGTGGGCGTTGGTCAACAATGGTGCAGGGTGGGCGTGGGCAGCCGTCGAAGGCAGGGATGGGTCGTTGGTGGTGTAGTTGAATTTTGGGCGAGTCATTGAAGGCACAGATGGGTCGTAGGTGGTGTCGTTGAGTGGTGGTGAGTTGAAAGAGCACAGGGTGGGCGTTGACAATGCGAGTGTGTTGAGGAGGGCGCGGGTGATTTTCCGATGGTGAGTAAGTCGTTGAGGGGAACAGCAAGGATGGGGAGGGGAGAACCTGGTCAGTACTCGTAAGAAGAACAAATAAAACCACTCACGGTTTTAGATGTTCTCTGACAGCGGGTAAAAGGGTGGTGGGCATTGTCATGGTTGTGAGGGTGGGTAATACATGGTAAAGTGGGCGCATTTGGGCACATTTGCGTGTGAGGGTGTTGGTGGGGCGTGGCACAGTGGAAAAATGCGGTGGGGGTGGTGGATTGAGTCAAGAAAGCAAGGGAGAGAGGAGGAGGTACATACCTGGGGGTGTTGGCAGCTGCTGCATCTTCTTTTGCTCGAGCGGCTGAAGTCTTCCTGTTGAAAACATCACCCAAGTGATACAAAATGGAAATGGGTGGGCCATACCTGTTCCCCTTGCCTCGCTTGCTCATTGTCGCCTTGTCAATGGCATCATCTGATGCGTCGTCATCCCTCTTCTTCCTCCCTTTTGTCTTCCTCTTGTGCTCAGGGCTGGCTTGAGCAGAGATGGTTGATATTGTCCTCTTGCGACCTTTTCGCAATGGCAAGGTGGTGGCAGTGGCAGTGGCGGGTGCGTTGGCTGATGAGCGAGTGGTGGGCATGCTGTGTGAACGGTTGTGACAATGTGTCACACGAGTGACGTCCACAGCAATCCAGTCACTGCGGAAAAAATCATGGGTGTCGTCACATGAGTGACATGCCCATGGCACACATCAACTGAATGTAGCACTGCCAAATAGAAATATATGTAAACAAGGCCAAGGGTTACATTTATGTACATTTCTTATAATACTTTCTAATGTATGTGATATATTCCTATCAGACTCCGATTAGTCCGATTTGACTCCGCTCCCAGTCCATCGGACTGTGTCTGATATTGTCCGATTTGACTCCTATGAAATGGTTGGACTGGGATCGGAGTCAAATCGGAGTGCAATCGGAATTTTACTGCCATTCTATTAATGAGTTTTTTTTCATCGGAATAGGGGGGGGGACAGTAAAGAGCTCCAAGTGAGGGCTTGTAGAATTGATATGTGTCCATATCACCCTCATACAGACACAATTCTGGCAAATTTACCCTGTCAATTAGGGTTTCTGGGATTGATGGTTGCTCTGGCTCATCCTGAAATTTGCACCTGTTTTAGTATTTTAAGGTGAATGAAAGTCTAATCTCACCCATTCTTTTGTGAGATCTATGATCTTATGTATTTGAGCAGGAAATATGCTCTTCCTCTTGTTTTTTCCATGCCTGGGCCTTGCAGGCTTGGCCAGCACAACTCCTTGTGAAGTGCTGGCCATTGCTGTGACAGCAAGGCTTGCTGCCATGATTGACTCCCTCTCACTTTCCTCCTCTGGGGAGAACTCAGAAATTACAGAGATTGGAGAAAAAGACATCCTCAAGGCAGGCCTGGCCCTTAGTCTTTGGGCAGGGGTTGGAGGAGTCAGTGAAATTCTGGCCCTTTGTCTTTGGGCAGGGGTGGGAGGTCTAGTCTCATCACTGAGGCTCCCCATGGAGACATCTTCATTGTCCTGAAATCCTGGTGAGTGATCAAGATTTCTACAAGCATTAAAACTCACTTCTCTTTGCTGTGCAAGTGAAAATCCACCTGCAACCTCTTGAGTTAGAGAATGCATGACAATGTCTTCCTGTGACTCTTCTCCACTTTCCTCCTCCTTGTCCTCCTCCTCCTCCTTGTCCTCCTCCTCCTCCTCCTCCTCCTCCTCCTCATCCTCATCCTCATCCTCCTCATCCTCATCCTCTTCCTGCTCATCCTGCTCAGCCATCCTTTCCTCAGCTACTCCTCCTGCAGCTTCCCTTTCCAAAGTACCTTGCCCCTCCTCTCTCTCAACCATATCTTCCTCACCTTCTAAATCAGGCCCATCTAATAAACCTCTTAACTGTGATGTTGGAGGTGCTGTGGCCACCAGGGTGAAGGAACTAATGATATTAGGCCAGCTTGAAGGGCGCTCTTCAAGCAGAATCAAAGTTTCTTGAATAGAACTATGAACCATCATCCCATCATCTTGTCATAGTAGTTGGTAGCATGTATTGTCACCATAAAGCAGAAATAACTTACCTTCCTTGAACCATGCATCTTCAGACTCTGAAAATGTCACCAGCTGCTCCCTTGCAAAATCCAAGAAATCCACCAATAGATCCTTCTCATCTTTATTCTCATCTTTTGCAAGTGCAAAAATGACCTTCCACAAGGCTTGCTCAAGATTAGCTATACATTGGGGCCTTTGGTTCCCCACACATTGCCAAATCTATGTCACCAGTTATTTTAGAAAGTGAGATATATATATAATTAACTGAAAGTTACCCCAATGAGAGCAGCCCTGTTGAAATCCTTTGTGTGCCATTGGATAGCACAAAGGAGGGCAAGAGGAGACAAAGCCAAGGAAAGGAACAGAGGCACACGCAACTGTGATTCATCCTTCTTGTCCACACCTCCAGGGACAAGTAGATCATCATGCCCCTGCACAGCCATTGGCATAAATGTTTACAAGACAAAAAATTGAACCTACCTCAAGGAAGCATTTGATGTGATATGCAGCCAGCAGTAAATTTTGACATATACTGACAATGGCAGCTTTATCTGACAAGAGATGGAACTTGCCCCACAGTTGTTGGAGACCATTGGAAAGACCTTTTCCAACCATATTCTCCTCTGCATACATAACATGAACAGCCTTCCCTTTTCCCTTCTGAGATTTTGTCTTCATAAGTCTCTCTGCCTTCCCAATTAGTTTCTTGATGCTGTCCATCAAGTGGAATGACTTGAAAATATCAGTATTAGGTATTGGAAAGAGTAAATTTAAATACAGTCTTATCTGGGGCCCTGAATGCCCTTTTCCCATGCTTGAGTACTGGCCCAATTGAGCCAGGGCAGAAAAGCCATGTCATGATGTCACATAGCCGATATTTCATGAGCATGTTGACAGCTTGAATGAAATATGGTCTGAAACGGTCCTCCTCATATCTGACCCTCATCACTTGATAGCCAAGTAGGCAGCAAAAGTAACGCCCAAATGGCCTCCTCCCAGCAGTCACTGCTGTATGAGCCAAAGCAAATAATTCCCCTTCCTTTGTTAAAAGTTGTTGAATAAAAAGCTAGGTTTATTTAGAACTTTCTCAAAGGCAAAAACAATAACAATAACACTGACATGGAACTTGTCATGCAATTCCAGAGGGAGGAGAGCAGCATTCCTCATGATTCCATCAGTAAACCATGGGAGAGATGCCAGGAAAGGAGCAGTTGATCGAGGAATAACAGTAGATGATGACATGTTGCTGTGAATATGTTAAGCTTAGCACTCTTCATTCAACTATCAAGGGAAGTTTACTCACAGCCTGATTGAAGTGATGAAGTTGACTGTGAGAGCTCTTAAATCAGTGGGTTAGGTAGAGCCAGGTAAACTGGACTTACAGTGCAAGGTGATGGTAGCAAGATAAGGGATAAAAAACTGTCACATGATGTGACAGCATTCCCACATTGCAGGGTGTGGCTGTGCACATGCATTACCACTACACTATGTTCAAATATGAGCCTGAGTCCCTTAGGTAGTGATGTACCAGCTTGGCTTGGCTCTCATAAGCCCTAGCAATGCAACAATGAGATGGATAAGGATGAGGGAAGGTCAAAACAACAGGTGGAGCAATCAAGGCTAGCGCCATGAACCAGTCATCTGAGATGATGCCAGTGGGAAACTCTGTGGCTGTGCTCATGCATGCAAGTCACAGTACCAGGCATATATTTTACAGGCACTGTCATTCCCAAGCACACCTGTGGCTACATGTGGATTGGCTCAGGCCAATCAGTTGTGTACTAGGAGGCCATGCACCCATAGCAGGCTGAACATGACACTGCACAGCCACAGAGCTAAGCTCACAGTACCAAGCTCCATAATCCTCTGTCACCTCACATACCCTCCCACCACATTTCCTCTGCCAACTAAGTTCAGCTCCACCTCATTGCCCCTCATTTTTTCATCTCCTCTCACCTCCACCCTTCTGCTGCTCCTCACCTTCCCCATTACCTCAGCCCTCACAGCACCATTATCTGCCAACACCTATACCACCACTGCCATCAACAGGATTATGTTCCTCTCAGTGGCATCCCCAACAGAAGTGGGTCATCAACAATCATTCATCTCAGAGTGAGATTGGTACAGATGTGATGGAGCTGGAGGTCCCAGAAGCAGGTCTTGAGATGATCTGCAATTAAAGTATTTGCCATCTGCAGTAGTTCTTCACTGTACTTCAATGTAGTATGCAATGCAATTTTTTGGACAAAACAAACAGGAGTGAAATTTGAACTCTGGGTTGCTGACAAGTTGGCATTCATTTCTGCTTCCAGGTGGCTACATGTGGGTTGGCTCAGGCCAATCAGTTTCTTACTAGGAGGCCATACTGGACATAACTGAACATGAACCTGCACAGCCACAGAGTTTCCCGCTAGCGGGAAACTCTGTGGCTGTGCTCATGGAGCTCATGAAATCTCTTCCTCGTAAACTGGATCCAACAGGTGCGTGAAGCTGGGATGCCTCACTGGCAATGTTGCCCAATATTTCCCCTCCATCCAGAAGGGGTACTGCTAGTCTTGCTTTGAAAACAAAATTTTCTGGATTTCTCTACTGGACATGTACTATGACAATCAGGAAACACAGTTCATATGGAGCTGCGCCAAGTCTGACAGGAAGACTGTGGGGGGCGGTGCTCCACAAGGTAATCTGTCTTCACCCATCATTTCCAACTTGTATGTCACACCGGTCCTTAAATGACACTTTGCCTTCTGCCTCAACTTGCATGTTGTGGTACCATCATACATTGACAATTACGCACTGCTACACTTGGGCTTCAACCTCAAAAGCAATGCCCATGCTTTTTGTGAAATCTCTGGCACACATGGCATGATCCTTGAACCCTCAAAGACAGAGATGATTACGTTTCTCCCCTACAAAAGGCACATTGATGTTCCAAGGCTCATTGCTGCGCACCGTGATCAAGCTCCTAGGCCCATTACTACAATCATTCAGTCTATTGACACGGACGCAATTCCACGCATTGCCTGTCAGATGGGGCTGCTCCGAAACCCAGACAGAACTACTGAAGGATCACATCTAAAAGGTCTTAGTGATGTTAGGAGCAGTGGTACAAATGCCAGATCACAAGTTTCACCTTCAGTGGGTGCATCTAAGCATCATACTGAATCCAATTCGCATTTTCGTGCTACACCACTATCACCAATCGATTCGGCAACCAGAAAAACCCCAGACGAGACACTTGGATATTGTCAAACCTCAACCAGAGCTTCCAGATTATCCAACAACCCACCAGCTACAGATATTCGTCGATCAACAAGAGATCGGAAAGCGCCGGTGCGTGACTATGATGACAGATATTATATGACTTCCTATGGTTGGAGAAAATGTCCAGATGCTGGAGCATGCATGGATAAAGGAGGATAGACGAGAAGACTCAGGCAGGTGTCTATTGTGAAAGCCATGAGCACAGCCACAGAGTTTCCCGCTAGCGGAAAACTCTGTGGCTGTGCTCATGTTTCTGGTACTACCTGTTGGGCTAAGACATCGAGCACTCTTCTCTGTACTTGAGCTTGGAGATCACCAGCCGTTGTCAGATTCCGCGGAACAATCAGCAGGATCTCATCCAACACCCGTGCTGCTTGTATGCGAATGGCTTGCGGAGCCGGATCACGGACAGGAGATGCATCGTCGTCGTATACCATGCAATATCAGGTGAGCGATAGATCAATCTGTGAATGTTCAACATCGCAATGCTTCCTAACTTCATCAACCCAAAATCACCGGTTCTCTGCACATTGTTAATGATATATGCTGAATTCACCAAAAAAGGGACTTGCCAGTGTGCGGGGAACATAAATCCCACTGACCCTCCTCTGATGTGCCGCATCCTTCTTTGGCGTCAACGTCACCGAACTCAAACTCATAGCATCATCAACGCTCTCATCCTCTGGTATCAACCCAAACCCACCAAACTCGGACTGCATGCTGATCATCTCAAAGCTGAGCTTGCACAGTGCGTTGATGAAATACTTGAACGCCACATCCTCTAAGTTCCAAATAAGCGCTGTATCGCCGCTTGCAGCATGTCCGGGTCTGAATCGGACAAGAGAAAATACTTGGGCGGTGCGCTCGCCAATTGTTGACTGGGAAGATGCACTCGACATGGACACCGAACGGCTGGTCGGAATAGTCGGGCTTAGTGTACTGCGCTTGCCGGGTCCCGTATTCGTTCCTTTGAACGTCAAGACGTAATCCGAATTCTGCAAAGCTTCCAGAATCTGGTACCAACTCTCCCCAAGACTGCCCGCCAGGAACAACGCATGCGTGACAAACACTTTTAAGCACGCCATGTTCTGCTCAGACAAGCCTGGGGGTTGGGACGGGGCGGCCAATCCGAGATTCTCCACCATAGAAGTACTAGAACGAGGTGTTTGCGGTTCCGTATACGAATCCAGGCTGGAAACAACACGTGAAGGTACGGCGAGCTTTGCAAGGCTGGTGAAAGACGCATTGCATGGAGTTGTTAAACCCAACATCCCGGAAACATGTATCATGGACTGATAACTGGTGAGAACCTCGACAAACAGTTCATCAGACAGATTGGTCCTGATAATGAACGAAAGCACCGCCAGAAGTGCTGGCCAGCCACTCTCAATGATATCTCGGATTATGTGGAGATGCTTCGTCAACGAATCGTCCGGTGGGAGAGATGGGAGGTCAAGAGCTGGAGGTGCACGTATGATCGCATCTCCAGGTGCCTGTGGTTTCTGTATGACAATGGAATTGTACAAGGGCATGGTGAACCCCGCAAAGCCCTCGCACAAGGAAGTGATGGCGTTAACAGCAAGAAGATGGATGTACGATTCCGGAATTGGTGGCGCGTCTGCCTTGTCAAGCTGATCTATGCTAAATACACATCAGAACGTCATTCGATGCGTGTTGAAAATGGCAAGGAATGCTCACCATCGCAATTTCATACTAGATCCTTGCACACTAAGCCCGGCAGTTGACCCCATCATGCCAACAGCGCCAGATACCATTGTGCTTGCCGCTGTCGCCATCCTTCCTGCCACCATACTAACATCAAGAGCATGTCCCACAATGGTTCCATCCGTGGCAACGCATCTGTGTTCCAACCCCCAACAACGCCAGCTTTTCCATCACTAGACGTTTGAGGGCGGCCACTAGTGACGTAAATACTTTTGACCCGTTATCTCTCGCATCATACCTCCCACACGTTTCTGATGCGCTCAGCATCGTTGCAAAGCCTATCAAAACACATCAACCAGAGAAAAGGGAGGAAATTGAGTTGAAACAAACCCTCGAATTACTTCCATAGCTAAGATACGCATCCATGGCAGTCTATTTGCGCCACTATATCCGGCTCTTCAGCGACAAGTTTGATAAGTAACATGAGAAAGACCTCAGCTTCGGTTTCGAGCTCAATTGAAAATTGTTTTAGAAGCAAAAACACGACTCTGGTGCATCTCAGCGCTGGCGGGAACAGGGGGTCGATTGGATAGCGCTCTGAGCAGGAGCGGACAGAGATGATGGCTTAGGAGGAGCAAGAATTCGGAATGCTGTGAGATATGAGCGCAACAATGGCAAAAAAACAACCATCTGACATCACCTTTCGAAACAAGTCATGATAGTGTGTCAACACACTCTCGATCAGCTCGAGCGCAAACGTCTTGTGGAGAAATTCAAGTCTGAGAAAGCAAGGCTTTTCCGAGTTGGCCAGCAAACACAAGTCTTCCAGCACTGAATATGCGTCCTTGGACGATGGACCCAGTTTCTTTGTCGTCCCATCTGCGAGCCCCACTTGTGTCAACTCTTCTTCCCTCATGTCCTTGCGCTTGTCCTCGATCACCATCTTGTCCACAACAAACATCACGAGCTGTCATAGCGTGGCTGCCGCCATAGAGGACACAATGGTGATCTTCGACTCTTGCAGTTTGAAGCATAACAGCCTGCCCACACAGATACGCATAAGTTCAGATCTTTGACTCTTGCAGTTTGAAGCATAACAGAAGGGCCTGCCCACACAGATACGCATAAGTTCATCAAACTGTTCCAGACAAGGAAAAAAAGTCAAGCACACACTTCCCAATAGATCACCGTGTATTCCGGAAAAATTCGTGATGAGGGACACCAGCATCTGGAGTATGCGCAGCTGAATATCGACTCCCTGCGACATGGTGTCGGTCATGGTGCTGATGATGAGAGGCACGGCTGAGTGAGGCACGGCTTGAGCGTGATCAGACACTGAAGAGAGCCGAGCAATATGGCAGCCACTTTTGGATTTTTGGTTGCGCATCAGGCCACAACAGGTCACTCACCTGTGGTCCATCTTTATAGCCACAAGTCACAGCACTACTAGGAGGCCATACATCCATAGCAGACTGGACTATGAAACTGCACAGCCACAGAGTTTCCCGCTAGTGGGAAACTCTGTGGCTGTGCTCATGGAGCTCAACTCACAGTACCAGGCATATATGAAGTTTCATGGGCACCAGCATTCCCAAGCACACCTGTGGCTACATGTGGGTTGGTTCAGGCCAATCAATTTCTTACTAGGAGGCCATACATCCATAGCAGACTGGACTTATAACTGAACATGAAACTGCACAGCCACAGAGTTTCCCGCTAGCGGGAAACTCTGTGGCTGTGCTCATGGAGCTCAACTCACAGTACCAGGCATATATGAAGTTTCATGGGCACCATCATTCCCAAGCACACCTGTGGCTATATGTGGGTTGGATCAGGCCAATCAGTTTCTTACTAGGAGGCCACACATCCATAGCAGGCTGGACTTAACTGAACATGAAACTGCACAGCCAGTCACAGTACCAGGCATACATGAAGTTTTATGGGCACTGTCATTCCCAAGCACACCTGTGCCTACATGTGGGTTGGCTCAGGCCAATCAATTTCCTACTAGGAGGCTATACATCCATAGCAGACTGGACTTATAATAACTGAACATGAAACTGCACACAGGAAACTCTGTGGCTGTGCTCATGGAGCTCAGCTCACAGTACCAAGCTCTATAATCCTGTCACCTCACATACCCTCCCACCACATTTCCTCTGCCAACTAAGTTCAGCTCCACCCCATTTTTGATCTCCTCTCACCTCCACCCTTCTGCTGCCCCTCACCTTCCCATTACCTCAGCCCTCACAGCACCATTATCTGCCAACACCTATACCACCACTCCCATCAACAGGACAGTTATGTTCCTCTCATTCCATGTAAGCAAAGCAAACAATAATTTGCTGCAGATTTGCCAATGCAATTCAGTTGGCTTATAGGAATATATGCATCTCTCTTGCCACATTAATCTCTTATCTGCCTCTCACCTTTGCAGGTGATCTATCTGCCTGATAGCTACTTGAACTACAGAATCAATATAAGACTGATTTCATGATGACCTTGTAAATATAACATACCCACAAACTTGTAAAAGGACTCATCACACATGTGAGTGTACCATATCATGTTGTTTTTCTTTTAAACTCATCTCTGCCAGTATCATGTATATTTGACAAGGTCAATGCTGAAATTATTTATAGCCAGTTGACCTAGTTGGTGTTTATGTAATTGAAGTACATGGAATTTGTACACAACTTACTTGGAGATGGTTTTGCCACAACTTGAAGTTGATGTTTTTGATTGTCTTTCTATCCACACAGCTGTGACAGAGTTTAAAGATATCCACACTACTGTGACATTTTCCAACAGATCCTGCATATACCAGATTATCCACTATCAACTAGGTTGCCACTGCATATAATGACAACTGGGATTAGGTGTAGCATCAAAGGCACAGGCCTGCACATCATCACATCTGTTGAATATGGTGGAAGTAAGATTGCCAACATGTGAGTAGCCCACACTGATGAAAAGCTGATAACTGGCATCTTACTAATATACCCAATACCAACACACTGCCACACCCATATCAAGTTAATCCACAACAAGATCCTGACCACAATAAGATTAGCTGCTAACACACCATCTACAGTCAAACCCATGCACACCCAGAACAGTCCTTTAGACTTGTATTCACATATTCAGCATTTTTTCTCAAGTTCACTGGTCCCAAAAACAAGAAGTATGGGTTGTGTGTGACTGTGTGACTCCAGCATAAACAAAGTGAAGCAAATCATCTGTGGTTTACTTCCCTCCCACAATGTCCTTGACACAAATTAGCCTAGGCTCCCCAGAGCTTTTCAGCAATTCCTCCCTTGACCAACTGGGACTGGCAGTCAACAACAGGCTGTCTTTATTCATTTGCCTGGCCTGTAGGAGCAGTTTCACCATGGAGGGAATGCTCAACCACTTGAAAAGCAAGCACACAGGATTAGGCCTCAGTCACATCCAAATCAAGACAGAGCTTGAATCCATTTCTCAACAGAACAGCATTTCAACTGAATATCCTATTGTTGAAGGACCAGTGGCCCCATTTGCTGGACTTTCAGTTCGCCAAAGTGCAGGGTGCCCTTTTTGCTCTTATGCAGCTTCTGTTAAGGTGGTCCAGAAGCATATCAGGCAACAACACCCCTTGCAGACTGGCAAGCCTGTCATGGATATCAGTGTTCAGGTGCTGAACACAGGGTTTAGTCCCTCCTACTTTAGGGTAGAACAGTGAGGGTCATTTGCAGTAGAGCAAGACTTGATGCAGGAGCTGTTGGACTTTGACTGGAAGGCCATGGATAACAGCAAGACCACTACTCCCAATGCCAGGATGGTGAGTCCCTGGCTAATGAGGACAGGGTGGCACATCTATGTCCAGGGTCATGATGCCAAACAGCTGAAAGACTTTGTGTCAATGCCAAAAGAAGGAGAGTTTGAAGGGCTACATGTCACTATCATGCAGTACTTTGAGCAAGCCACCAGGTTGATAGACCACACAGATGAACTAGTTTTGCAAAGGATCAACACAGCAGACCCAAGCAAAGAGTGAGTGAAGCAGTTATTCTTTAAGGAATAATTAGGCTTAAAGAATTATCCATCTCAATAGTGGTATCAACAACACACCATTGCACAGACATCACCAACATGAGACCACACTGAAGGCCTACATATTACCAGTAGTGCATCTTGTCTCAGCCTTGTTGAGGACCTCAAGCTCCTCTTTCCCCCTGCCTTCCAGCCCCATGCTCAACTCTGCTGTAGAAGACCTAAGGGGTGACATGAGCTCACAAAGATATCTGCATGGGGTGTTCATGGCACTTTGGAAGACAACATGGAGGACCACAGTGAATGTCAGGATGCCAGATCCCACCTTGTGCTTCTTGGCACTGCACACCATGAAGGAAGATGGCAGCTTCTCACACCCCAAGGATGTGACTGGTGCCATAGCCAAGCTTTGCAGGTCCATCCAACTGGCCATGTTGTATGAGATGCACCTGATGGTTGATGCAGCTAGGGTGGAAAATCAGCTTGAGGGGATGGATAAGTTGGCAACTTTTGTGCATGAGAAGCAGCCAACCCCATTCAATTCCCTGATGAGCCTTCAGCACTATGCATCATCAGTGGCCTACAGCACCATGTCTATGCCTCAGATCTGGTGGTTGGACAGGAAGAGCTGGAAAGAGATGCTATTTGAAGGCCAACACATTACACAAGAGCATGTCAAGCAAGTGTTCAAGAGATTGGAAGAGCAGGTGATAAATGTGTGGGAGAACAAGATCCTGTTTGGCAGAAAGATGCATGTGAAATTGGGAAGCCATATCTCTGACAACTTGCTTAGGACAGAACCAGGGTACAGCTTCCTTGATGATTGTAACAATCCCTTCAATGCCCACATGAAGGAACTTGGAAAGTATGCACTGGAACACCACCTGACCACCAATATTCCTGGCACCAACACCATGGTACTTGATATCATGGCATGCAAACAGTGGCTCCTAGATCTTGCAGAATTGGAGGGCTTACTGATGGTATCTGTGGAGATGAAGGGTGGTGCTCCTGCCAGAGGGACAGAGCTAACCTCCATGCTGGTCAGGAACACTGCTCAGAGGGTCAGAAATGCCATGGCACTTGGAAAAGCACTATGCATTGTCAGACAGTATGACAAGACCACCAATCTGGCACAGGGAGACAAGCTGATTCCTCATTCCATTGATGGTGTGGATGCAGACATCCTCATCCAGCTGCATACTTTTGCAAGACCACTGGCACAGGTGAGCAAATCTTTTGATAGCATCTTATACCCTGAGTGAGGATCTTCACTAGTTCTTGCACAAAGGGTATTTCCTGATCAACCAGATGCTGTCAACAAGTATGGGGAGATGTTGTTCATGAACTATGGATGGAGTTTAAATCTGAGCAGCTGAGCAAGGGATGGCCAATGTGACCAGCCCATTGTGGGATGGAGTGTGACAGTTAGCTCATGGAGGCACATCAATATTGCATGGAAGAGGAAGCTTTGCAAAGGGATGAGTGAGGTGTAGAGCAAACAGTTGGAACCACCATCCATGCCCTCCAGAGTGGTCACAGTGTGGCCAGTGAAAACAGACTCTATGGCCTGTCTCCTGATGCCTTGCTAGGAGCCTCTGAAGATGTGCTACAGCTGTTCCTGAATGCAAGCACAGAGTGGCAAGTGGTCAACAAAGTGGTTCCAGGAGGGCATGGGCTGCCTTATCATGAGTGCACTATGGATCACTTTAATCACCTCTGCAATGAAGGATTATTAAGGACAAGTCACAGGGCACCAGCAGCAAGGGTGTGGATGATTTGTTTGTAGCCATGACCCATGTGCAAGAGACAGTACTCAAGGCAGTGAAAGACTTGTCTGTCAAGGTGCAACAACTGCAAGATGAATTAAAAGGTATAGAGTCTTCCTGATTCAGCTAACATTTGTTGCTGATTCTTCAATCAGGAATCCAGACTAAAAAAGATCTGCAATCTTGTGCCTCTGATGTGTTCATCCCACCTGGGTTTCCCTCTTCTTCTGGAAGTGTGTCCGATGCATTCATGGCACCAGTACTATCATCCCTCTGAGGGAAATTGCACCACCAAGTTGGCCACACCTCCCAGAGTGAGCCTCCTTGTCCAGCTCAAGAAGCTTTATGGAGCCCAGGCAAAATGGACAGGAAAGGAGCAGAGGAAGCAGTCAAGGCACTGTTGGCACTTGAGAAGGATGTGATTGTGGTCCTCAGGACAGGAGGAGCAAGACAGCCATAGCCATCCTGCCATCCATGGTAGAGAATGGTTACACAGTAATTGTGGTACCTTGGTTTCACTCATGGATGACTGGAGGAGGCGACTAGATGAGTTTGGCTTGCCTTATGAACATTTTCAAGGACAAGGGTCTCCAGAGCTCAAGGGCCATGCCAACATCATCCTTGTGTCCTCTGATGTGGCCAAGTATGATCACTGGAAGAAATGCATCACCAGGCTGAACACCCAAAGGCCAGTGTTGAGGATGGTAGTTGATGAAGCCCATTACTACTTTACAGATGTCCAATTTCGCACACATGCCATGGCCAACAGCTTCACACTGCGTCACATGCCTATGCAGGTGGTATTGTTGAGTGGAACCATCCCTCCCAATGCAGAGGCCTACCTCAATGGACAGTTTGTGCTGAAGGAGCCCATCAAGATTAGAAGTCTTTCAGCAAGACTGGAAATTGAATATATCAGGGCAAAGCCAAGAAATGATGTGATGAGCATGGTGGCTCATTTTCAACAGTTCCTACACAGCTACAAGGTGACAGAGGGTTGGAGTTCAGAGGACAGGTACATTGTGTTTGTATCCTTCATGAAGATGGCAAGAAGGTGGCAGAACAACTTGGTCTGGGATTTTACCATGCCAACTCCAAGAAGCATCCATCAGATTGGAAGAAAGGAGAGGATCTATAGCAAATGGGTCCAAGGGAACAGGAAGGGCTGGTGGCAACCACAGCATTAGCAGCAGGCAATGACTATCCACATGTCAGGGTTGCTGTGCACTTTGGCAATCCTTTTGATATGGTGACGTTTGTGCAGCAGTCTGGCAGGGTGGGCAGAGATGGGAAAGCTGCAGTGTCCCTTGTGATACCCAAGGAACGGGCATCTGGAGGTGCAGATGATGGGTTAGGAGACTTGTGTGGCAGAACAGCCATGCAAAAGTACACTCACCCAAGTGTTGAGATAAGGTCGTACCCAGAAGGGTGTCTGAGAAGTGTGATGGAGAGTTCTTGGATGGAAGAGGGGATACATGCCATGACTTTGGGATGGACACAAGATTGTGCTGCATTTGCAGTGAAGGTGATGAGAGGTGGCAAGAGAGAGAAAACAAGGACTGACAGACAGCCAAGTTGTAGGCACAGAAGACATAATAGGAATGGGAACAGATGAACAGTCAGGGCCAAATGATGAGGAAGTGATGGTGTCAGGAGCACCAGTGGGGACAAGATTGAAGAGGAAACTGGAAGAAGCATTTGGAGGAAGCAAAGAAAGAGCACAGAAGCTGACTACACAGATGTATGCAAACAAGATTGCAAAAGTCAAGGTGTTTCACAAGTGCTAGAAGTTGTTGGAAATGGCTGTGGATATTGCTATGCAATGGGGAATAGATTGCCAGAAGAGCATGGAGGACAACAGTGCACATTGATGTCAACAGAAAAATACAGGCAGTACAGGCATCTGGCAGAGCATATGTCATACACCAAGTCACAAGGCATGTCAAGGAAATTGGGAAGGGCATGCTTCTGGTGTCATGTGAGCTCACTTGGACACAATGCATTGCACCCAGAGATGGTGAAAGGAGAAAGAAGGTGCAAGAACAAGAACTTGGTGTTGCCATTGGCATTTGCAGTGTACATGAATGAAGGGCTTAGAAGAGAAGCAAAGTTAGAGTTGATTGGAGTGGAGGAGGAAGGTGAGTGGATTGACATTGCAGGGTATGCAAGGTGGTTGGTGTTGAAGGATGAAGAGTTTGGGACAAAGGGGATGGCTGTACTTGAGTGGTATATTAGACAGAGAGGAAGGGGTGCTATTATTTAGTTGGTAATGAATGGCTTGGAAGGTATGGGATTTAGTGTATTGGCATGGATGGTTTTTGGACAATGCTACCTATCACAATACACAAAACCTGATCAAAGTATGTCCATTAATTTAGGGCAGGATGTTGGGACTTAGTACATTGGCTTAGGATTATGGCACCAAAAATGTCCATTAGTTTAGGGCAGGATATTGGGACTTAGTACATTAAGCCCTCAAATCTTTTGGTTGCCAATTCATCAATTTAGGGCAGGATATTGGGACTTAGTACAATAAGCCCTCAAATCTTTTGGTTACCCAATTCATTAATGTAGGGCAGGATTTTGGGACTTAGTACATTAAGCCCTTAAATTTGATAAATTTATTGGCAGCCCAACTGGGTTAGAAAGTTCTTCCACAGTAGCCAGATTCTTCCCACAGTAGCCAGATTCTTCCCACAGTAGCCGGATTCCTCCCACAGTAGCCGGATTCCTCCCACAGTAGCCGGATTCCTCCCACAGTAGCCGGATTCCTCCCACAGTAGCCGGATTCCTCCCACAGTAGCCGGATTCCTCCCACACAGCCAATAACTCCTTCCTAATGGGGATGGAATCCGGACCCGGATTCTCAAATAAGATACATAGGGACTGCACTAGGGTGCGGTAATTCTAAATTGGTTTCACAATTTAATGGGCGATATTATTTGCAGAAACGTGACCTTGCCATGGGAGTAGCAGACTCTCCAGACATAGCCAACTTATATGCAACACATTTTGAGGTCGATCAAGGCCAAGTCCTAAATAAACCGTGGTTAAAATACTATAAACGGTATATAGACGATATTTTTGCATTAGTCGAAGCATCCTCTGAACATGAGGCACTAGCATTAGTTAAGACCACTGTGTCATTTGTCGGATGTGAAATAACATGGGATGCAAGCTTGACGGTTTGTCCGTTTTTGGACGTGCATGTGTTTAAGGACCCTAGGGACCCGGAACGCATTCACTTTAAACCGTATCGGAAGGCTCGTAACCATCTAGAAAGAATCAGTTGGATTTCTCACCACCCCTTTGACGTAAAACGGGGTACTTTTGTAGGTGAGATGTCTAGGATAGCCGGACTTTGTAGCTCACGCGAGTTATACAATGATGCAATATATGAATTACAGGGTTTATACGTTGCGCGCGGTTATCCGATGGGATTATTGAAAACTTGGACTCGAGGCAAGGTACTCGACATCTGGGAAAAGAGACAGAATCCAAAGGTCACCATGCCTGAGGATAGGGAGAAGACGACTTTTGTCGTTCTCAAGTCCGAATTCAATCCCGTACTGAATTATTTCAATGCCAAAGAATTTGGTGATACCATTGTATCAACGTGGCGCCAGGCTATGGAGCACTGGGCTGACGATAAGATTCCGCAATCCTATTTTAATACAAATGCGGAACTTGGAAAACTGACGTTGCTTGAAGACACAGGCTTTTCAGCTCACTTCCCGGATGAGGTTGTTACTCGCAAAGGGTGCAATCTTGGAAGGGTTGAGGGCAGCAAAGTACTTCTTGATGTGACAAAGTTGAATTCGTTGATGCGCGCGCGATGGTTAGTCTCTAGAAAGCGGACTCGCAATCTTTTTGACCTAACCAATATTTGGAAGCGCATGGTATTGACCAGTATGGATCACAACTTGTTCGATGATCTTACCTCGTATAGGCCTGACCTTGGTCGGGCTCCTTCTCCTGAAGTTGCTGATGATCTTTATCAGATTGAAGCGTGGTCAGGATACGAAAATCCTAGTCTGGGGGAGACATCTAGCCAGGGCTTAAAACGCTCTGCTCTGGAAGCACCATCTGGTGAGTCTAGACCTACAGTTCGCCCTCGGGTGGAATCTGCTGAGGTTGCTAGAGTTTCGTCTGCGTGGGGCCGTTCCCGCATCTCTGATGTGGTCATAGGCTCCTCCGCGCCGCCAGGTCTTATTACGAGGTTTGCCCGCAAACTTGACAAGAAGGGAAAACAACGTGAAACTTAGTTTCAACGCCGCGTTGTTATAATCATCTGTGAGAAGCCATTGTCTTTGGTTAAATTTGAGCAAAGTTGCGCTTAGATTTCTCAATCAACTCATTCAAACTAGCGGATTGTTAGCGGGTACAGTGTTTTGGATAAACATGTGCATGGTAAAGCGCTCCTAAACCCTAAACCCGTGAGTTATTTCCATTAGCCTTATATCGGGCGATTGAGAAACTTCGCATGCTAATACAATTCTGTTGTGTCTTAGTAAACCCTAAGGACCCTACCGTGAGTAGTGTCACATGGTTGAAGTCACTGATAGTCACGTGCCCGGATCGGCTACACTTGGTTGCCGGACCGGGCCGTCACGTGCTTTATCAGACTCGTGACATAGATCACGTTACTGAAATCTAGGCCTTGCGGCCTAGATTTTGGTCTCGAATGGTTTATGTCAGCATCTCCAAGGAGGTAATTTCCCCTTTTAGATACATTGCAGTTTCACATGAACTGTCAACCGTGTACTGACTGTAAAGCTCGGTCCGGAGTGTTTCCGGACCGATGACCGATGTCGCATAAGGTTTGTTTCCCATGGCCGCTCTGCCAAGTCACCGCGGAGATTGGAATGCAGCCTCAGCACAGCCAGCACAACAGCAATTTTGCCAAATCCAGTGGAGCCGGGACACCGGTTTGAATTCAAACTCAGCTCTGCTAGGTATATAAGTCGCACAAGAGAACTGATGAGCTCTAGCGAAACTTGACCACCTACCACCACGTAGGTACAAGTTTTCTCTTCGACTCACAACGTCACCAGCTTCGTCGCCAACTTCGTCGGCGACTCGCCACCCTAAACCCTAACCCTAACCCTAAGATTGCACACTTTGCAACCGGAGCACCAGGACGCCCCTCACTGCGAAAGTGACTATGCACACGCATCCGACCAGGTCGTACGCCCAGCCATGACACCTTCAATGTACCGCCCGAGCATATCCGTCCAAGTCGGATGCGCCCTCACCGCTGATCGCACACTTTGCAACCGGAGCACCAGGCCGCCCCCTCACTGCGAAAGTGACCGCCCACACGCATCCGACCAGGTCGTACGCCCAGCCATGACACCTTCAAAGTGCCGCCCAAGCGTATCCGTCCAAGTCGGATGCGCCCTCACCGCTGATCGCACACTTTGCAACTGGAGCACCAGGCCGCCCCCTCACTACGAAAGTGACTGCCCACACGCATCCGACCAGGTCGTACGCCCAGCCATGACACCTTCAAAGTGCCGCCCAAGCGTATCCGTCCAAGTCGGATGCGCCTTCACCTCATTGCACACTTTGCCAACGGAGCACCAGGACGCCCCTTCACTGCAAAGTTACCACCCACACGCATCCGACCATGTTGTACGCCCAGCCATGATACCTTCAAAGTACCGCCCGAGTATATCCGTCCAAGTCGGATGCACCCTCACCGCTGATCGCACACTTTGCAACCGGAGCACCAGGACGCCCCTCACTGCGAAAGTGACCGCCCACACGCATCCGACCAGGTCGTACGCCCAGCCATGACACCTTCAAAGTGCTGCCCAAGCGTATCCGTCCAAGTCGGATGCGCCCTCACCTCATTGCACACTTTGCCAACGGAGCACCAGGACGCCCCTTCACTGCAAAAGTGACCGCCCACACGCATCCGACCAGGTTGTACGCCCAGCCATGACACCTTCAAAGTACTGCCCGAGCGTATCCGTCCAAGTCGGATGCGCCCTCACCGCTGATCGCACACTTTGCAACCGGAGCACCAGGACGCCCCTCACTGTGAAAGTGACCGCCCACACGCATCCGACCAGGTTGTATGCCCAGCCATGACACCTTCAAAGTGCCACCCAAGCGTATCCGTCCAAGTCGGATGCACCCTCGCCACTGATCGCACACTTTGCAACCAGAGCACCAGGACGCCCCCTTACTGCGAAAGTGACCGCCCACATGCATCCAACCAGGTCGTACGCCCAGTCATGACCCCTTCAAAGTACCGCCTGAGCATATCCGTCCAAGTCGGATGCGCCCTCACTACTGATCGCACACTTTGCAACCAGAGCACCAGGACGCCCCCTTACTGCGAAAGTGACCACCCACACGCATCCAACCAGGTCATACGCCCAGCCATGACACCTTCAATGTACCACCCGAGCGTATCCGTCCAAGTCGGATGCACCCTCACCACTGATTGTACACTTTGCAACCAGAGCACCAGGACGCCCCCTTACTGCGAAAGTGACCGCCCACACGCATCCGACCAGGTCGTACGCCCAGCCATGACATCTTCAATGTACCACCCGAGCGTATCCGTCCAAGTTGGATGCACCCTCACCACTGATTGCACACTTTGCAACCAGAGCACCAGGACGCCCCCTCACTGCGAAAGTGACTGCCCACACACATCCGACCAGGTCGTACGCCCAGCCATGACACATTCAATGTACCACCCAAGCGTATCCGTCCAAGTCGGATGCGCCCTCACCACTGATTGCACACTTTGCAACCAGAGCACCAGGACACCCCCTCACTGCGAAAGTGACCGCCCACACGCATCCGACCAGGTCGTACACCCAGCCATGACACCTTCAATGTACCACCCAAGCGTATCCGTCCAAGTCGGATGCACCCTCACCACTGATTGCACACTTTGCAACCAGAGCACCAGGACACCCCCTCACTGCAAAAGTGACTGCCCACATGCATCCGACCAGGTCATATGCCCAGCCATGACACCTTCAATGTACCGCCCAAGCATATCCGTCCAAGTCGGATGCACCCTCACCACTGATTGTACACTTTGCAACCAGAGCACCAGGATGCCCCCTCACTGTGAAAGTGACTGCCCACATGCATCCAACCAGGTTGTATGCCCAGAGCAGTCCAGCCTCACATTGCATCACAGCAATATCTGTCTTGGATGGAACACACTCAGCCTGGCATTGCTTGACTTTACATTGCCATATATGGAAACCCTTGGTGGTTAGGGTTCATTAGGGTTTATCTAGGGTTAAGCATCCTACCTCATCCTATGTGACCCAATCAACCCTAACTCAGCCTGACATTGCATTGCAGCTCTTCCGACTTGGACAGATACCGCTGAGCCAGACATTGCATCACCGCAGCACCACACTTGGACGGATACCACTGAACCTGACATTGCAGTGCTGCACTGTCCGACTTGGATGGATACCGCTGAGCCAGACATTGCATCACTGCAGCACCACACTTGGACGGATACCACTGAACCTGACATTGCAGTGCTGCACTGTCCGACTTGGACGGATACCGCTGAGCCATACAATGCATCCCAGCACTGTCACACTTGGACACATACCACCTAGTGTGAATTTGAACCTGACATTGCATCGCAGTACTTTCCGACTTGGATGGATACCGCTGAGCCAGACAATGCATCCCAGCACTGTCACACTTGGACGCATACCACCTAGCGTGACATTGAACCTGACATTGCATCGCAGTACTTTCCGACTTGGACGGATACCACTGAGCCTGACATTGCACACTTCCTGTATACGACTTGGACGGATACCACCCAGCGTGACATTGCATCGCAGCACAGTCCGACTTGGACGGAAAACGCTGAGCCAGACCGTCCAAGTGTGACAGTGCTGGGTTGCAATGTCAGGCTCAGCGGTATCCGTCCAAGTCGGACAGTGCAGCACTGCAATGTCAGGTTCAGTGGTATCCGTCCAAGTGTGGTGCTGCAGTGATCCAATGTCAGGCTCAGCGGTATCCGTCCAAGTCGGACTGTGCTGCAATGCAATGATGCTGAGTGGTATTTGTCCAAGTTGTATACAGGAGTTGTGCAATGTCAGACCGAGCGGTTTCCTGGACTCATGATGCTCAGCATCACATCACATGACTTTACATTGCCATATATGGAAACCCTGCGTGGTTAGGGTTCATTAGGGTTAAGCTAGGGTTTAGCATCCTACCTCATCCTACAAGTCCCTATCAACTCCTGAAAGTACACCCTGACATTTTCCTGATGTAGCAAAACTCAATCACCTACCACTACCAGTGGTAGCAAGTTCTTCTCTAGCATCACACCTTCAGTGTCAATTCCCCACCACCCTAAGCAGGTTGCTGTTTATAACAAATAAACAGGGTACGTATAGGCCACCTCGCCTAGTAATGTTTCCACTGCTCCCTGCTTGCCGTCTGACTCTTTACGCGTGCTGTGACAGCCGGACATAAAGTGAAGCAGATACAGTCGTCCAGTATCTATCACGCCATTGATGGACACTGTCATTAGTTTTGATCCAACGTGAATTGTGAAATGCTCACCAATTTACAAATTGCCTGAACGCCTCGTAACAGGCGAGAATACGCCTCCTGTTGTCAAGCGGTTTCATACCTTCGCTCAAACGGCGACCAGGGCGAGGCAACGCAGGAAGGTGGGCGTACACGACGGTTGGTGTGGCTGGGAATTGCCCAAGTGCAACAGCTTGCGCAAGTTCCTCGGTGACGGGAATTTTGTAAAATGTCGGCGAAGAGCCTACCAGTGTTATGCCTGGCATCACCTTGGCATTAATAGCATCTTGACCAAGGACGCGCGTTCGTCTGGTGTTGTTGGCTTGAAAAGCCGCGATTGCCTCCGCTATAAGCTGTGGCTCCGGATCCTTCCGCTCTTTGTGTCGTTTGTCCTCCTGAACAAGAAGTAGGATATCATCCCCATCTACAATACAGACGTCTGCTTTTGCATGACATTGCTCTCCGCAGATAGTGAGCGGGATGTCCGCCCGCGTGCGCGTCATCCTGGTTCGAGGCACGTAGCCCAACAGCGTCAGCAAATAGACGGCAAAATCGTCCACTGCCGACTCCTCTGCTGGCACCGGGTCCATCGCTAAATCCATGTAGCGCACAAATTTATAATTGGAATCATTTGTCATATCGTCCGCGTCAAGTCTTGTGAGGACTTCATCAGCAACGGCTGGTTGTGGTAAGGCGCCTACACCGAAAAAAGTAGCGGTATTCTGGAACTGGATGTTGATGTTGTATGCAAGGAGTTCATTGGGCCCCCAATCGCTGCCAGACTTGGGTAAACGCAAGAGAGAGGCCATCAAGCGATGATTGATGATGAGGACGAAAATAAGGATACAAATAAATAAGAACAAATACATGTGATATCCGATAAAACCACACGACGCGGCTCATGGCTAGCACTGGCCGGATGAGATCTGCATCATTCCTCACTGGGCCTCACGCCTTACTCGATGCACATTTCTATGCAGAAAAGAAAAGGTGGTCCAAGAGGGTTTCGCAAGGATAACGAGAAGGCACGCCCTTGTCTACAGTACATAAGTAGGTATTCATGAAGAAGTCCTAGCTTGCTTCTTTGCTGTACTGATTGTTGTATTATTTACCTGTGATGGAAGTCACGAAGATTCAAAGTGATAGAGGCAGGTACCCACTTTGGTCGCGAACCGCAGGGATGTCAATGACCCTTGGAGGTGCGTGGCAAGTGGCGAGAGATTGAGAACCATCTGGAGACCCTGAGGGTTAGTATGCTGACGGGACACTTAATAATACTCGTCAAGGTCTTTGAATTTCCACTAAGCGATTTTTGAAGTAAATAAGTAAGCTGATCAATTGGTGAGCGATACAGTATAACTGATAGTTGGCCTGCTTACCTTGGAATTTCAGTATGGTATATGTTTATTAGCCCCCGCAGCCTCGCCACGTTCGCCTAGTGCAGCGATGACGTCTCCCAACGCACTCAGGCTCTTGTTGATGTTTTCCATTTCCCTCACCCTCCTTGTCAGCTATGACGCCCGGCGCAAGCTGACATTTAACCTCTCGCTACCAGTGAGGTCGACCAGGTTGAGACAGCCTTCGCATCGCTCTCCCGTTCCGCCGACGTATGTGCTTAGTGCTGAACACGTTTCCGATGCCAACGTTGACACCACTAATGCTTAGGGTGAAGACAGAGTGAGATCGGGAAGACCGTTCGTTGACAAGTGCCGCTGCCACACTTCGCCGTGACTGGGCGAGGGCCAATAAGGTTTTGACCTGAGAAGGGGAGGTGAGAGGGGCAATCGTCAACTCAGTCACTCGTGTTGCGCCCGTGTGGGATCGTGCTTAATCTCATGCTTCTTCTCTAACACAGAATTTGCGGGAGCCAAAAGATCATGTATCGTCTCGTTATACTGGTTCGGAGGTCAGTAGATGGTTGTGAAATTCGGGCGAGACGTACGATCTCAAGAAATTACCCTTCTATCTGATATTGCCACCCTTTGGCTGGGTCACGCGGAAGACCTGCTCAACACCACTCCAACCTTCGATTCAGTCTAGATACATGCTCAGCGACAAGCGGTGCTTCGAAATAGTGTTATCGCCTTCACCGAGCCACCCTCCATGGTGAAAGATTTGCCGGATCCTGTCTGACCATATGTAAAGATGCAAACTTTGGGCAAGCTGAGAAATGTTTTCGAAAACTTGTGCTTGCGTCGATTCCGGCTCAAACACCTGCAAAGAAACATTGAATTAAACGGCATCGGAACGAAAAATAATGAATGATTAACCTTATCGAAGTTAAAGTTGTACGTTTCCTTTCGTTCCTGACCAGTGGCGCTCTCGCTGGAGGAATGGAGTACGATTTCCTTGTTGTCCCTCCGAGCGGGAAAGGTTATATATATGAGCTTGAATATCTTCCTTCAAATTGTCGAATTCATCTGTTGTTAACGAGCTCACGTCGTTTGTCGATGCTACTAAAATTTACCAATTTGCGTCGCACTGCCTCGCTTTCCATCGTCTCCAATTTGAGTGCCTAGATCTCTTTATCGGACGACTCTAACTTGAGTCGCAAATCCGAAATCTTCTCCTCTACAGACCCTCAGATCTTTATTCACCTCACGTGCCTCCCTCTCCTTCCTCCTTAAATCCATCTCCAATTCCATGATCCCCTTCGCATGAACATCCTTCAACTTTTCAATTTCGTCGGATGCCAGGATCAGCTCGCGTCATTGTGATAGTTCCTGAGTTTCGGCGCTAACCAGCTCGTGCGACAGCATTGTATGGTTCGCCTAGTTCAGCGACTTTGACGCGTTCTGCCTCCATGTCAGCGGCTAACTGAGCGGAATTGGCAGCTGCATGTATCTTGAGTTGGGTTTGCAAGTCATTAAATCGGGACCCTTCTCACGCTCTCACCACCACCATCCCCTTATCAAAAAACCGATCCACGCCCCATCCAATGCCTCCCGCCATGCCCACGGACAAGGGCACGGCTCCTACTCCTCACATGAGGATATCCTACTCCCGCGATCCCGATCTGACGGCCACAACTGTCAATCAGATTCTTGCACTTATCAAGAGGGCCGACGTGCTCCTTTTCAGTTTATCTTCTGCTCCCGACAATACTCTCCAGCCCATCACAGATTTCCTTAGCCAGTCTGCCCGGGCTTCATGGTCAGTTTTGCTTCCAGGTAGTACCGCACCACAGGATGAGGCCATTACCTCGACGGCCTCCTTACGCTCCTCGGAGTTGCAGGGTTTGGCCAAGCAGGTTCAGGCTATCAGCTCCAAACTTGGTGCCATCCAGGCTTCCCTGCGGACATCCCCAAAGACTTATGCTACCGCTGTCGCAGTAGGTTCCACCACCCGGGACCTCCCAGCACAACCCAAACCCACCCGTGAGATACGCACACGTGCCCGGATGGTCCTGGTTCCCCAGGTCCCTCTTCCATCTGACTTCAATGCTGAATCAGCATGCCGCACCCTCAACAGCCTTTTGACTAACCCCTCCTTGGGCGCTACCCACGAGTCGGGGCCCATTCCCTTGCCACCCGTACCGGCACCTGCAACCCTGTCCTCAGTTACCAGGACTTCAAAGGGAAATTTGGTTGTCATCGGTTCTCCAGGTGTTACGTCAGCTCAGCTAACTGGCTCACTTCCCTACATCATGCCGTCCCTCAATTACGCTTGGGGGATCCCCACTAAGCCCTTCAGTGGCACAAAGTGGCGACGTGTCTGCATCAATGGGGTCCCTACCCCAGTGACAGGTCCTGCTTACACGACAGACATCATAGCGGGCGAGCTTTTGCACCATAACCATTGGTCTACCACCCTCCGTATGCCCATCCAGCCTTACTGGATCCGCCGGCCATCCACCATCGAGCCGGGCAAACGGTCGTCAGTTGTCCTGACTTTCAAGGATGAAGATGGAAAGATCCAGCAAGATGTCTTACGACAAAAGAAGGTATTCCTTTTCGGCCGCGCCTGTACCATGAGAGCGTGGACAGAGACCAGGCCGAATGCCAAGAAACCGTCGACGACCACCCCCACCCTTCCCACCATCGAATCGGCACCTTCAGCGCCCTAAGGGCTACCTTGCACTCATTCCCTCTTTAGATACTCGGTCGGTATATTTCTGATCATTCCCTCTAATGATATCCGTAGTGCCTCGCTGGGTCCCTTTTTGGACCAGGCCCTGCAATGGGGCCTTTGGTCTTTAGCGAGTTAGTTAGCATCTTTGAGAACATTTCACCGTGTAGTCTGTTTTGCGCTTAGTCGTTACCCTACCATGTACTTAGTTGTACGAAGGGGTATAAACTAGGAATAAAAAAAAATAAAAAAAAGTCATTAAATCGTTTATCCTCTGTGGCAGGTCCGCGTGATCGCGTGGGCCCCGAGACAGCCAGTGTAGTGGTTACAGTGCCCCTTATTGTTGATTGAGCAGGTATGCGGGCGGTAGAAGAGGGTGGGGGTGCGCTAGTTCCGCGTGTGGGGTTTGAAGTGGTTGTTCGTAATATGTTTGGCGGCTTTAGTCCAGTCGACGTTTTTACTGGTGCAGTTAGGGTAACCGCTCCAAATTGGGGTCTGCCTAATACTAAATGATATGATTATCCCGTTATAAACGAGGTATCGAACCGGCGACATAAATAGAAAACGTACTAGTACCGCCCTTGGCATGCTTAAGCGCGTAAATTCAATGTCGAAACTATCACGTTTACTTTGTCACGGCTGTCACGGTTTCACGTGTAAACATGACGGTCCCAACGACACAGGCAGAGTACACCTGGAGTCCTCCCAATTTCGCTTTCTCATTGACGCCACCAACAACCCAATCCACATTGGTCCTACAAAATGACCCGCAAAATACAGCAAACTTTATGCGTGGAGCAAAATGGTATCCAAATTCCTGCTCAAACTCCACTCATTACACCAGGATACAGGTCTCCAGGTGGGCTCAGTGTGCTAGGCCATTGTGAAAATTCCACTTTTCAGTTATTTGAACTGTGTGTATGACGTTTCCCGGTACCTCTACCTGTATTGAACGTGCTCTTTTAGACCCGAACAAGTCCTCCAGTCGCCACCAAGGAATGCACATTCCCCAGAGTTAGCAGATACGTCGATACGACCGGCTGCTTCGCTGAGACAACCTTCACCCATTCTCGACCTTTTGTGGTACCCGACGGCTACGCGCCACGACCCTGCTTCTTACTGTTTTGTCGCTTCAGTACGAGAGTGTCCTGTTAAGCTTCTGGATGCATCTACCGGTCGCGTATGTCCCATGATCTTCTACTCCCTCGCGAGCAAGGTCTAACGACCTTGTTGAAGCTTCGTGCGTCGTATCCTATCGTTGACCATTGCGAAAGACAAGTTGCTCCCCATAGTATGGCGTTCAATCTGACAGCAACAAAGTGTGTGTGTATCCGCTTCTGTATTCAGGAGGTGGTATATCATAGAGTGTTACCTACAGGTTGTATTGTGGATTCGAGAACGCGATAGAAGTTTTTGATGTACTTAAACCAGGGGAAGGCGTTAGAATGCATACGACACCGTCGAAGAAAAGCAAGGATGGGCTCAAAGGTGCGTGCCCCGCATCAGCTGGCCGCACGTCTTATATGTGCAGGTATAATATCCGCCTTGGCCTTTTCACCCTCTGGGAGCTATACAGATGCATACTTCGCCGCAGGAAGTCTAACGCCCTCATCGCACAATATTGTCTTGTTCAGCGAGGCACAAGGAGGTAATCCTATCATGTATATTGGGAATGGTGGAAACCGATCCTATGGTGGTGTCACTCAGGTAAATTTTTCTATACCACGTGCCACATCCCGACCTGGATTCGCTTTATTAGATCCGATTCGATCCAACAATGCCTCATATCCTATATGCCTCGTTTCGAGGCAGAGCTTCTCACGGGCGGATCTACGCATGGGATCTACGCGCCGTCGAATCTGGCACCTCGAATCCTCCTTATTGCACATTCCAGACATACCAAGATATGAACGAAGAAGCTATCCGAGCGCGGGATGTGAGTTATAACCAAAAGATGTTGTTTGATGTAGATATCACGGGAAGATGGTTATCCGTTGGAGATCAGGTGGTTTCTCAAGTTGTCATGCATGACTCGGCTCATATACATGATTCTTCAAGGCTGGTAGAATATCTGTGTTTGACCTCAGCCCCCAAGGAATGGAAGCAGCCAATGTTGACCAAAACGCGAGTGTAGAGCTGAACCCTGTTTCATTCCCATCATTTCAATTCGATGCACATTTGGACGCGATTGGTTCCGTGGCATTTAATCCCTGCTTTCCATTGTTACTGTCGGCGTCTGGATCGAGACATTTCCATGATCAAGAGGCAAGGAACAGTGATGAGGAAGAGGATCAGGACGACCAACGAGTGGATTATAAGCAAAAAATGGGACCCATCACGCTGGACCGTTCTGTAAAGGTTTGGAACGCGATGTGAGGCTCTAACGTGAGCCCGCTTTCTCTATTCGTGTCTACCCACCTCAAGTAACACGGGAGCTCTTTAGATTCAAACCTTAACCGTTGCTCGAACAATGGCGAGGTCTTCCTTTTGGAATATCAGAAACGGATGCTATTTTTTCGGGAACCACATGTGGTGAATGGCGAATTTTCCATTTCGGTACTCGGAACTTCATCACCACAACCTCAATGATGTTTGACGTTTGATAAGAAGTCGGTAAATTAAAACGTGATATATTGTTCTCTGAGACTCAAGCACCGAAGTACTCAATATTCAATACCCGCCGCGGGAGCGTCCTATGGTTCCTGTAGAACTCAGAAGTTAGTCAGGATCGCGACGCAGACGAGGAATGGCTTAGCGGTCATCAAATATTAATATGTATTAATTGAGGTCGTCGATCTGAGAGGATGCAGACGATAAGTCGAACTAAGAGAATAAAGAGGGCGTTTCTACATGCTGTATTGATACGCATTGAACGGCGTCGTATGCGCTAACATGACGACATTTGGACTCAAACCACGACAATTAGTGGAGTGAGAAGCAAGCATCTAAGCTGGAGGTTGTCATCGGAATGCATTGAAATTTGGGTTTGTTTGAGCTGATGCGAATGTGCGTCGGCCTGCCGAGAGACACACAAGTCATAGAGGCTATGCGCACATTTATGGCGGCATCAAGTACCCAAGACCGCATCCATCATTATTGACTTCCACGCATGAAACGGCAGACCAACGTAATATGAGCCTCGTTTGCAGACGAGCTATGATTAGATGCAGGCGGCAGCCTTTTTCCACCCTTACTAACCTTTTACAGGGACGACCGCTCGTTTGGCACATTCCTCGATCTTCTCGAGCGCTCATCCTGGACAAACTTCGTCGCAGTTGAGAATCGATCCATTTTATCAACCTGTTCCATGGGCCTATGTGGCACACATATCGCGCCAGAAAGGATACCAATCGCATAATTCATCACCTGCCAAATCTAAGATCGATTGGGTTATCATCGACACAAACATGGGCTCAAATATCCTGGACATCGATTCCCAGCCACGTTCGCCACTTGATAACTGGCCTTCGGCCTTGATCTACACGACTTACAGATCGACTCTCTCTCTCCTATTCAACCGCAAGGCCTGGGCAGAGTTGTTCACCATTCATTGTTGAGAAACCTGTGATCATAACGTTATATAATCTAGAGTTTGGTATGATGGATGGGTTACCTCTCCGCAATATTTCGACGCTCTTTAAAATTCGAATCGCTTGATACTTCATCGATCCTGCCGCTGGAGGCCATATGGGAACTATTCAATCGCAAATGGGTTGTGTATCACCAGAAATTGAAGAAATGTCTTCCATGATTTGGAAATTGCTCTCAGCTCTTCCGTCTCCGACGGGGATTGAAGAAATACTCATCGCGGTTGGCCTCAAAGACGAGTCCAAGAAGACGCGGCTTCGTTATTTGGAGGCATCTCCGTGGTTAGAATTGGTTGAACGGATGAAATCGGCACTTTCAAATTTGAAAAAGATAGTAATTCAAGGGAGTGTGAAAACGCTGGCCTTGTTAAGTAGAGATATTTGGGCTTCGCCGGCGTGGGTAACGCATACATGTGCGCATTATTTTGCTCCCAGGGTGAATTGCCATGGCGGCAAGTAACCGGGACTGAATGAATCGATTTTTGGATTTACGCGGGTATTATATATGAGATGGACGACGCCGTAGTGATTTTATATCTAAATGTCCAGATCCTGCCGTTTACCGAGTCAGAATAGCAAATTCTTGAAGTTGGGGGGACAAATGCAGACCTAGTGTGCCTCAAACCGTTGCTTTTGCCATCTTTATTCCATGAGTCGCGCGTCTTGATAAATTCAGCGATCCAAAGTCAGATGAATATCTTGCTGCTGGCATTAACAACAGACAACGGTGCGAATGCGCGAACCTCGCATATAACGTTAGCTTTGGGATGACTCTTCGCGTGAGTCATTCAAGTCCTTTATGATAGGTGTCATGGCAGTTGCTTACTATTGGTTGGATGGCGTAAACGGCCCGTGACTCAGCTGCATGCCAATTTTGTTGCTTTCCCACCGTGATATAAAAGGTGGTAGCGACTGACGCAACACGATGTTCGGCCTCCTCAATCGTCTGCTCTCTATTTTCTCTCACACTTCCACCGTCGATTTGGCTCAGTTGAAAGCTCCAATGTCTTCGTGTATGTTTTCACACAGTTCTTCAGTTGTTCATCATGTTTACATTGTCTCTCTTCTACCATCCCAACAGTCGCAGGAAATGCACAAATCGCCACATTCGCTGCAGGATGTTTCTGGGGGGTTGAACATATTTTCTTGAAGCATTATCCGCCCGCGCAGAAAAAAGGCATTCTGAGGACGTCTGTAGGATATACCGGGGGTAAACCGGAGGTAGAGAACCCAGACTACAGGACGGTTTGTTCGGGTGTCACAGATCACGCGGAGGCAGTGAAGATCGAATTTGATCCTGAAAAAGTGTCATATGCGGAACTTGTCGGTGAGTAAGTGGAAATAAATCGTATAGAGTACGGCTCAATTATGGCTTGTCAGAGTTTTTCTATCGTACACATGATCCAACGACGGTGAACCGACAAGGAGCAGACAGCGGGAGCCGTGCGTGTCATTACCGGCCAGGAACTAATCCGCTGCTCACGCTTTGACAGAATACCGCTCAGCTGTATTCTATCATAGCCCTGAACAAAAGTCTATTGCCGAGCGTATCACGAAGGAGGTACAAGACAAACATTTTTCTCCCAACGGGGAGAAGATTGTCACCCAGATTGTCGAAGCGGGCCCGTGGTGGGATGCGGAGAACTATCATCAATTGTATCTTTTCAAGAATCCGAACGGGTACCAGTGTCCTACTCATAAGCTGCATTGGTAGGAATTGTATGTCCGGTGCCGTTTCTGCTTTTCCGTATTGTCCCGTCTCAACCGATTGGGTGTAGAGTATTTGAATATCATGGAACGAGGAATTGTCAATTTTGAGCTCGAGCGCTAAATCTCTGAGAATATGTGGACAGGTCAAGTCAGAATGAATACGCATGTTCTCTGCATGTGAATGAGATCCATGACATATGACCGAAATGACGGTTTATTTATTGAATTTATTTTCGGCTGCACACGGACTCGATGCCACCCATTGGCGCCAACGTGGGATTCCTCCGCATATTTCAGACATTGCAATGTTATATTCCACAGTCATCCTTCTTAGCTTTCTCTCCCGTCTTGCACAAAAGCCCTTCGTTTGCCACACAGATCACGTTGGAGAAGCGGCTATATGTACCTTCGACACTTCCAGTTTTACCGAGCTTGGCATCGACTATTGGAGCAGCCTATCTAGGGACCACGGGTGTAGCGATGTGCGTGTTCGACTCGTTTGTATGTCAGGCATGCCTTAAGAGGTCGGCAGATGCGTACTGTACGGATGCACTAACGTTCAGACAGTTTTGTGCCTCAGGGACTATCCTCAGGACTGTGAGCATATCAGAAATGGGCCGCGGGTCGCGTATGCTGTGTCCAACGCCATGCATTAGTGATAGTTTCGTCCTGTGAAGGTTATTCCTTCTTTGGTACGTGCACACTATAATGAGGATGTCGACTAGCGATTCAAAACGGCGCCAGATATTCGGACTCGTTACACATGGCTTTTACTGTCTATGAGTTATGGTTGAATCTTTCGGAAACTATCTGGCACTCAGGCGAGTTAACTGGTGCGTATTCCGCTCTCTGTTTTTCAAATCTGGAAATAATCGGGTGACATTGTCGAAAAAGTGGGAAATTTATTTATTTTTGCACTCTCTGTTGGGTTTTGTTACCTGCTTTTCGCAGAGCGAGGTCTTTTTGGAATTTAATCATACAGGTTACATATATCAATGTCCCATTTTCGGGACTAATTCCAGAATCTCTCTGGAGCTATGACGAGGTATGCAAGCACACGAAAGAGTCATGTGTTGGCGTTGCTAAAAGAAGATTGTAGCGGAATCCATTAACAGAATTTAGTACTACCTTTTAAACGTGTACCTAGAACGTGATGCGATTGAGCGATTACATCAGGTCACCACTTTGAGGAGGCTCGTGCACGGACCAACGGCATGACCGTGAGAACAACATGACTACATAAAACCCAGCCTTGTGAAAAATTTCCTTCATTGATCCTTCTCAGTTCAAATCGCCAAGTGACGATATTGCGAGGTGCAAGGGTGGAGCCTTTCTGGCTCTGACATCACCCGTCCGGCACCACCTCCTTGTTACAACAAAGGGACGGGTTATACGTGTTCTGATGGCGAATACTGAGGGGGGATCAACCAACGTTCCACGTTGGATCAGAGAGTAGGCGAGCAAGTGCTAGTTCATCTATTACGCGAAAACTACATGTTGTCATTTATCCGATTCGCTCAGCTGCACATCAGACGACTCGCCGAGTGAATCGCTGGTCGTCCTGACGGGGCCTTTGAACCAGTACATACCGCCATACTTTGGGACGTAAAAATACATCGTCGCTAGGATCAGCACTCCACCTGCAACATGAAGATGAATGGGAAAGTTTTCATGGATCAGAGGGCAATACGATACCAAAGACAATTGCTGCATAGTTCATGTCGGCCGCGCCTGGACTCGGATTTGCAGGGAAGCAAAAGACGAGGGACATGAGTACCATCCAGCATACCGCGATGATCGCGACGGGCAAACTCTATCAAGTATTCAATCGACCTGCGGGAAAACGAGTGTACAACGGGATGGATACGTGCCCACTTTCCAAGATGGAAAGGCCCCCGTTTGAACTTGTCTCTTGCAAGATGCCTTGCGCATATTGGAATTGAATAAGACATGTATTGGGAAATGACCATGACGGAGAAGACGGCGCCGATGGCGTTTGATCCTGCAAATGACAGGAGGCCCAAGAGCCCGGCTGATATCGCCGCGAACCAAACGCATCGGACAGGCGCACACACTCGAGTGTTAACGTGGTAGAGCCATCCCGAAAAAGGAAATCCTCTGTCGCGAGAAAAGGCAAAGATCTGCCTGGATGTTGCTGTAAGCTTGGGTGAATGAATGAGGGATGGATGTCACAAGTATTGGATGGGAGGGGGAGTAAGCTCACGATGCTAGATCCTATTGCGAATCTGTATACCATGTATCAGAATGTCACGCAAGAATTCGGGCTGACATACTGTAGAATGACGATAAATGCCCATGTGATAAGTGTGCCATTTTGCCCGAACGAATTGAATAATATCTGATAGAAGCTTGTGAGCAAGGTGACCTTTGATCTCATGCACACACGGACGGTTGCCATTGGCTGTTGGATTGGGCTGTTCAAGATATTTTGCAGATCGCTTCCCATGCAAAAAGCAAGGACGACATTGATGCCTGTTGAGATACGCAAACAAGGGTGAAAGAAGATGTTGTGTGACGTACCCCAACCGAGGACGACGCTCGAAAGCACGGCAAACGTAATTCCGTAAGGGATGGCGGTGTTGGCGTTCTTGGCTTCTTCGCTGATGTGGACCATCGAGTCCAATGCACCTAAGTAGGTGGGATAGGTATGTCAAGTAACCCAATGAATAGCATCCTTACCGATAGTCCAAAGAGGGGATATAAAACTGAGAATGAAGGCAAACCCGTTTGGCCAATTCGAGACTGTTCGGGTGGAGCGGAGTGAGTTGTATGTGATTTGCATGACCCTACTTACGGTTGGTAAAGTTACTAAAGGCATAGTCAGAGCTGTTCCTGAAATCTTTGGGTGTGGCCAAGGGCATTGCGATAATGATGGCCAAGGATATACTGAGAAGAAATGAGTAGAGTTGGATTGGAGGAAATTATAGAATACGTGCAGGACGTTGAGGGCGATATAGAGCCTCTGTAACCGGGCGATGACTGAGGGGCTCAAGGTGCATATCAGAGCGTGGACGAAAAGAATAGCGCAGTAAATGGCACTAAGAAAAGAGTCTTATGGAAAGGAAGAGAGAGGGAAGTAACGAGAAGACGAACAAGGTCTGGGCAGATGTGGCCTGGAATCTCAGTCCTGACCCAATACTCGCCGCCGCCATGATTTGAACGGCGCATCCCCAATCGACGGAGGCCAGAGCGGCAATGTTTCCGATTGTGTTACAGTCTACGCAGATGATACGCAGATGAAGATGAGAAAGACGAGGAGAGGAGGGTGAATACTTGCAGGCGACGATCCAAGCCAAAAAGTGCCTCCATCTCGGAGACGAGAAGATGAATGTCCAAAAATACAATCCGCCGGACGTGGGTGCTGCAGAGCCTAGTTCTGCTAAGGATAGAGCGATGCACATGAGGAACACGCCAGATGTCGACCACTGTACACGCCGCGTTATCAGCATCATTGGTGGGCGGTGTTCTGTTGGAACAAACGCACACCCCAGATCATAGCTGATGGACCTCCATAAGGAATGGAGTAAACGAGGACTGAGCTGTGTTGGGTCGACGTCTGGTTCTAATACAGTATGCAAGGTAACGCACGATATAGATGGCATGAGACCAATGACGCTGAAGCCGATGCCAAAGACCTCGATGGGCGTGAAGTTGCGTTTGAATTCTAATTGTGTTTAGAGGCGGGGAAGATTTGAGACTGCCAGTGAGAGCAGACCTTGTTTGTACCCCAGGCTGGCGAGGAGGGCGTCATCTGGGGGATCAGGGAATGTGAGTTTATCGCCTGTTTCATCCATCACAATACAAGGTATTCTTGGGCGGCTCTCTCACGACGCGGACGGTTCTGGTGGCCATTAAGCTCATGAGTGGGTCTTAGTAAGAACGCTTGCAACTGAAGGTGTGGCTGTGCATTAAATGATGACCGACGACCAGCGAGAGGCGGCTCTGGGCTTACTCGGCCTTCAACCGCTCGTCCCTCTCAAGCGCGCTCACGAAGAGGACGACATCAGCTGCATTTGCGGCTTTTCATATGACGATGGCTTCTCTATTGCCTGCGACGATTGCTCTCGTTGGTGCCATGCAGCTTGCTTTGATATCGTCGACGGTGACGTCCCCGAAGAATGGCGCTGCTGGGTTTGTGTTCCACGGCCAGTAGACAAGGACCGCGCTGTCAAGCTCCAGCGTGCCAGGCTCACTCGTCGCTCAAGTCCTTCCGTTGACCGCAAGCACCGTCGTGCAAGTGCCAGTGCCATAGACGAACCCGCCTCCCTCTCCTACGTCCACATCCCACACGACATCATCCCGAGCCATGAAACGAGGGAAAAACTCACTAGGCAGGCTCAACACTGGAGGGGTATCACCGCTCTCGACGACCACCATCGACCCCAGACCGTACTCAGGCCATTGCAACCCAGCCCCGCCCTCTCACCATACACAAATCCCTTCGTCCTCCCTCCGGCATACGCCCTCCACACTTCCACCGCCATCCCCTCCGACCATCTCATCGCATCTTACACTTCCACCATCACCCCTTCATCGTCCTATCTCTCCGATCCACTCAACTCGTACGCTCATCTCGGCATTCCCAAACCCTTCGTCCACCTCATTGGTCCCCCTCTTGACCTCGCCCTCGACTCCCGCATCGCTGGCAACTCCACCCGCTTCGTGAGGAACGGCTGTCGCCCAAACGCCGTTCTCCGCCCCTTCCTTTGCCCACGCTCCCATGACTCCTTGTCCTTTGGTGTATTTGCATTACGAGACCTCAAAGCTAACGAACAAGTCGTACTTGGCTGGGAATGGGATGATGGCCATGTCGTCCATCACCTCCCCGCCTTGATCCAATCCCCTCATGTCTTTCCGTAAGTCTTCCCTTTTCTTTTCTTCTCCACCCGCGGGTTTATAAACATCTTAGCACCCATGATGCCACCAGTCCAGAAAAGATTGAACATATCCGCCATCAAATGTCAAATACCCTCCACGCTCTTAGCTCCACCTTTACCACCTGCGCATGCGGCGCCCGCGCCAAGAATTGTGCCATCATGCAAATGGCTGCATTTGTGGATGGCGAGATGCTCCATTCCCCCAAGGTCGATCTAGGTCCCCTCGTCGGTGCTCAGAGAGGCTTCAAGACAAAGGAACGCGTCCCCTTTTCCGGAGGTTTGAGCGGAATGGAGATGTATCACGAGGAGAATGGAGACTCCCATCCAAATCCAATCGTCATCGTCTCTCCTGCCTCTCCCGCCCCACCAGAGGCGGCTGCGGCCCTAAAGACGATGTGCACGCAGTGCCCTGCCATGCCTCATGAAAATAGACCGCCAGACCCGGACGGGGATGGGGACGGGGACGGAGACGGGGACAGCAGCTTGACCCAGGTCGATCAAGTGCAGTGTGAAGACCGGATGCCACCCAAGATGCGGAAAAAGTGGATTCATCGCGAGTCGGAGGCCCTGCGCGAGTCTAATGCCCACAACTCGGAGACTCCGGCGGCGACCGTGCTGGATTTGGTTAGCGTGCCGGGTGGGGCTGGCCTGGGAATCAGGATGGAACAGACTGATGTTAGTGGTGCGTCATCTGCCATGAGTTGGCAACGTGGTACTAATGTAATCTAGATGCGGTGTCAATGCCTCCTCCACCCCTTCCATCCGACATTTCATCTTCTACCTCACCATCGTCGTCATTTGCTCGGTTATCTATCATTTCCCCGCTGATACCAGGGTGGTCTCCGCTCACGCGCACACCGCAATCTATCGTGGATGAAGTAGGCTCGTTTCTGGTTCATAATCCACCGCCGACGCCAGCGTCACCTGAAGCGACGGAACTTGACGAGCCTCCCCCTCCCTCATCCCCATCTCCTCCCCCTCTTACGGCAGTCACTTTGCCAGATGAGCCGTCGATGATCGAGGACCCACCACTACCACCACCACTACCACCACCACCACCATCACCGCCAGCGCAAGATGAGGTTCCACCACCTCCACCGATGTCATCCCCTACCGCCTCCGTAACCTCCCTCGAGATTTCGACACCCAAGGTCAAGATGTCTCTGAAGGATTTTGCCATACGGAAGAGAAAACAGAGGGAGGAGGAACAGTCAAAGAATGGGTATGTATTTGGAGGTGATCTGGAGGCGTCAAAGAATGCAGACGAGGTGGAGATGAGTGGGACGGAAAGCAATAAGGACGGAGCGGAGGTTGGGCCTCACGAATCGGACCTGCAGATGGACAGCCCTGTCGTACCGCACCGCCTGCCGCGGTTCGTGCCTATATCCGCTGCCGTTACAGAGACGCGGGAGGCCAAGGAAGAGCAAATCGAGCCGACTATCTCCCCCTCCGTCGTCGTCGATCCACGCCGAGTCTCGCACGAAGACGGGGAGATTTCGAGTAGTGCGAGCAGCAGTGCCACACCGCCGTTGGTTGGGGGTACGAGACGCATGTCGGAGGCTCCTCCATCACGGGCTGGTTCGTTTTATCCTCGATCGTATACCCCACCTACGCAACCTCGGTCGTTTAACCCTTCGCCCTCGCCGTCTGCAACCGCCGCCCCCACTGCATCAACGTCAACGTCCCGCCGGCCATCAATTCCTCCGTTCCGTTCTCCTCTCATTAGCAACTCCTCCCCCGTCCTTGGTCTACCTAGTACCAGTGCTTCCTCCGCAACTGCCACCACCACCACCACGTCCTCCAACCTCATCTATCACGACTACCTCGGAAACCCCGTTTCTCCCTCCATCTTCAGCAACTATAAACCCATCCCCAGTGGTCCTCGCGCACTAAGAACAGTTAACAGTCAGCCACTGAGTACGCCCCCTCCTGCCCCTCTTCCTCCTCTTCCTCCTCTGCCTCCTACGACGATGATGACGACGACGATGGCAGCGGGGGCGTATCGGTCCTCACCCTCTTCGTTTTCTGGTTCGAGCTATATCCCTCGGGGGCCGTCTGCAGACCGGGAGAGGATGGATAGGATGGATAGGATGGATAGGATGGACCGGATGGATAGGATGGATAGGATGGATAGGATGGATAGGATGGATTGGGAGCGCGAGCGGGCGTGGCAGCGGTCGAGGGTGAGAGGGCCTGGGTGGAGGTGACGCAAGCCGGCGTGGTGTGGTGTGGTGTGGTTATCATTATTCGTTTGTTCTTGATTTCTCGGCACTGATTTTCTGGTCATCTGGGACTTTAGTTCCTCTTTTTTTTTTCTTTTTTTTTTCTTCTTCTCAGCCTTGTTGGTAGTAACTGCAAAATAAATGTGATATTACCCCCTGGCGAGCTTCGCCAGCGATCAGGAATTTTTTGTAGATGATTAATGGCCGGCGTTGGTGAGGAGGCGTTGCTCTTATGAGTCAGTGGACCTTGGCTATGTAGTGGTTGCATTGTTCTCTGCTCATGTGGATCGTCACAATTCCAACCTTAACTTTTACAGTAGCCGCGTTGCCTTTGTATTTATGTGTGACGTGACGCGTGACGATCCGGACACCAACTCCCTACCCAATAGCCAGCAAATGAGTGGGCATGAAAGCGACTCGAACTACTAGTAGAGGGTCCAGTCGAGGAACTCATTGTGTCTGGTGCTGCTTTTGGTATAAGGCTCTCCATTTACAAATTAATAGCGGTGCCTTCTTATCGTTATCCAGGATACGATCTCATCATCTTATCTATATTACCTAATTATGCCTAGTACTTCAATAGACTGTAATGGTGTGCGAGGATTACGATCATGGTGGAGCGTTCGACACTCCTGGTGTCACCAGGTAGAGGACGGGTAGCCGAGCAAATGACGACGATGGTGAGAAGATGAGATCTCGGCTGGAAGGACGGAGAGGCATTGACACCGGAATTTAGATTACATCAGCACCACGTTGCCTGGACAGCACCGGCAGCGTTCATCGCGGCATAAGCTAGCCTTTCGCGGATGGTAGCTTTGCGTTGAGGATGAAGACGTTTGCACGTGTGGCGTTAATGGTTGTGTAGACTGATCCGCCTGTGAGATTGACAACGCCGGCTCGGGGAGTGATCGTGATCGTCGCTGCTATCCATGCTCATACCATTATCCTCAATCTCGGTCTATGGACGAGAATTGTCGGTAGAGGTGAAGGGAGAGGTGGAGTTGAGGAGGATGTCGTCTAGTATGTGGAGTATATTGACGGGTGGAAGAATCATTACCCCAGATGGGGTGACTAAGTATAATCCCACTGCGATCTCGGTAGGAGACAAAGGAACCAGCGATAGTGGCAGTAGATTCTTGAACTCGGGTGACAACGGTGGGGGCATCTGTTGATGCTTCTGTGTCACTGTTAGGGTGAAAGGGAGTGGCTGTTGACGCTACCTTGTTGATTGCCCTGCAGTGAAGTGGATAGGTGGTGAATATTGAATAGCAATGAGTGCGCTTCACTAGACACGATAAAAAGAAAGGGACGTGAGACTGTAGAGTCCTGATGGCACTGCTCTTCTTCGCTCCCGTCTTGTCACCGTTTTCGCGGCCTTCGACTGCCTAGAAGTATAACGAGTGCATCGGGGTTGGTTAAATCTTTGGTCGTTCCCTCAGTGATGGAACTTTTATGATAAAAACCAAACTCACGATAATTCTCCACACAGCCTACGCAGGGACCAAAAACTAGAGGATAGGCGAGTGGCCCGCGTATGCCAAGACCGTATCGCTCGCCGCCACCAGCGCCAGAAATAGCGCTTCCGACCCGCCTGACTCCAGACCATCGTGTCGAGCAACGTCCTCGTGCGCGGATAATACGAGATCAACTACATTGTTCAACCATTATGTAATCACAAAAGGTTGCAACCCCCATGGCTCGCTCTGGATCTCCCAATAAATCAACTCGCGCTCAGGCTACAGATTCTCAAACGACTCGGGTTACGCGTTCTCAAACTGCGCGGCTCCAGGCTGCCAGCGTTGCAGTTGAACAAGATCCAGAGCCCGTTACCATCAACTGGTTATTCTTTGATAAGTCGCGTCAACCAACATGTCTCCCCGTCGAGATGGCCTATAGACTATTTAACCGACCTTTCAATCATTGTAGAGAGCTTTTTGTCAGAGAGCTTAAAAGCGAACATCGCTTTGAAGCCAACCGTCACTCTGTGAAATTTTGGAAGGTACTTCAGAGTTTTGTGCCTTCTGTCCTATCTCTCTGACAGCAAGTAGCCAAAAGAGCGGATTAATCTCGACGTCTTTGACGAATGCGAATGGCCAGAAGCCTTTACGAACGTAGCCGCCATCGCCAAGGTGGTTCAAGGAGCAAAATACCCCTGTGACATGTTCCAAGGAGACCTGGATCATCGGCTTGTGCATTTAATTGTCACTGCAGAAGGAGCAGATGAAGCACAGGAAGAAGCGCGCGATGAGATCACCGGTCTTCCAGAAATCATTCGTGCGTGGCCATTCTTCATTGTCCTCTTCATGTCGCTCAATCGAAGGCAGATTTTCGTAAGAATATCGAATATAATGGACCGGCGCCTTCGCAAGGCGCTAGGTCCCAGAACTACGTCGACATTCAGAAACAATCTGACGGAGCCATCTATGATGGTCGATACCCCTACAACGGCAAACCCACGACAGCAGCACCAATTAACATCTTTCATCCCATTTTTGAGGCTTTCATCCGCCGTCTCCATTGTCCCACCTCGGAGCCAACCCGCCGATATCTGAAATTGGTCAGGGAAATCATGGACCTACTGACGCAAATTCGGCGCCCAGAATGGAAGCGAGGTCGCGAGTTTCGAAGGGCGTTGAAAGAAGTGCTCGGCCGTAGCGTTATCTTGGAAACTAACGACGACCAGACTTGTTCGGATGGTAGCATCGTCATTGAGATCGGCGACTCTCGTATCCCTATTTGTATGATGGAGATAAAAGTCGAGGGGGGCGAAGGGGGTGACCCATCTACCCAAGCGGGCCTGAGCATTAGACGTTTCTGGGTTACCCAGGAGAATGTGAGTTCATTTATCTGCATCCCTTATACTTTGATTCATCAACCTTTGTGCAGTTTTTTCCTATTCGGGACAAAACATGTTGTCCGACATTCTTGCTCGCCGGCGGTGGTGCCTGGCTAACCGTCCTAGGCGCTGTCTTTACCGATAGGCCTATCGTCCAGCGACTCACAGACATGTTGTGGATGGGTAATGCTACAACGCACCGAGAGGACCGGCTTTTGCATCTCGCGCGCATGTTTCTCGCTCTAAGAGACAGTATTAAAGACCTCGAAGCCTATTACGAGAACATTGCCAATGACCGGGCCATGTCGGTGTTTAGTACTGCGTCGAATGAACCTCATCCCCGGTTCTTTCCCTACATCACGTCTATCGATACTACAAAGTTGGGACCCATTCAATTTCAATATCTCGGAAGGCTGCAGGACGACCCCACCTGTGTCACGTTCCGCGCACAACTGGTGGGTGGTTCCGGGAAACAGATAATTATCAAATTTGTCACGACCTACAATGCCATTGTCCACGAGTTGCTCCACCAAGAGGGATATGCACCCGAGCTCTTTTATTGCGGCCCGATTCCCACTGCCGGCAGCATTCTTGATGCTCTACCCCTCTCAGAAGACCAAGGGGCGCAATTCCGACGCCTTCTCCCACTGATGAACGTGGTTGTCATGGAGTATGTCATGCTGGGTGCATGGCCAGCCACTCGAGACATTGCCGAGAAGCAGTTGAAGGATGCGTTGGGGTTCTTACATGCTCATGAATATGTCTTTGGTGATCTTCGAGAACCCAATGTGCTGTTCACAGAAAATGGAATGCTCAACCTGGTCGATTTCGACTGGGCAGGCTTGTACAAGCGAGATGAACAAGTGGCTTCGGATGAACACGGCCATGTTGATTGGAATTACGCCCATTATCCGTCTGGCTTGTCGAGCAATATCAAGTGGGCCCGTGGAGTGGAGGATTTTGCAGCAATACGTCCTGAACATGATGAAGAGATGATGATCAAGATTCTGGACGACATGTATAAACCTTAGTTATGAAATTTGTTGGCAATGGCTGGTGATATGAACTGCGGAATTGGACAAAATGCCATGTTCCACTCATGTTCTAGTTCGAGCTATATCCCTTGGGGGCCGTCTGCAGACAGGGAGAGGATGGATTGGGAGCATGAGCAGGCGTGGCAGTGGTCGAGGGTGAGAGGGCCTGGGTGGAGGTGATGCCAGCTACTACTACTACGATGACCCCCAATTTGGAGTGGTTACCCTAACTGCACTAGTAAAAACATCGACTGGACTAAAGCCACCAAACATATTACGAAATGATTTAATGACTTGCAAACCCAACTCAAGATACATGCAGCTGCCAATTCCACTCGGTTAGCCACTGACATGGAGGTAGAACACATCAAAGTTGCTTTAGGGTTTAGGGTGGCAAGTTGCTGATGAAGCTGGTGACATTGAGAGTCAAAGAGAAAACTTGTTCCTACTTGGTGGTAGGTGGTCAAGTTTTGCTAGAGCTCATCAGTTCTATTGTGTGACTTATATACCTTGCAGAGCTGAGTTTGAATTCAAACCAGTGTCCCGCTCCACTGGATTTGGCAAAATTGGTGTTGTGCTGGCTGTGCTTGGGAATGCTGTCCAATCTCCACAATGACTTGGCAAGGTGGCCATGGGAAACAAACCTTATGCAACATCAGTCATCAGTCTGGAAACACTCCAGACTGAGCCTTACAGTCAGTACATGGTTGACAGTTCATGTGAAACTGCAATGTATCTAAAAGGGGAATTACCTCCTTGGAGATGCTGACATAAACCATTCAAGACCAAAATCTAGGCCGCTAGGCCTAGATTTCAGTAATGTGAGCTATGTCATGAGCCTGATAAAGCATGTGACCGCCTGGTCTGGCAACCAAGTGTAGCCAATCTGGGCACATGACTATCAGTGACTTCAACCATGTGGTGCTACTCACAGTAGGGCCCTTAGGGTTTACTGTTACAGTTTCCTCTTTGTTTCATCTTCCTGTCTCAGAATACTGTTTTATGCCCATCATTTCTCCTTAACTGTGCATTGTACAGCCTGGACGCTATCTCCTTTCATAGCTACCTTCACATTTCCTTTCTCAGGTAGTCATCGTTTCACTCCCTTTATGGTTTCCATTGTTCTCTGATCGTATATAAACCCCATGTACTGTAGAGTAACTCCAGTTCCAACTTAGATGAGTTTTGCTCTCAACAATGATCGACTTGAACACTCTTCTCTCTCATTGCTCTCAAGGCCTTTGTCATTGCTTGGCTTAGTGTCTGAACTCTTTGTCCAGTGGCTGGGAGCGGACCGAGACTCTGCTTGTCACTGTTGACTTAGAACGAACCATGACGAGGGCATTGTCCGTAACACAAGTTGGAACTCAGGAACCGCTCAGTGCATCATCACTAGCCAGACACCATTGATACCAGGGCCTCTCAGATCAGGCCACCAAACAACTCTGTTCATTACAAACAAAAGTACTACCTTAACCAAAGAGAAGTCTACTTCTCTACTACACACAAGGTCTGGTGCTACGTCTCAGGAACAAAGAGAAAGAACCTACCGGTCCCAGAGGAACTCTTCAAAGGAGAATACCAGGAAGGAAACCCTAACAACGAATTACCAGGAGATATTTGGATTCACTGGTACAATGAAATAAACAAGGAAAACAATCAGTTATTCCTAACCCCAAACACCAAACCTGAACTCACCTGGTGGCACGAGTTTCAAGTCAACAAAGGACTAGGAGATTTTGCTTTCCTAGCGCTTGATGAACAAACAGTAACCGAGTGGAACAAATATAGAGAACAACAACAGATCGAGATAGATCTAGCTTTTGGGGATAAACCAAAACAAGGAGAGAGCTTGAAACAGAGCACAGAACCAAAACACGAACCAGGAACACAGGATCCAAGACCTGAAACATCAGAACCAAAACAGGAGCCAGAAAAAGGAATGTCAAACAACAAGGATACATCCTCAAAAGGGATAAAGGGAATCTCCATTAAGGAATTCAAAGGACAGCGCTCTAAGGTGAAACACTTCATTAATACATTTGATGATATCTTTGATCTTGATGAAGGGCGCTTTGAAACATTGAAAAAGCGAATCAAGTATGTTCTCCTTCACTTAGGGGAAGAACTAGACAATTGGAAAGCCAATCTTCAAGGAGAATTGGAGGCAGCAGAAGCAACCAAAGGAAAATCAGCAGAGAGCGCATACACACTCTCTTGGGATAACTATACCAGCTTCAGAAGACAATTCTTGAGCGACTGGGGAGAATCTGACAGCGCAGCAAGGACCCTGAACGATCTAGATAAAGTCAAAGTGGGTGGAGATATAGACATCCCTGCCTACATTCAGAAGTTCTGATCACTCATACACTCCACTGGAATTACTGGGTTCATGGTGCAACACATTTACTTCTGTAAAGGACTCCCTGCATCAGTAGCAGCAAAAATCATCGAAAATCCCGCAGTCACCAGTATGGAAACCACCTATAACGCTGCAGAACACCTGCACAATGCTTGGGAGACCATGAAATTGATGAACCAATCATCCGGATCAGGAGACACAAAGGGGCGTTTCAAATTTAACCAAAACCAGAAACCCTCTGCATTGGGATCAAAGGGAATCAATGCTGTAAGCACAGGACGTCTTTCAGATGCCCAAAAGGAGGAATACCAAAAAACTGGCAAGTGTTTCAGATGTGGAACACAGGGACACATATCCAGGGACTGCCCAAACAAGGGGAACACCCAGACGTTGTCCTACAGGTCCTCCTCCCCACAGAATCGCTCAATCAGAACAGTAGAGGAAACAACCTCGAACAAATCAACTGCCCAATGCATTAGGGTGCTGTTGAAAGAACTCCCAGATAAGGAGCACAAGAACACCCTCCAGGAACTTGAATCTGAGGGTTTTTAAGAAGGAGATGCCAGAAAGCGGTTGACACCTCCAGTACCATCAAACAGTTAGCACTTGACTCTGTAATTGTAAATTCCAATAATAACAAATGGATTTCCATTACTGTGCAAACAAACCATAAACCTGCTGAAATATCTGCTCTCATCAATTGTGGAGCAGAAGGAAACTTCATTGATGAACAAATATCAAAAGATCTACCAAAGGAACTTTTAAAACAACCGATTAGAGTCAAGAATGCTGATGGAACAATCAACCAGAATGGATTAATCATGCATTGCACTTGCCTTACATACTCTATTAAAGGGAAAACGTATGACAACTGGTTATGGATCACGAATTTAGGAGATCAGGAGATAATCTTTGGGATACCTTGGCTGGAACAACATAATCCTACTATTGATTGGCAAAAGAAAACCCTCCAAATGGACAATGATTCAGAAGATACCAAACCTATCTGGCGCATGGCATTAGACAACAGACAATGGGGAGAAGACGAATATTGGATTAGGGTAAAAACGTCAGCATCACAGGCGCTTGAACATCAGGCAAAACAAGATGAAGCGCCAACAACTTTGCCTTCTGAATATACACCTTGGAAAGCCACTTTTGAGAAGAAAGCATCCAAGCGTTTCCCATCCTCCCACCCATGGGATCATGCAATCAAGCTCAAAACAGGATTTATGCCAAAAGTCAACAAAATCTACCCGTTATCATTAAAAGAACAGTCAACTCTTGACGAATGGATTAAGGAACAGCTAAACAAAGGGTACATCCGACCGTCTAAATCACCACAGGCATCACCATTTTTCTTCATCTCTAAGAAAGAAAGCGGCACACTGCAACCTTGTCAGTACCTAAATGAGTGGACAATCAAGAATGCCTACCCATTACCATTAGTCTCAGATCTCATGACAAAATTGGAAGGCGCAAATTACTTCACTAAGCTTGATTTGCACTGGGGATACAACAATGTACAAATCAAGGAAGGTGACGAATGGAAGGCAGCATTTATAACAAACTGAGGCCTATATGAGCCAACAGTCATGTTCTTTGGCCTTTGCAATTCACCTTCAACGTTCCAGACTATGATGAACGAATACTTCCAAGACATGATAAACAAAGGATGGCTCATTATTTACATGGATGACATTTTAATTTGTGGGAAAACCAAGGAAGAAGTACAAAGGCGCACAGAACGCATCCTGGAATGACTACAGGAAAACGATCTATTCTTGAAGCTTGAAAAGTGCAAATTTTGTGTCCAAGAAGTCGAATTTCTAGGCATGGTCATCACTCCTGGACATATACAAATGGATCCTGTCAAACTTGCAGGAATTCGTGACTGGCCAACGCCAATGACAGTTAAACAAGTCAGGTCCTTCCTCGGATTTGGAAACTTCTATCGGAGATTTATCGGCAATTTTGCTGCCATAGCAAAACCATTGACGGATCTAACAAAGAAAGGTTTACTTTTCAACTGGACACCTACTTGCCAGAATGCATTTGATGAACTCAAGCGCAAGTTTTCCTCCATGCCTGTTCTACACATGCCAGATCCCACCCGACCATTTATCCTCCAGATGGACACTTCCAATAAAGCTACTGGAGTGGTATTGAAACAAGCAGATACAACTGGAACACTTCACCCATGTGGATTCATTTCCCATGCATTGACCCTCACAGAACAAAATTACCAGATCTATGACTGAGAATTGCTCACAATCATTAAAGGACTACAGGCATGGCGACATTTACTCCATGGATCACCACATCCAATAGTAATTCATTGCGATCATAAGAATCTTTTATTCTATCAGACACCCCAACGTTTGACTCCTCAACAAGCACAATGGTCCATGATGCTCTCGGAATTTGACCTGAAAATTGAACATGTACCTGGCACTAAAATGTTCGAAGCAGATGCCCTTTCTCGCCGACCTGATCATATGAAAGGTGAGGATGCTCAAGACGATGTGACAATGCTACCAGATAGCAAGTTCATTCGCCTCATTGCTACAGACCTAGCTCAAAAAATCAGAGACGCCACAGCCCTTGACAGCTTTGGGTGCACAATCATTGAAGTTATTGAAACCCAATGCGCCCCACTGATTAAATCCAAGCTCCAGGACTGGGCGTTTGTTGATGGAATCATTCGATATATTGACAGAGCATACATCCCAGATGATGGAACGCTCAGGACACAGATTGTCAAGTCAGTTCATGAATCACTCACCTCAGGACACCCAGGATGCATGAAAATTCTTGAACTACTACAATGCGACTATTGGTGGCCAGGAATGTATAAACATGTTAAAGAATGGATTACAGGTTGCGCCACCTGCCAACAGATGAAAGTAAACACGCACCCTAACACACCAGCTCTTCTACCCATTGGATCCAAAGCAACTCACCCATTCCAACAGGTCACACTGGATTTCATCACAGATTTACCCATTGCAGATGGATATGACTCGATTCTGGTCATGGTGGACCATGGTCTTACAAAGGGGGTAATTCTTACTCCTTGCAAGAAAACCATTGATGCTCTAGGAACAGCCGACATTTACATCTCAGAAATATTCAAATGCTTTGGACTACCAGATATACTCATCTCGGATTGAGGGCCACAGTTTTTGGCTAAAGTCTTCCAGGAAATCAGAAAGACATTAGGAATTGATCACAGAATGAGCACCGCCTATCATCCACAGACCGATGGAGAAACAGAACATGTTAACCAAGAGCTAGAAGTATACCTTCGAATATTTTGCGCAAACAAACCTCACAGATGGAAACAATTACTCCCAATTGCCGAATTTGCTCATAATAATTGACATCATGATGCAGTAAAAGCCTCTCCATTTCAACTCATGTATGGAGCAAACCCCATTGTGCTACCAACTGCTGTACAGAAAATGACAACACCCGCTGCTGAAGAACATCTACAGCTACTATGAAAAGCTAGGGAAGAAGCACTAGCAGCACATGAACTAGCAAGACAGATGGTTGCACGACAAGTCAGAGACAAAGCAATCAAATTTGTACAAGGAGACAAAGTATGGCTCGAGAACAGAAATCTCAACATACCATACCAGTCTAGGAAACTAGTGCCTAAACGAGAAGGACCCTTTATAGTCAAACAAGTGCTAGGACCAGTAACATATAAGCTCAAGCTACCGAAACAATGGCGCATTCACCCAGTCTTTCACACATCACTCCTTATGCCATATAGAGAAACTGAAACACATGGACCAAACTACATGACTCCTCCCCCTGATCTTGTAAATGGACAAGAAGAGTTTTGTAAGGGCTCTGACGTCTTCGTGGGAACCTCGCTCTCCTCGTCATCTTGTTGACTACTATCTTGATGCACATAATCATATGCGCATCTTCGCAAAATGTATATATTTGTTTTTGTTGCTTGTGCGCGCGACCTTATGTCGCGCTTCAAAATAATTAGGTAATCAGATATTTCTTTACCACAAACCTGTACGTGCGTTACATTGCCAATAAAATTGGTCCAGTGTAAGACGCACCGCGGGATTAAGTAAAGAAAACCCAATAACCTTTACACTTTTTTACACTACCATAGGTAGTGTAGCGCATAAACAAACAAAGGCATCCTAATTGATGTCTTTTGGAAAAAAACCTTCGTATAAACGAAAGGACGAACTTTCGAACTCCCCGTTGAATACGCGGGATAGTTCCCCGGTCTTAGTACCGCGCTCAACTAGTTTGAGCAATTTTGGAAGCTCTAAGCCTCCCGATGACAGACACATCACCAAGAGAAGTGTGAGCACTTCTCAACCAAAGGCGCAACTGTCGCCCTCCTCAATCAGTTGAAGTACAGCAGAGGTGTCCAAAGGAGCCTCACCGAACCGGCTGTCACCTAGAGGGAACATATCTCCCTCGAAACCGCCCTACTCAGCGGCGGTAAAATCTACTAGACCAGAGATCAATTTAAATCAATCTCCAACCAACATGAGAACTGCGCCTAAGCAGCACCAACATGTTGACCGCGCTAGGCCTTCCGCAGGAAAGCCCAGACTACCGCCGAGTCGTGAACCGACGGGGTCTTTGAAGGGATCTAAAACGATCCCTAAACGTCCAGAGGTATCAGCTACCTCTCTCACTGATAACTTATTCAGTGATACCCTGGCCAAATGCATGGGATTGGCTACAGGACATGACCAGAAAGCGGTCAAATTCTTAAGTGTCAGGGATGAGTTCGACGAAGAACGAGAGGTTGAGGATTCGATCTCTCCACTGGACTTTGAATCTAAACGAGTCAATGAGGACTCAATCAGAGATGAACTGGCTGATTCGACCAGGGTATCTCAACCAACCGTTTCGGTTGGATTAGGTGAACACACGATTACCGTGTCACAACCTAACACCATTGATGTCCTTGGACAATTGATTCAAGGACAAACGAATCTGGAGAGGCTCATGGTAAGACAATACTCAAGCCTCTCTGACAACTTCCAGAAATTGAAAGGAAAAACTGAGGAGACCAATGATCTTCTAGAGCATATCGCCATGCTCCTGGAAAGGCCCCAGTTTTCCCAAAGGTGCTCAGACTCCCGCGAACGAGAGAGATCTCGTTACGACAGGAGATTTGAACTCCAATCAGATAGTCAAGAATCAGCGCTTGACTACTTCAGCAAGGAAGAACCCGCTGCAGAGGCAGTCCCTGAAGAGAGACTACCTCAAAATAATGGGCAAGAAATTGGGTTGCCCATAGATGAACCACAACTAGAGGTCCTAATAGACCTCAAGAAACGAGAAATGATGGGACAACCATCGGATATCTCCCTTAGGCGAGGAAATAATGAAACCTCGTCTAATTACAACAGTAGAATAACCACTAGCGCTAGAAACGCTGTGGTTGCAGAGATCAGAAACAGAGTTTCCCCAGATACTTTGTTTAATAGAATGAACCCTTTTAGAAGGGTACAACGATCTCAAGAGGCTCAGAGTTCTTAACAGGATCTAATATGATCCCTGTTAACCGGACTAGTAACGAGAGATTGCCTAGTCCCGAAGTTGCTATACCTCCTCTACGAACTAGGTTTAGAGAGGAGGCCGTTGACGTTAGAGAGGAGAGTGTAAACTCCCCTCGTAGGCCAAGCAAAACTTGGAGAGGCCCGAGACCGAGTTTCTCCATTAGTAATTTAGGAAGAGGATCGCTCATGGCAAATCCTCTAACCCACTCAGATAGAATGTCTGAGAAAACGGACGAAATGGTCCGTAAAGAAATTAGGGACTCAGAATTGGCCTTTGATCCCTCCGATGAGCCCATTAACCTCAGAAAACTTTCTCAGCATCTATTCGTTGCTGAAACCAGAGGCTGACTTGTTCAGAGTCAAGTTCCTAGGGCAAATCCTGAAAGGGAAGGCCCTAAAATGGTATCAGCACACGATTAAATCGAATGCTGATAGGAGCTGGAGATTTGAGGAAACCATGGTGGCCCTCAAATGGTACTTTGTTAGAGACGCCTCTTCCAGAGACGCTGCTATGAAGTTCGACTGCCTCTCACAAAAAGGGCGGTCCATCACTGAGTTGAAGAAGAATCTGGAACGTCTGAGCCAACAGATGATTCAGACACCTTCGGACTATGATATGGCAAGGAGATTCCTCAGTGCTTTAAAGCCGGAAATCTCCACAAAAGTGGTCAGACATGGCTACAATCCGGAGAATAGCAACCTCAATGCTATTTTCGAAGCTGCCAAATTTATAGAAGAAGCACACTTCTATGAAACCTGGGAAGAGCGTGACTGACAGAAATGCGCTACTCCTAAGACTTTCAGGAGTAAATCCTCGAAGTCTAAAGATTTGTCTAAGAAACAGATGAATCCCAAGGCTCCAGAGAAAGGAGCCTACGAAAAATCTAATAATAACGACTCGAAATCTATCAAGTGTTATTACTGTAAACAGAAAGGGCACACCAGCCCCAACTGTCCCAAAAAGAATAGCAGATATAAAAAGTCTGCTAACATCGAAGCTCTTGAGGGTGAAGAGCACAAGGAAGGCATTGCTAACGCAGCTGATGCCGAAGAAGCTTCTGACGCTGAGGACCTTTACGCCTCTGCAGAAGAAGTTTACGAGGCACTACATGAGAGTGTCTCTGGGGAAGATGGAGATGACGATGAGCTGTCTCTGGAAGACTGGTGTGCCAGTGCCAGGATAGATGATGAGACCACCATCTATAAGAAACAGCTTAGTGGCCATGAGATCAATCTGGTAGATTGGTCTTCAACGGAAGGCCACTCCCAGCCAGAAATTTTTCCAGTCTCGAACAATTTTTTAGAAGCAGCAGTGATGCAACTTCTAGATGACGGAAATGAGGATTGTGCCAAATCCTCTAAAGTCACTGAGATGGGCAATCAAGTCACATACCGACTCAGGTCAACTAAGGATGTGGTTCAAAATCGCATCGAAAACAGACCCAAGAGAGATTTTAGATGCTTGGGAGTAATAGAGGGATACATGCACATCAACGGACAGAAGGCACACGTACTCCTCGACGGTGGAAGCACGCTGGATATGATCTCAGCGAACTTTGCCACCGTCAACAAGTTGGACATGTTCCAAATTAAAAAACCGGTTAAGTTGCAGATGGCAACTTCGGGCTCGAGATCCGCAATAAATTACGGAGCGAGAGCTGAATTAAAGGTGGGCGATTTGAAACAAAATCGCTACTTTGATATCGTAAATCTGGACAGGTACCAGGTCATATTAGGAACACCGTTCCTAAAGGAGCACAATGTGCTGCTCAACTACGCGGGCAGCGGCTCATTCAAACTGGGAGAAAAATGGTTCCCAGTACGAGAAGGGGAATTCTCAAATCCTCTTGATAAGGCGGGGGAAGGATCAGGCAGTTTGCCACTGCCTTCAAAAGGGTCCTCTAGAGAACCCATCAAAAACAAAAGCGATTTTCCTGAGAAGGGAAAGGAGTTTTCTAAGAAAACTCAATCAAATCACAGAGAGAACGTTAAGGGCAAATCTGTCATGACTCGTATCGAATGCTCCAATTTCTAAGTCATTTTATATTCATTTTCCTTTGTATTCTTTGTAGTTGGTAGCCAAACACTTAGCTAAGTCGGCGTCTATCTTATCTAGTCAGCGCTAAGATTAGATTAGATTAGATAACGATTAGATTAGATTACGGACTACCGGACCGATGACTCATGGCTGCTGACTAATCCGCAGTCGATGCGCAGCAGTCTTACTCCTACAGGACTATTATTAGCGTAGGGTTCTACAGCCTTTAGGGTTGTAGGGGTTAGCGCACAGACCAGCCTGTATTGTATATAAACTATGCAAGTAGCACCCAGAGTCCTCAGTCGAGTTCTCTCGGGTTTCCACTCTTCCCTCCTCCCCTCCTCTCATAAGTCTTCTGTTGGGGCCCTAAGCCGTCACGGCGAGGGTAGTCCTGATAAAATCCAAGCCTGATAAACGTTCTCATTGACTAGAAAATGTTCACCCTCTATCACTAGCCGGCGCATGCTCAGAGGGTACCACTTCCATCACCATGGAAGAATGTCTAGAACTGCGTAAAAAATGGATTGACAAAATTCAAGACCTATTTATCCCAGAGAAACCAGAATTACCACCTCTGAGAGAAATAAACCACGAGATTCCTTTGATAAATCTGAATCTCAAAATAAATCACAGGGCACCCAAATGCCCTGAACCTCTTAGAGATCAACTGAAAGCAAAGGTTGATCGATATCTAGAGGCAGGATGGTGGGAAAGGACTAGCCTTCCAACGTCGGTGCCCCTATTAATCATTATCAAACGAGACGGTAAAATTAGAACCATCATAGATGCCAGGCAACGAAATGATAACACTCTAGTGGATGTTACCCTGATGCCTGACCAAGAAACAATCAGAAATGACCTGGCAAAAGCTCGATTCAGAACAAAAATCGATCTCTCCGATGCATATGAACAAATACGCATCCTACCCGAACACGAAAAGCGCTCGGTATTCGCAACGATATACAGCAACATGATCAGCTGTGTAATGCAACAAGGAGATAAAAACGGGCCCCCGACGTTTCAGAGACTCATGAACATCTCCTTTGCGGACATGATAGCAGTTTTCTTGCACTGCTATCAGGATGATATTTTTGTGTACTCCAACACCCTGGAGGAACATTCAAGTCACCTGAAAGTGACTTTTGATAGATTGCGCAAGCTAAAGCTCTACCTCAGTCGCAATCTGAAAAAAATAGACATCCTATCCACCAGAATGGACTGTCTAGGATTCATCATCGATGATGAAGGAATCCACATCGATCCCTCTAAGATTGATAAGATATTGAGCTGGAGGACACCGAGAGATTACACTGATGTCCTCAGGTTTAATGGAGTAATTCAGTACTTGTCACAATTCCTACCAAACGTCATGGAGTTAACTGCTCCATTAACGGGAATGTGTAGCAATAACAGGGAGTTTGTCTGGACGGACTATCATGAAAACTGTTTCTGCAGACTAAAGAGACTGGTAGCAAAAGCTCCAGTCTGCAAACCTATAAACAAGGACCTGGATGCACCCATTTGGGTCATCACAGACGCCTCCACCAGTGGAGTTGGCGCCTGGTATGGACAAGGTCCTACCTGGGATACCTGTAGACCTGCAGGATTTATATCCCGTAAATTCACATCAGCGCAGATGAACTACTGCACTTGGGAACAAGAGCTTCTAGGAATCCTTGAAGCTCTATTGCGCTGGGAAGATAAGCTATTGGGTCTTCGGTTTACAGTAGTAACGGACCATCAAGCGCTTATTTTCTTCAAAGAGACCCAAGTAGGATCTCAAAGACGCATGAGATGGTGGGAATACCTATCTCGCTTCAACTTTGAGATGAAATATCTCAAAGGAGAAAAGAACAAAGTAGCGAACAGTTTATCTCGCTACTACTCCAACGATGGACCTGACGAGGTCCACGACATTGCAGCGTATGTTAACGCTGACTCAAGATTGGATCCGGAAGGAGACAATCTCTCTACAAACAGGTTAAACGAGTTAACCCAGTCTTATGCCCATCTGGCGATTTTGGAATCGGAGAATAATCTGATTCAAGATAAAATTGAGACTCGAGAAATCGAGTCAAAGGTATTGGCTTCAAATAAGGAAATCAACCTTCCTGAGGTTCCCGACCTCAATCTCGAAAACAACTCGCTAAAAGCTGTTTTAAAATGTATTCCTAATGAATACATCAATGACAAATTCTTTTCTGAGATCTGGAAGAATATAGATCGATACGAAAGGTTTGATCTAAGGAAAAGGATCCTATGGACCACAAATAGGATCGGTAAGAGAGTAGTCTGCATACCTTGCAGACTACTCGAAGGGAAAAGTATTAGAGGCATTGTCATTGACACTTGCCATCTCACCCTAGGCCACTTGGGTACTCATAGAACATTAGGCTATGTTCGATGTTGGTTCTGGTGGCCTAACATTGCCGCTGACGTAGAAGACTTCTGTAAGTCTTGTGGGAAGTGTCAAACAACGAAGGTTTCACGACAGAAATTGCCGGGATGGTTACACACGATGCCCATCCCATCGAGACCTTGGGAAAGCATTGGAATGGACTTTGTTGGCCCATTCACTGAAATAGAAGGATTCGATTACATCCTCCTAGTTATTTGCAGGTTAACCGCAATGGTTCACCTACTCCCCATGTGAACTGATGCATCGGCTAAGGATGTAGTGGGGATATTTGTCAAGGAGGTAGTTAGACTCCATGGTATACCTGAGTCTATTGTATCAGACAGAGATACAAAGTTCACCTCGCAATTCTGGGTTGAACTTAGCAAGATCCTGGGACAATGACTACTGATGTCCTCGTCTTACCACCTGCAAACAGATGGTTCATCTGAGCGAGCCATTCAGATGATGTCTCAGATTCTGAGATCTCTGGTCAATGACTACCAGGATAATTGGAAATTGCAATTACCAATGGTCGAGTTCGCAATGAACTCAGCAGTTAGTGAATCCACCAGTTACTCTCCATTCAAATCAAATTACGGATGGATGCCCCAAATGATTCAAGGGATAGAGTACAGTGCATCACATACCAGAGTAAAGCAATTCATTGAGAACATTAAAGATGTTCTTGACAAAACATTTGACAAAATTACCGCTCAATGCACATGTCAGGCGGTAATGGCAAATAGACAGTGCAGAAAAGGACAAGCCTTCCAGAAGGGAGACCTAGTTCTTCTCTCTACGGAAAACATCAGTCTTCCGAAAGGACGGGCTCGAAAGCTCTGTCCAAAGTACTTAGGACCTTACAAGGTCCTAGAAAGCTTTCCAGACAGATCGACGTATAAGATCGATTTACTGCCTGATTTCCTAGAAGGGAAACTCAAGTCAAATATGACATCGGTAATGACCCTGAACAGGAATGGGTTGTTAGAATGATAGAAGACCACTGATGGTCTCCTAGGCTTGCTTTCAAAGTGTGTTGGGAATTAGGAGATTCCACGTGGGAACCTCTTGATGTTGTTGAAGAACTTGAAGCTCTAGATCAATATCTAGAGCTTGAGGGCATGTCCACGCCCTCGGATTTACGTCACGAGTAAACTCACGAAGGTGGCTGTGAATCGGTTGATTGGCCAACGGAACAATCCGCTTTCCAACTCCGAGAAGAAAAATGCGTCAAATAGATTCCCATGACAAATTTGCTTGCGAACGTGGCAGAACAAATTACCAACCGCGATGAAACGAGGAGAGACAGCCAGCACCACGAGCACAGCTACTCTCCTCAAGAGAGAAACCCGAGCCGACAAGGCTCTAGACATCAGAGGAGATCGCCATCTCCTCATGACAAATACAACGCCGCAGCGGTCCTAACCCAGCTAGTTCCAGACTGGGTTATACACAATGAGACGCACCTGCCCCTGCACCCGAAACGGTGCGCAGACTGCGCAAACTTCTCAAGACATGTGGTGGAGACGAACCAAGGGGGGGCCTTCTCCCTCTTCCTGGATAAACAATTTCGCCACTGGCAAAAAGTCCTGCATAACGAAATGCGGGAGGAGCTAGACGTCACGTACAATGACGGTCTAAGAAAGAACAAGAAGAGAATCTCCGAGCTCAAGGATGAGCTCGAAAATTACCATCAGAGAGTGTCACAACTCTCTCAAGATAAGGAGGCGCTCGAAGGCAGGGTCCATGAACTGTCTCGACTATTGAGGAGTGGAAACTCCTCCAGGCTAGCTCATGCTGGTGGGGAAGGGGCTCACCCAGGCGAGCATCGGAGCAAGAGGAGACGAGAAATCTCTCCTCTCAAAACCCGTTGCTCCCCCGCTCCTCACCGACAAAATTTTTCCCCTCCCCCAATGCAAGTAGAGGAGGGTTTAAACCGCGCCCCTCCCTCACCCAACACAAACCGCCCGTCGTTTCCCACCCTCTCCCTCTCAGCCAAGGGAAAAGGAAAAAGGACCATGTACGACACGGACTCGGACTTCGATAGCGAGTGCAAGGGAAGTGTCGGAGCTCTTTCTCTGTCGGGCGATGAGGAAGAGCTCGGAAAAGCGTCTAATATGTCAAGGCGCAAATTTACCCAGGAGTTGCGATACGTAGAGGGGGAAGACTTGTCTTCTTCCTCTAGGATGGTGATAGACAAAGCGCCACTCGCCTTGAGAATCAAGGGCGCCTCGTCATTGACTAAGAAATATGAGCCTTCTGCAGGCTCCAGGAGGACGAGGGCAGGGCAATTTCCCCCGGGATACCCGAACCAATACCTAGAGGACCCAGCGTCCTTTAGATTGAACAAATTCTACAAGTTGGGGACGTTCGGGCATGTATGCTTGAGCAGCAAATCGTATTGGGATGGAGACGCCTTGTCTCTGTGGGCAAAAAGACCCACTGCCGGAAAGTGGTTCTGGCAAAACGGGAAACCCATGCAGATGGCAAGGGAGGCATCTAAGGTGCCTTTCGACCAAAGGTCCAACGCTCAGTGATGGGTGGTCAAGGATGCCACAATGACCGGGCTCCTCCCATTTAACAATCTGTCGGAAGAACCCGACGTCAAGGAAATCGCCAGGAGAAAAGGATTTCCTCCCACTGTTCGGCGAGGAGCAGACAATCGTTTCAACGTCCAAGACGTTACGGTGTGGCTGTTCCTCTCGATGACGGAACCTCACCCAAGCGAGGGAACCACCGCTTGGTTCTGGTGGTTGGCTTGCCACCTCTTCGAGAGGTTGGGCCTCTTCAAAAGTGTCCTCTCTCGATTGGGCTTCAAAGAGGAAGGGTTAATTGGGTATGCTCCTACCCAATTTGTTCACAAGGGCGAGTACCAGCTCGACAATATAGTCACGCACTTCTACAAGTGCGGACTAACGAGCGGAGACTGCAATTCCCTCTTCAGGGATTTCACCAGAAACCACATCGCCAGCATCGAACGGCCGCTCGAGCCCGACTGGAGCAAAGCCATCCCAGTCCCGAGGGTTTCAAGACCCTCCATGTCCCAAAGGAAGAAGCCAAAGGGGAGGAGAGGGAAACCTCTCGCAGATCGCCTCGAAGGAGGCAGAAATTTTGAACCGAGGACTGGCCGTCCAGCCCTCCCTTATCACGAAGGACCCCCGGCAGGAGACGCCCTGCCCTACTCGACGCCAGCAAGCGACGAGCCACGCTCCAACCCGAGTGCGCAACTCGGCGGCATGGACGTCGAGGGCTCACCCATGGGCCCAGGCTGAACGATCAAGGCCGTCCTCATCACCTTCCCAAGGAGAGCTTGTCTTTCCTTTCTTTCAAATTTATAGATTGCACCTTCGGGGCAATCTAGTTGGGGAGGGTGTAAGGGCTCTGACGTCTTCGCGGGAACCTCGCTCTCCTCGTCATCTTGTTGACTACTATCTTGATGCGCATATTCGTATGTGCATCTTCGCAAAATGTATATATTTGTTTTTGTTGCTTGTGCGTGCAACCTTATGTCACGCTTCAAAATAATTAGGTAATCAGATATTTCTTTACCACAAACCTGTACGTGTGTTACATTGCCAATAAAATTGGTCCAGTGTAAGACGCACCGCGGGATTAAGTAAAGAAAACCCAATAACCTTTACAAGTTTGAAGTGGAAGTGATTCTCACACATCGAAAATGCGGAGCAGGATATCAGTATTTGGTTAAATGGAAGGGATATGGCCCAAATGACAATTCCTGGGAACCTGAACGCAATCTAAGCAATGCTGCGGACGTCTTACAAGCATATAAACTTAGACGACAGTTGTAAAACCCCATGTCTTGTTATTGTAACTGCCAAACTCTCAAACAGAACATCCAATACACAAAGAAATATTGTTCCACCTGAGGACAATACTCTCCAAAACCTTATGAAAGCTTCAAAGGACGAATTGTCACGTTTCCCATTCCTCATCCTCCAATCACCCCTCTAGAACCGCCTCAACTAGTCAACTTCATCCGAACCCTAGCAACCCAATTAATTGCCTACAAGACTCCCAGACTTTCTAATGGACATGCGGCACACCCACAGGGACATGTTAAAATCCCATTCAATGCCCAATTACATTACCTTCCGAAATACATGAATCTTACATTCAATCCGGAAGAATTACCATCTTATCCAAATGCAATGTCACCGTATCTTCCATCACCCAATAGACCTTTAAACCACACAAACAACATATATACCAAGGCAGTCCTCCGTCAAGAAGATCCTGCACTATTTGATTTTGCGGAATGACTAGCACTTGCTAGTAAAGAAATGGAAATTTTCAGATGGGTCACTCCCCTGCAACTCCCAGACGCAGTCTCAAACCTCAATAGAGTGCTCGAGAGCCTTGAGTTCCTGGACGCATTTGACAGCACTGGTGGACCCACCATTCCCAATTCACCTGAAAATGCAATGCCACAAAACCTTATCCCTGAGGCAGATACTGCCCATGAGAACGAAGTTTCCACTGTTACCAGGAATGAGTTAAGCGAATCAGAAGATTCTGATGAAGAACTTGAATATGTTCCCAGCATCAGAGCACCCACATTTACTTACCGATCCATGGATGGGGAACTCTGAACAGTCAACTGGGATGATGAGGTGTTCAATGAAGAATAAAAGACGCTTCCCTCAATGCGGATGCCTTCCTCAACTTCATACACTCATACAAAAATGTCTCTCTTTGTCGCCATCACTTACCTCACCGCCTTCTCCTTCGCCCTTCTGGTCACCGCTTGTGGCCACTATTACATTGATGTCACCACCGTCACCTCCCCTTTCATCGCAGTTGCCCATCATCTCCCACTCAAGGTGTTCATCACCACCACCACCACCTTGGACAACTACGATTTTGCTGACCTCCCTGCTCTCCACGAGCATCCTGAAGAACTCGCCATCGCCCCTACTTCCCCTACTCATATACCCATTGTCCAAACTCGTAATACCATGCTCGACAACATCAGCGAAAACTTAGCCACCCTCGTCACCTATTTCAATATGTTTTCGGAACTGCTCGACTTTGTCATGGCCCTCACCCTCACTACAGATCCTCATTCACTCACATACAACAAACATGACACTATGCTTGCCCAAGCAAAGCAACTGCAGTGAGCTATCCAAACAGTACAATGGCAGATGGAAACGGCTGAAAAGGATGTTAAAAACATCATCAAGTGGCTGGAGTCTAGACAGGATCACAGCTGGACAAATTCATGGTAGAAGTCGGTGACTTCTTGCATACAAAGGGGGTAATGTTACAGTTTCCTCTTCGTTTCACCTTCCTGTCTCAGAATACTGTTTTACCCCATCATTTCTCCTTAACTGCGCATTGTACAGCCTGGACGCTATCTCCTTTCATAGCTACCTTCACATTTCCTTTCTCAGGTAGTCATCGTTTCACTCCCTTTATGGTTTCCATTGTTCTCTGATCGTATATAAACCCCATGTACTGTAGAGTAACTCCAGTTCCAACTTAGACGAGTTTTGCTCTCAACAACAATTGACTTGAATGCTCTTCTCTCTCATTGCTCTCAAGGCCTTTGTCATCACTTGGCTTAGCGTCTGAACTCTTTGTCCAGTGGCTGGGAGCGGACCGAGACTCTGCTTGTCACTGTTGACTTAGAACAAACCATGATGAGGGCATCATCCGTAACATTTACTAAGACACAACAGAATTGTATTAGCATGCAAAGTTTCTCAATTGCCAGGTATATGGCTAATGGAAATAACTCATGGGTTTAGGGTTTAGGAGCACTATACCATGCACATGTTTATCCAAAACACTGCACCTGCTAACTGTCTGCTAGTTGAATGAGTTGATTGAGAAATCTAAGTGCAATTTTGCTCAAATTTAACCAAAGACAATGGCTTCTCACAGATGATTTATAGCAGCACAGTGTTGAAACTAAGTTTCATGCTGCTTTCCCTTCTTGTCAAGTTTACGGGCATATCTTGTAATAAGACCTGGCAGTGCAGAGGAGCCTATGACCACATCAGAGATGTGGGAATGGCCTCATGCAGACAAAACTTTAGCAACCTCAGTAGATTCCACCCTTGGGCAAACTGAAGATCTAGACTCACCAATAGGTGCATCCAGAGCAGAGTGTTTTAAGCCCTGGCTAGATGTCTCCCCCAGGCTGGGAACATTGTGTCCCAACCATGCTTCAACCTGATAAAGGTCATCAGCAACTTCAGGAGAAGGAGCCCAACCAAGGTCAGGTCTATACAAGATTAGATCATTGAACAAATTGTGATCCATACTGGTTAATACCATGCACTTCCAAATATTGGTTAGATCAAATAGATTGTGAGTTTGCTTTCTAGAGACTAACCATTGCACGTGCATCAACAAATTCAACTTTGTTACATCAAGAAGTACTTTACTGCCCTCAACCCTTCCAAGATTGCACCCTTTGTGAGTAACAACCTCTTCTGAGAAGTGAGCTGAAAAGCCTGTGTCTTCAAGCAATGTCAGTTTTCCAAGTTCCGCATTGTCATTAAAATAGGATTGCAGAATCTTATTGTCAGCCCAGTGCTCCATAGCCTGGCACCACATTGATACAATGGTATCACCAAATTCTTTGGCATTGAAATAGTTCAGTATGGGATTGAATTCAGACTTGAGGATGACAAAAGTTGTCTTCTCCCTATCCTCTGGCATGGTGACCTTTGGATTCTGTCTCTTTTCCCAGATGTTGAGTACTTTGCCTCATGTCCAAGATTTCAAAATTCCCATCAGGTAACCATGAGCAATGTACAAACCCTGTAATTTGTATATTGCATCATTGTATAACTCGCAAGAGCTACAAAGTCTGGCTATCCTAGACAAAAGTGCCCCATTGGATGCCAAGCTTATGTATATATCCCTGCTGAACAGAGACAAAATGAGCTTGAAGCCAGATCTAAGATGATGATCTTTCTGGGATATAAAAATGGAATGAAAGGGTATAAATTTATAAACCCTGAAAATAATACCATTTTTATGGGAACCACAGCAGTATTCAACAAAACAAAATTTCCAAAGTGTCGAAACTCTAATCAAATTCCCACATTCCTCAATCCAGAGGAAGAGTTTGAGGATCTCATGCCAGAAATACCTCATGGAATGTCCAAAGAACATAATACATCAGATGAAGAAGAAGATTCATCAAAGTCAGAGAGTGATAGCAACTCATCTGATGAATCTAGTACATCTCCCAAAGGAAAGGGATCTGATAGTTCAAATGATGATTCTAAAAGTGACAAATCAGATGATTCTGAAAGTGATGATTCAGACAATCAAAGAGAAATTGAAAAAGGTTTATTTGCTCCTTCAAGACCCTCATCTCCAAGACCAACTAGAACTAGACAACCAGTAAATTGACCAGATAATGTCTATGGAGATTTAGATCCAGTCAATATTGAGAAAATTGATAGAAAATGAGATTAGATTGTTTCACAATCAATAAATTATTATCATGTGCAATTCCTATCAAAGAAACAGCTAATGCAGCTGTACCTGAACATCATCACAAAATATTTCACTTACCAGTCAGCAAACAAAAAGACTGTATGGGACATGTTCATCAAAAGAGGCACTATAATAAATCTACAACATCTCCCTGAAGGCCAAAAGGCTATAGGTTGCAGATGGGTTTACGTCCAAAAAGACCATGGGCATAAAAAAGCTCATCTAGTCACCCAGGGTTTTTCCCAAATAGATGGCATTGACTACAATGAAATATTCTCACCAGTAGTAAGATATGAGACATGCTGTCTCATACTTGCACTTGCAGCACTAGAAAATTTTATATATCATTTCTAGATGTGACTGCTGCTTTCCTATACAGAAAACTGGATGAAGAAATATATATGAAACAACCACCAGGTTTTATCAATAAAGCATGGTATATCAACTACATTGTGCACTTTATGGATTAAAACAAGCTTCATTAGCTTGGTGGAAATCATTAGGCAAGTCAATGGAAAAATGGGCTTTATACAAATACATTCAGATGCAGGTGTATTTATTTTTAAACAAGGAACCAACATAGTCATAGCAATAATCTATGTTAATGACTCAATGTTTTTGGGATCCAATAAAATCATAACATTGCATAAAAAGCAGGAGTTTATGAATAGATGGGAATCTAAAGATTTAGGAGATCTCATTGATGGTCAATCAAAAAATTTCTTATCATTCCAGATAAAGAAAAATGGAAATATCATTACCATTGATCAAAAACCCTATTTGCATAAAATAATACAGAGACTAGGAATGAGTGATGCTACTCACACAAATACCCCTCTTCCTACTGGATATGAACCAATTAAACATGATCAACCATTAGATCATGCAATTAGATCTGAGTATCAATTGGTTATTGGCTCATTATTATATGTGATGATTGGAACAAGACCAGATATTTGTTTTGCTGTAATAAAAATGTCACAATTTTCAGCAAATCCATCATCAGATCATCTAAAACATGCAATAGGAATGGCTAGATATCTAGCCAAATCAATAGATATCTGCATAAAATATGATGGATCATTAAGATCTGGCTTAATGAGTTATACAGACTCAGATTGGGCTTCAGATAAAAATGATCATCATTCCACATCTGGATTCTTTACTCTTTTATCAGGAGGAGTAGTATCTTGGATGTCTAGGAAACAGAAAACAGTGGCACTATTGTCAACAGAGGCAGAATATATGGCCTTATCTGACTGTGCTAGAGAAAACAAATGGATTAGATCTATTCTTACAGAAATCCATTTTCCTATAACAATTGCACCAATATATGGGGATCTCTATTTATTGCAAATAATCCTGTTACTGAAAAATAATCCAAACATATTGATATCAAATATCATATATGAAAACTCATAGATAAAAAAGAGATTGAATTACAATTCATTAAAGGATCTGAAAATCCTGCAGATATTCTGACCAAAAATCTTGGTCAAATATTGTTTCAAAAAGTTATACCAATGTTAGGTTTATCAGAATCATTAAATTGATTACTGATGGCCCTGGAGTAGGGCCTTAAACTGCTTCATTTTTACTGCAATAAAGGGAACAGTCTATCACTGTTGAGATTACTCCAGTTAAACCAAAGACTGTTGAACAGCTTTATCATTATGGGCAAAAATAGGAAACCCCACAGTGAAAAACAACAACCTATCCTAACAATTGGAGGACACTCCAATGTTGGACACAAATGCAAGTGCTCGTCTCGCTGCCAATTCAAGCAATCCCCACCTCAACTACAGCCTCTGATCACAATGACTCTTGCTGTTGCCATGTGGATGGACCAAGCCCTCCAAGGACATGATCCTTGGACATTTCCTCCTAAAGCCTTTTGGGCTTGGCAACTAAAAGAGAGATGGAGATGTGAGGGAGTCTCAGGCCACATTTCTTTCAAAGATTTTTGAAAGAATATATGCACCTCTTCTTGCAGACTTGTGAGAAGATTGTTACTAATCAGTACATGACTGTACATATTATGGGGGGGTGTTGAACAACCTTCACCCCAAATACCCCTAAGCATAGCCCTCAATTGCCCTCACCCTCACCACTGACCTGCATTTGCTCACATACAATGAACAGGATGCAATGCTTGCTCAAGCAAAACAGCTACAACAAGCCATTCAAACTGTACAATGGCACATGGAAATGATGGAAAAGGATGTCAAGAATGTCATAGAATGGCTGGAGTCCAGGCAGGATCATGGTTGGACAAATTCTTGGTAGAAGTCAGTGACTTCTTGCATATGAAGGGGGTAATGTTACAGTTCTCTTTTTGTTTCATCTTTCTGTTTCTGTGGATGTTTCATATCTATCATTATCACTCACTAACTGTGCATTGTACAGCCCAGATGCTATCTCCTTTCATAGTTACTTTCATGTTTCCTTTCACAGGTAGCTACAACCTTATTCCCTTTTATACTTTCCATTTCTCTAAACATATATAAACCCATGTAATGTAGAGTAACCTCAGTTCCAACTTAGATGAGTTTTGCTCTCAACCTTGCTTGACCTCAGCGCTCTCTTCTTAACCATTCTCCAGACCTTTGTCATCATTTGACTTAGCATCCAGACTCTTTGTCCAGTGGCTGGGAACAGACCAAGACTCTGTTTGTCACCATTGACTTAGAATGAACCACAATGAAGGCATCATCCATAACAATTCCACCCTTGGGCAAACTGAAGGTCTAGACTCACCAGAAGGGGCTTCTAGAGCAGAGCATTTTAAGCCCTGGCTAGATGTCTCCCCCAGGCTGGAAACATTGTGTCCCAACCATGCTTCAACCTGATAAAGGTCATCAGCAACTTCAGGAGAAGGAGCCTGACCAAGGTCAGGCCTATATGAGATTAGATCATCAAACAAGTTGTGATCCATGCTGGTTAATACCATGTGCTTCCAAACATTAGTTAAGTCAAAAAGATTGTGGGTTTGCTTTCTAGAGACTAACCATCATGTGTGCATCAACAAATTCAGCTTTGTTACATCAAGAAGTACTTTACCACCCTCAGCTCCTCTATTGCAACCCTTGCAAGTCACAACTTCATCAGAGAAGTGGGCAGAGAAGCCTGTGTCTTCAAGCAATGTCAGCTTTCCAAGTTCTGCTTTGTCATTAAAATAGGATTTTGGAATCTTATTGTCAGCCCAGTGCTCCATAGCCTGGCACCACGTTGATACAATGGTATCACCAAATTCTTTGGCATTGAAATAGTTCAGTACAGGATTGAATTCAGACTTGAGGATGACAAAAGTCATCTTCTCCCTATCCTCCAGCATGGTAACCTTTGGATTCTGTCTCTTTTCCCAGATGTTGAGTACTTTGCCTCATGTCCAAGATTTCAATATTCCCATTGGATAACTGTGAGCAACATACAAACCCTGTAATTTGTATATTACATCATTGATGCATAGCCTTCAGGCCATGAGGCTGCTGCACACAGACCATGGGTTGGGGTTTATAAGGTGGTGTGTTGTAGGTAGGAGTCTCTAGGACTCTAGATGCCTCTACTGTATCAATACATTCTCATCTCTCTCTCTCCTCACTGAGGCTTGTGGAGGGATCTGTCTTAACAGAATTAGGAAGCACAGCAGTGTTCATTTTTGAACTTGCAAATAACATGTTGCAATCCAACTCCCCCCCCAAAACCAGCACAGTGGCCATTCCATGTAGGTCTTACCACCCCAACAATCATCACATCAATTTTGTAGTGATCTTGAGAAGATTAGAATTACCAATCCTTCATGTTTGTGGTTAGTCACCGGCGACGTCGTTGCTTTTTATCCCAACGTCCCCGCACAGGTGGCATGCAAAATTGTTTATCAACAAGCATATACGTTTTACACAAACAAGGATATTATCAAACCTTCTGAGGCGGACCAACATTTGTTTTGGGAAATATTAGGGACTGCACTAGGGTGCAGTAATTCTAAATTGGTTTCACAATTTAATGGGCGATATTATTTGCAGAAACGTGGCCTTGCCATGGGAGTAGCAGACTCTCCAGACATAGCCAACTTATATGCAACACATTTTGAGGTCGATCAAGGCCAAGTCCTAAATAAACCGTGGTTGAAATACTATAAACGGTATATAGACAATATTTTTGCATTAGTCGAAGCATCCTCTGAACATGAGGCACTAGCATTAATTAAGACCACTGTGTCATTCGTCGGATGTGAAATAACATGGGATGCAAGTTTGACAGTTTGTCCGTTTTTGGACATGCATGTGTTTAAGGACCCAAGGGACCCAGAACGCATTCACTTTAAACCATATCGGAAGGCTCGCAACCATTTAGAAAGAATCAGTTGGATCTCTCACCACCCCTTTGACATAAAACGGGGCACTTTTGTTGGTGAGATGTCTAGGATAGCCGGACTTTGTAGCTCACGCGAGTTATACAATGATGCAATATACAAATTACAGGGTTTGTATGTTGCTCGTGGTTATCCGATGGGATTATTAAGATCTTGGACTCGAGGCAAAGTACTCGACATCTGGGAAAAGAGACAGAATCCAAAGGTCACCATGCCTGAGGATAGGGAGAAGACGACTTTTGTCGTTCTCAAGTCTGAGTTCAATCCCATACTGAACTATTTCAATGCCAAAGAATTTGGTGATACCATTGTATCAACATGGCACCAGGCTATGGAGCACTGGGCTGACAATAAGATTCCACAATCCTACTTTAATGACAATGCAGAACTTGGAAAACTGACGTTACTTGAAGACACAGGCTTTTCAGCTCACTTCTCGGAAGAAGTTGTTACTCACAAAGGGTGCAACCTTGGAAGGGTTGAGGGCAGCAAGGTACTTCTTGATGTAACAAAGTTGAATTTGTTGATGCACGTGCGATGGTTAGTCTCTAGAAAGCGAACTCGCAATCTATTTGATCTAACTAATATCTGGAAGCACGTGGTATTGACCAGTATGGATCACAATTTGTTCGATGATCTTACCTCGTATAGGCCTGACCTTGGTCGGGCTCCTTCTCCTGAAGTTGCTGATGATCTTTATCAGATTGAAGCGTGGTCAGGATACAAAAATCCTAATCTGGGGGAGACATCTAGCCAGGGCTTAAAACGCTCTGCTCTGGAAGCACCATCTGGTGAGTCTAGACCTACAGTTCGCCCTCGGGTGGAATCTGCTGAGGTTGCTAGAGTTTCGTCTGCGTGGGGCCGTTCCTGCATCTCTGATGTGGTCATAGGCTCCTCCGCGCCACCAGGTCTAATTACGAGGTTTGCCCACAAACTTGACAAGAAGGGAAAGCAATGTGAAACTTAGTTTCAACGCCGCGTTGTTATAATCATCTGTGAGAAGCCATTGTCTTTGGTTAAATTTGAGCAAAATTGCGCTTAGATTTCTCAATTAACTCATTCAACTAGCGGATTGTTAGCGGGTGCAGTGTTCTGGATAAACATGTGCATGGTATAGCACTCCTAAACCCTAAACCTGTGAGTTATTTCCATTAGCCATATACCTGGCAATTGAGAAACTTTGCATGCTAATACAATTCTGTTGTGTCTTAGTAACACCCTAAGGACCCTACTGTGAGTAGCATCACATGGTTGAAGTCACTGATAGTCACATGCCTGGATCGGCTACACTTGGTTGCCGGCCCAGGCCATCACGTGTTTATTAGACTTGTGATATAGATCACGTTACTGAAATCTAGGCCTAGCGGCCTAGATTTTGGTCTTGAATGGTTTATGTCAGCATCTCCAAGGAGGTAATTCCCCTTTTAGATACATTGCAGTTTCACATGAACTGTCAACCGTGTACTGACTGTAAGGCTCGAACTGGAGTGTTTCCGGACCGATGACCAATGTTGCATAAGGTTTGTTTCCCATGGCCGCCTTGGCAAGTCATCATGGAGATCGGACAGCATTCCCAAGCACAGCCAGCACAACAGCAATTTTGCCAAATCCAGTGGAGCCGGGACACCAGTTTGAATTCAAACTCAGCTCTGCTAGGTATATAAGTCACACAAGAGAACTGATGAGCTCTAGCAAAACTTGACCACCTACCACCATGTAGGAACAAGTTTTCTCTTTGCCTCTCAATGTCACCAGCATTGTCACCAACTTCGTTGGCGACTCGCCCACCCATTTTCAGCACACATGGATTTTCAACGCCATTGCGCCAGACACAGTTTGGCACTCGTAGACTCCGTGAGGAGGTGTCTGGTATGTAATCTATCCACTTTACCAGTCGTTCCTTGCTCATGAATTGTCTATAGATAGTCCAGAGCACAGGAAGAAGAAACATCAACAATTGATTAACTACAACAGCAATAGGCATAAGTTGTTGCCAACCAGTTCTTATGCATACTGATGAGATATTGCACTAGCATCTTCACCTGATTTCAACGTTGGTGCATGTGCATTTTTGACACCTTTTCATCAGGTGCCATTTGGCTCTTGCAGACTCTATGAAAAGGTGCCCGGTATGTGTTCTATGCACTTCACCAGCCGCTTCTTAAGCACAAGTTGGACATAGATAGTCCAGTGTACAGGGAGAGGAAACACCACAAGGTTTTGCCGATTGTGGACTACCCTAGTTTGCTGATTGTTCCATCCTCTCCTAGTGCTTCTATTGAACCTCAAAACGTTGACAATGCACAAGATGCACCACAGAATAAATCATCGCAGCATACAATGGGTTTGCTACCACAGCCACTCTTCCAAGTACCTATAATTTGTCAGCCAACTGTCTTTTCCCAGGGTACTAGTGGATGTGACATCAGTCCACCTCCATCACTTCCGAAATCCAGGAATCCATTCTTGAGGAAGGATGGAAAGAGGGGGCAGAAGTAGAGACTATATGGCCATCTAGACTTATTACTGGTTCTGGAGTACTCATCAGCTATTAGGAATGTTTAAGACACTGGTAAATTCCAAGGTGTGACTTGCTGCGCTAAGCCTAGTTGCAAACCTTCCCACATCCCGAACCTTCTGCTCCCAGTTGACGCTATCACTCATGGTATATTTCCTCTGGGTGTCTGGTGCTGCTTAGCCTTAGATACCATCAACGTCTTTATGTGATTTCGAGCCCTCTTCACCAGCAGGTGAGCAAACAGGGGATTGTCGAACTTCACTTTTCATTGAATTTGGCATCCACAAACACGAGGTTCATCGAACTTTTCAATCAACAACTGAAAGGGTTGTGCAATATGATATGATTTACTATAATATGGCATTCACAAACATGAGGTTTGTTGAACCTCTTTTCTCGATCAATAACTGATAAAGGACTATAATATGGTGATCACAAACACAAGGTTTGCCGAACCTGGTCAAGTCTCAATCAACTCTGGATGCGAGGTTCGTCAAACCTTCTTTTTCAATCAATGACTGATAAAGGATATGCACTGGCATATATGATCAGGCAATATACTGTTCACACACAGAGACTCATTGAACCTTGTTTCTCAATAAACAACTCTCACAATATGATTAGGGGGTTCATTAATACGCTGTTCACATAGAGGAGGTTCGTCAAACCTCGTTTCTCAATAAACAACTCTCACAATATGATGAGGGGGTTCATTAATGCGCTGTTCACATAGAGGAGGTTCGTCAAACCTTGTTTCTCAATAAACAACTCATAATAGGGGGTTTATAATACAGTGTTCACATAGAGGAGGTTTGTCGAACCTCATTTCTCAATAAATAACTCTCATAATAGGGGGTTTATTAATACAGTGTTCACATAGAGGAGGTTCGTCGAACCTTGTTTCTCAATCAAGAAGTGATAAAGGGTCGCACTGAGGCTGTTCATGGGAGGTTCGTCAAACCTCATTTCTGGTCACGCACACACATGAAGTTCATTGAGCCTCTTTTCTCAATCAACAGGTGAGTCACTGTTCATGGAAATGAAGTCCTCAATTGGTGAAGGGTACTGCATTAGTGAATATTGGTGTTCACATGCGGGTTGTCAGACCTCATTTCTCAATCGGCAACTGTTAAGTGTCCCACAGTAACTTCAGGTTTGTCAGACCTCATTTCTCTGATGAAGTGTCGGGTGATATGATTAGGGAATACATGCTGTTCATGAACCTAAGGTTCGTCAAACCTGCAATATATGCCATGGGCCTAAGGTTTGTTGAGCCTGCAATATAGTTAGTGGAATACCCTGTTTCGTCATATCTCTGTGATCACTGAGGCTGTTTATAGATATCTCCATGATTGCTGAGGCTGTTTATAGATTGCAGATGATCGACAGTAATCTAAAAGTAAGCATCACTGAATTATTTACATCCGTGATTGCTGAGGCTATTTATAGATGACAGATGATTGACAAAAAGTAACTAAGTACAGTTTAGTTTGCATAGTGTTATGAGCTCACGCCCAACAACACTAACCCACCGTCCTTTAGGACACAGACCCACAGGCCTCGTCGAGCAGGGGAGAGAAGGGGGAGGGAAGGAAGGTATATTGTACTACAGACAGAGTCTTACATGGGCGTAAGAGAAACCATCTTAAGTCTGGGCGACTCAAGACACTTGCACTACTTATATACTACTCTACCAAGACCCTTGCCACCACCTAGTACCACCGGCACTCCCACAGCATCCATACTCCTTATTGTCTTGTATGAGCGCTGCCTCCACGCTGTCACTGTTGCTATGCTTCTTGGGCGCAGCCGCTGTAACGCCATTCTCTGGACCAGTCCGGGTTGCTCTAGACCTTGTAACCGTAAGGGGCTATATCCTAAAGCCACCTTGTCTCCATAGGCTGTGTTGCAATCCCATATGTCCATATGCGCTGCCACTGCTGCTTCCTGATGCGTGATGGCATGATCCCTGATGCGTTGATGCCGACGTCGGTCAATGATGCCATCAAGGGCGCGATCCTCTTGCCTAATCCGGCTGTCCTTCCTAGTATAGTGTATGGCCGCCTTGTATGGCCATCGTCCTGTTCCATAGTAAGCGCTCCCATGCGCTAACCCACGCAAAGTGTTCCCAGGCTCCCTCCTAAGGCCCCCTGGCCTGTATAAAGACTGTGGTAGTGGTCCCCGACCACTGATAGATAGATTGAAAATGTAATGCCGATTTTCATGATCGTAACATTACCCCTTCCTCAAGATTCCTCGTCCCGAGGAATCCAATGCGTGGCTATGTCCTGCCACTGCGATGCTAATCTTGGTTTTCTAAAAGAACCCATATCCCAATATGAAGGGATTCCTGGTCGTCCACCAAGTTCACTATTTGTTTTTGAGTTTTGATACTCCAGTTCTCTACTGGACGTCCTGTACTTTTGACAAAATATTGATCCTCCTCTTGACAATGATCTAATCCTTGGCATCCTGCCGACTACAATCCTTTTTGCCTTCCTGAGCGATCCTTCCTAAGTGCCTACGCTTTAGGCTCCCTTGTTACAGACTTTAATAATTGCTTTTGATAATCCAGCGCATTACTGGAATCCTCTGCGCTTCGTATCCTGCGCCTGATTTATGTTCCTGCTTTTGATGACCCAGCGCCTTACTGGGGTTCTTTGCGTCCAGAAAAATGAAATGGCCCAAAATTTTTATTTTCCCTTCCAGGTCGTTGCTTCTGAGGAAGAGCCCGAGCCCTTGTCATTCCGCAGCTACTCAGGATAGACTCCTCAGGTGCTCACGATCCGTTCGCACCCTTCAGGTCTCCGTCGTCCTGCCTTCATTCTGTCGGTCTCCGTTCACCTCCTCTACCTCTTCCCCAAGATTTCGCGTCCCGAGAAATCCGCAGGTTACTTGGGAGTGGAGACTTCCAGGCGACACGACCAAGTGACCTGCCCCTGGCGAGAGCGAATAACATAGGGGGTAAAAAAAAAATTTCCCATTTTCTGACGTTCTGTAGCTATTTTGTTGTAAGGTTGCAACCCTTATATCCGTCGACTCGTCCTGCCGACTACTTTTCATGAAACAACCTCTTCCCCAGGCTGCCCCTAGGCTAAATTCCCTGTATAGCTTCAGTACTTCGTTCCTTTAAAGTCCCTGTTGTCCATGTATTCGTCATATAATATCTGAACCTAAGTAGACTGGACCCTTCTGGAACCGCAATTTGTTTCAGCAGGTTGCTACTGCTATCAGAATATCCTCACATCCCTATCCAAGGGAGTGTCATCGCTTATGACTCCGTGAACTTCTGGTATTGACGGTGCTTTTGTTTATCCAGCGCCTTACTGGAATCTCCACGCATTTTTTACAGTGGTTGGCTTCCACTCTTCTGTACTCCTTTAGGTTTCACTGGGTTTGTTGAATGTCATCTCCTTTTTCCTGTAATCCTTCTGATCTAATCATCGGGGTATGACATTATACAAGAAGAGCATTGTTTACGCTCCCATCCTAGGTTTCCAGATTTGTTTTGCTGATTCAAAATAACCAGCCATCCTCCTATTTGCGCCGAGTAATTTAATCGGTCCTCAAATATCCTCCTTTATCATTTAATCTTTTCAATGCAGTTGATTCTGCATTAGTGATTTTTCCCTGGCGTCCACTATTCCAAAGCGGTCTTTCTGGCGCCTGCATTTCCATGGCTAGACCTTTTTACGAGATGCCCGGCTCGAGTTCTGAACATAGTCTGACAAGGGTATGCCAGTCCTGTTGATTGAAAGTAATAAAATTCCACCAGAGACGCAAGTGACAATGATCCTATGCGATGCTTTTGTACTGTTGTCAATGATGGCAAGATTTCCATCGTTCGTCCTTCGTTGATGGCATAGATAACCGCTTTTGATATCCCAGCGCCTTACTGGGCGATCATCGCTTGGTACAATAGACCTGATTCCTAATCAAGGATTCCATCTAGAACCTTCTTTGCTTAATCGAGTAGAGACCTTGTTTAATGTCGCGCTCCAACGACATTTGTCACTATATCACCCTGATAATCCGTCCGCTGGGTCGTGATTAATATTCCTTTGGGCGACTAGTCAGAACTTTATTTAACGTCGCGCTCCTACGACGCTTGGGCAATTCCCCATCTGAGATTGCTTCCTTTTGACACGCGCCTGCCTATATGGATCAAGTTGTTTCCCATAGTCCCTTAACAAGGGCTGGATATTCAACGGCATGTCAAACAGTTGTTGCCGGATTTCGGATTCCGGATCCATGTCGTGTAGCAGCCCCTTCAGGGTCTGCCTTTTTCCATTTGGGCGAGTGCTTTCTCAACCCTTTTTCTGGTACCGGTGTTCGTCCCGGCGTTGCCTGAGTGATTCCCTTCAGGCTTCCTTTTGTGGTCTTTTCATGACATTGGGCGCCCACATTCCAAATGTATCTCTGCCGTTCTGATAACTGTTCGGCTAGATCATTCCTATTGCAGTCTTTCTGATGGTGCTAGCATTCCATTGATCTTAGATCGTTGCGCTCCTGATCTGCGCGCGATCCTGTCGATGATTTCTTAATTCAGGGTCATCTTCCCCTGGTGTGTATGACGTATGCCTCGTTTGATACTGCAGCTGGCCTCTGCCCCTTGCAATTGACTATCGCGTGGTTGATGTTCTTTGTGGCCTCCATCCTTCCATAACGAGTGTGATGAATTAACTACCCCCTTTGTTCGAGCGGTCGGCATCCGCTTTCCTTCCCAGGATCTTCAATTAATTCCGGGCGCTCCACCGGCAATCAATCTCTTCTTCCAGCTTTTGTAATTCCAAAAATATCTTCAGGAGAGGTATCGCTTCCTTGGCGGTATCCATAAATCTTATGCGCTATCATATCCCTTGTCCCTCCTGGTCCTAGCACCAGGAATGGTGAGCCCTGACATGGGCGCCCCATTGTTGTGTGTCGATTTGGTCAATGGCGATTGCCTGAGTGATTTTACTTCACACTCTTTGCGCCCATATTTCCATTTTCGACCAATACTAAGTCATCTCGTTATAACCTAGTTTCTAAAAGGGATTTCGCATATCTAGATTGTTGCCAAGTTTATTGTTACAGCGAGTCACCAAGATCCTGGATCTCAAGTAGAGATTTTGTCGACTCTTCTTCAATATCCGCACTTCCCAACACAGATATGGAGCAATGTGGTCAATAACGCACCCACACTTGCTTGTTCGATTTAATTCCACCAACTGACCTAATGACATGGTGCCTGGGGCTTCACTCAGATGTCCTCGTGCTCAGATCGTTAGATCCGATACGTAATTGGTATTCTGAGACTGTTCTCCTTGATACACGGCATGCCAAAAGATTGCCTTCACCCGTTCCTTGGGTTTTTCCGAGACAAACGGTATAGTCTGCTGACCAGTGCCTGCCTGCACTTTCAATCACACAGTGCTATTCTCGTCCGAATGCCTTTTTGTTGCCAGTAAGCGGATACGCTAGTAGTCAGTGACAACGGTCAACTGAGACTATCTGTTGTTGAAGTCGAAGTCGCCTAGATCCTCGAGAGCTGCTCTGTGGCCATGTGTTGTGACATGCACAGAGGTCAGACGGGCAGACTTGAAGGACCTGTCAACACTGTACACAGTGATGACGGTAAGAGATAATTTTTGAAATAGTTGTCGACGTCGTGAGTGATGATGAGCAAGGCGTGCTCGACGCTGTTGTCGACGATGACGAGGAGTGTGGTAATAGAGACTTAAGATTATGTTATGAGCTCACGCCCAACAACACTAACCCACCGTCCTTTAGGACACAGACCCACAGGCCTCGTCGAGCAGGGGAGAGAAGGGGAGGGAAGGAAGGTATATTGTACTACAGACAGAGTCTTACATGGGCGTAAGAGAAACCATCTTAAGTCTGGGCGACTCAAGACACTTGCACTACTTATATACTACTCTACCAAGACCCTTGCCACCACCTAGTACCACCGGCACTCCCACAGCATCCATACTCCTTATTGTCTTGTATGAGCGCTGCCTCCACGCTGTCACTGTTGCTATGCTTCTTGGGCGCAGCCGCTGTAACGCCATTCTCTGGACCAGTCCGGGTTGCTCTAGACCTTGTAACCGTAAGGGGCTATATCCTAAAGCCACCTTGTCTCCATAGGCTGTGTTGCAATCCCATATGTCCATATGCGCTGCCACTGCTGCTTCCTGATGCGTGATGGCATGATCCCTGATGCGTTGATGCCGACGTCGGTCAATGATGCCATCAAGGGCGCGATCCTCTTGCCTAATCCGGCTGTCCTTCCTAGTATAGTGTATGGCCGCCTTGTATGGCCATCGTCCTGTTCCATAGTAAGCGCTCCCATGCGCTAACCCACGCAAAGTGTTCCCAGGCTCCCTCCTAAGGCCCCTGGCCTGTATAAAGACTGTGGTAGTGGTCCCCGACCACTGATAGATAGATTGAAAATGTAATGCCGATTTTCATGATCGTAACACATAGGAATCTGTGTTGCTGGGGTATTATGGCATATGGAATGGACAAAATTTGGCCTTTGTAGGTGTAACCTCATTTCTCAGCCAATGTATGGAATATATGGCGTTCACACATGTGAGGCTTGGCAAACCTCCTTTCCCAATCAACAGAACAAATTGTTCACAGAAACAGGACATGCAATATACAAGGTTCGACAAACACTGTATGTATGTGTAATATATGAGGTTCGAGGAACACTGTCTCTTCTGTGGACATGGACTTGTAATATATGAGGTTCGACAAACACTGTCTCCACTGTCTGTGGACTTGGACATGCTATACAAGATTCAACAAACACTGTCTGTGGACATGGATGTGCAATATACAAGGTTTGACGAACACTGTCTCTGATGTCTGTGGACATGGACTTGTAATATATGAGGTTCGACGAACACTGTCTGCGGACATGGACATGCAATATACAAGGTTCGACGAACACTGTCTGTACATGGACATGCAATATACAAGGTTCGATGAACACTGTCTCTGATGTCTGTGGACATGGACTTGTAATATATGAGGTTTGACAAACACTGTCTGTGGACATGGACATGCAATATACAAGGTTCGACGAACACTGACTGTCTCCACTGTCTGTGGACATGGACATGCAATATATGAGGTTCGACAAACACTGTCTGTATGTGTAATATATGAGGCTGTGGACATTGAGAGTGTGACATGTGATGCTTGAGGAACACTTTTGGGGCAGGGATTGGCAGCAGCTTGAGGAACACTGCATGTGGACATGGACTTGTAATATACGAGGTTTGACGAACACTGTCTGTGGACATGGACATGTAATATATGAGGTTTGATGAGCACTGTCTGTGGATGTGGTCATGCAATATATGAGGTTCCAGGAATGTGGGTGACAGTGGACATTGATGTTCCAGATATGCTGCTGTCATCTGTATCCCGGTGACAGTGGACATTGAGAGTGTGAGCTGGCTTTGGATTGGGTAGGGATACAGATGACAGCAGCATATCTGGAACATCAATGTCCACTGTCACCCACATTCCTGGAACCTCATATATTGCATGACCACATCCACAGACAGTGCTCATCAAACCTCATATATTACATGTCCATGTCCACAGACAGTGTTCGTCAAACCTCGTATATTACAAGTCCATGTCCACATGCAGTGTTCCTCAAGCTGCTGCCAATCCCTGCCCCAAACCCAAGCCATCCCTACCAGTATCCCTACCACAAACCCAAGCCATCCCTACCAGTATCCCTACCACAAACCCAAGCCATCCCTACCAGTATCCCTACCACAAACCCAAGCCATCCCTACCAACCCTCCAATGTTCAATCCCTACTCAATCCCTACCATCCAAAAAACCACCCATAACCATGATCACCAGAATGGCTGGTATGGCAATTGTGAAGACCTTTTCTTTCATCTGTGTTGAAACTGCATGTCTGTTAATAAAAAATGGGGTTTGGTTTTGTGTAGGAAGTTAGTTTGACAATAGGAAGAGCATGAGTCATCTGTTTGGATGGACACAAGAGTCCAGATGTAAGTGTGGAAATGTAGTGTCATGTGGGAATGTGTAAAGTAAGCTTGGATGAATGCAGTGTGGTAATATGCATGGAAGTTATTCTGACCATGGGAAAATGTAGGAGAGTATGAGTCAGCTGTAGGGTGTGCACAAATATACATATGGGAGTGTGGGAAATGTAGTGAATGTGGGAATTGGATGTTTGACTGTGGGAAAATGTAGAACAGTATGAATCAGCTGTGGGGATGTGTATTGACTGTGGGAAAATGAATACAGTGTTGGGAAGGTCATACAGGGCATTTGTCCTCAGTAACACTCCTAATAGGGGGTATGAAAATGTGGGAGGAATGGATAATGGGTGTGAGATCATGGTGGGAAAGTAGACAAGGATGAATTCATTGTTATTTGTATGTACAGGAGTTGTGGCATGGTTGAGTCCTGGTGAGTCCTGGTTGTGGCTGTTTATTTCAAAGTGAATTGGCTGACCAGGAATGACCAGAACAGTCCAGGACTGACCAGGACTGGACAGGAGTCCAGTGGAACATGGGGAGGAGTGTAAAGTGCTGCCTATGTTATGTGATGAGGTGTATCATGTTGACAATAAAATTCTGTTCATTCCAGAACTGAGTGGATATTTCTGAAGGTGTGTTGTGGTCTGTGGTGGTCCATAAATTTTGGGTCCTTCCAAATAAAGGAGACACTCCTGAAGTGTCTCCTTTTTTGGCCAAGAAGCATTCCAACCTTACTCTGAAGATTTCACCAGCAGATGTCCTCAACCAATGATGATTTATCCAGATCAGTGCAAGCTGGTTCAGTTACTCAGAAGAAAGGCAGATGGATTATCCTGGATCACATCTTAATCCCTCCCCTTCCCTACAGGTGGAAGGAAGTTGGAAGTTTGTTCTCAATTGTTAATCATGAGGATGGATATAACCTTAGCATTAATGACTATAGAATCCCATGCTCAAGAAGAGGATCAGGACCTATTGGGTGTTTATGATGTCTATCAGGCTGGGAGTAATAGTGGAAAAAACTCACTGAAGCAACCATTACCAATAATGCTTAGTATGTTGAGCATCTCCTTTGTGGCAAGAGGTTTCACCCCCATAGAATCCCATGCTCAGAAAGAAGAGGAGTTTGTGAACACTGATGATGTCTACCAGGCTGGAACTGACTCAGATAATGAAGAAGGTTCTGAGTCACCAAAGAAGTCATTACCAATAATATCTGGTATGTTTCAGTTCTTGTCCCTGCCCTCTTCAGCTTCTAAATCTCATGCTTTATATTAGAACCAGAGCCAGAGCTGGTCAACACTGGGCATACACCCTTTCCTTGCCAACCACCCCTTACACAAAACCAGATTCCCCCACACATTACAAACCTTCATTGGCTCAATTATATCACTAAGCTGGAGGTCAATAGCTACCAGACACTTCTAACTCTCATTGAGCCACCTTCCCTACTATCTGCAAAAGTATTTCAACATCAATCCCTGAAGTGGAAGGTGGAGCAAACACTGGCAACCTTAAAGAAAGTTGCCAAGTTCTACATATTGGATGCAGATAGGAAGCTAACCAATGCACACTCTCTTATTAAGGGTGCTGTTAGCAAAATGGTACAAATGAGGAAAACAATATGAATGGGGAGGAGGAATGAAGGCGCCCAATGGCTTATGGTCCTTATTTATATACTCACTCACCATGACTTCTACTTGAAACCCCTGACATGAAATAGAAGCTGCATTGCTACTGTTACGTGTTGCCTTGGTGGTCAACTGATGGTGGAGCTTATTAGGTTATTTTGTATGTAAAGTTTTGTATTCTCATGTTGTAATAGATGCAGTACTTCTGGCTCTAGGCGCTAAACGGACTTACTAGATGGGGATATATACATGTGCTATAGATATGGAATGCCGCCTATATATCTCGGCATACATAAACACAAGAAAGCCTCGTGAATATAAGTTAGTATACAACTCATGAGGCTTAACATTGCGCAAGACCTGCACACGACTTGGATGGATACCACTCAGCCTGACATTGCACCACAGCTTTTCCGACTTGGACGGATACTGCTGAGCCAGACATTGCATCACTGCAGCACCACACTTGGACGGATACCACTGAACCTGACATTGCAGTGCTGCACTGTCCGACTTGGATGGATACCGCTGAGCCAGACAATGCATCCCAGCACTGTCACACTTGAACACATACCACCTAGCGTGACATTGAACCTGACATTGCATCACAGTACTTTCCAACTTGGATGGATACCGCTGAGCCAGACATTGCAACCCAGCACTGTCACACTTGGACGGATACCGCTCAGCCTGACATTGCACAATTCCTGTATACAACTTGGATGGATACCACCCAGCGTGACATTGCATTGCAGCACAGTCCGACTTGGACAGAAACCGCTGAGCCAGACATTGCATGACAGCACTGTCACACTTGGACGGATACTGCTTGGTCTGACATTGCATTGCAGCAATGTCACACTTGGACGGATACCACTCCACGTGACATTGCATCACAGCACTTTCCGACTTGGACGGATACAGGAATTGTGCAATGTCAGGCTGAGCGGTATCCATCCAAGTCGGAAAGTGCTGCGATGCAATGTTACGCGGAGTGGTATCTGTCCAAGTGTGACATTGCTGCAATGCAATGTCAGACCGAGCAGTATCCATCCAAGTGTGACAGTGCTGTCATGCAATGTCTGGCTCAGCGGTTTCTGTCCAAGTCAGACTGTGCTGCAATGTAATGTCACACTGGGTGGTATCTGTCCAAGTTGTATACAGGAATTGTGCAATGTCAGGCTGAGCGGTATCCATCCAAGTGTGACAGTGCTGGGTTGCAATGTCTGGCTCAGCGGTATCTGTCCAAGTTGGACTGTGCTGCAATGCAATGACACTGAGTGGTATTCATCCAAGTTGTATACAGGAGTTGTGCAATGTCAGACCGAGTGGTTTCCTGGACTGATGATGCTCAGCATCACATCACATGACTTTACATTGCCATATATGGAAACCCTGTGTGGTTAGGGTTCATTAGGGTTAAGCTAGGGCTTAGCATCCTACCTCATCCTACAAGTCCCAATCAACCCTAAGGAGCATTGAGAAGCTAAGGGTTTGCACAATGTGGGAGAATGCATTAACTATCTGTGAGCTTTGGAAATGTGCTAATCACTAAATAAATTGCACAGGATGTCAACCTTCAAATCCAATTTCTCAACATCTCCAAGTCATGCTCTTTCTTCATCACAGCCAATGCTTTAACACCCCCTGGCCAAGCAATTTCTGGTGATATTAGCAGAGGATACTTGGCCTGGCCTTCCTCTCCAGCCCAGTTGAAATCAATTAGCTTGGCTTTACCATCTTTTGTAACCATGACATTTGGTGGACGGAGATCACCAAAGACCAATCCATGATGGTGCAATAGTTCGAGGCATCCCGAACAGCCGATCGCACAGTTTCTACCGATTCTTCAGACATTTCTTGCTTCGCCACAGCAAATGTGTCGCCATCGACGTATTCCATGACAACCATGGAGATAGACTGATAGGACGGCTCATCGTCATCGAGGCGTGGTGATCCGCAATAGAGGAGTTTTGGTGCTAAACCCTGATCTGCAAGTATTTGATGTGCCCTTTGCCCATAGCGGTCGACAAATTTGACAACAATATCCTGAGCCGGCATTGTCTCAGTCCGTGCGTAAAAAGTGATGCAGTCGGGACATTTTCCAAGAAGCCAAGATATTTGAATTTAACGTGTCCATCGCCGCCAGGATAAGCTGTAAACGAAGGGAAGTAGCGCGAACTAGCGGGAAGATCGCCAGTTAATTTCAGACTTTCATAGCTTGAAATCAGTTTCTTCAGACTCGTGTTTAGAGCATAAAAGGCTCGTGCGACACGGGTGATGTGCGATTCACTTAGAACGGAGTCTAATCCAACCCAGATGTAGTCGGTCAGTCGTTGGACAATCACCCCGTCGGTGATGACAGAACCGAGGATCGCGATCCATGGACCCGCGGTGGCTACAAGAAATGTGGGACAAGCAGTAGCGTTTCGGAGTGGTTTATACTAAGGAATAAACAAATGAACCGTCAGAATGCAATACAATGGATTGGGCCTACCCTGGGCTGAGCCCAACAACGGCCTGCAGACAAGCCAGCTTGGGTCGATGGGTCCGAGCCACCATCTCCAAATTCATTTTTGTCTTCCTGAAGAAAAATCATGAAGAGTAACATATTTTTCGCCAGTTCCACGACGCCGTCTGGATTCGTTTTGTCCTCATTCAAAATCGCTTGTATGTTGACGTCAAGGATAGTGGAAAGAAGCGGACCTAACACTTCTCGGCGTTTCTGTTCAGATTCGTAAATCGCCGATGCAGCCTTCATGTATTCTACAGTTTGAAGAATGATGTCGTTGGGCAGAGCGTGATTGCTCTGCGTACCATCCAAGAAATGCCCAAAAGCAGGGTGAAACAATTGAACCGGAGGTGCGACACTCGTCCTGGGTTGTTTGCCTTGTAGCGGCCGTCAAGGATGGAGTAAGCGATCTGAGATTTTGTGTAATTTGGTGACTTTGCTGACTCAGCGGGAGCCTTCGCTTTTAACATACGCAAGATGACATTTTCAAACCCTGTTAATGTTGTTTATCAAGGATGGCAAAAGAAGATAACACGCACTTTTATGCAAGGCAGGGATGTGATCTCTCCTCTCCTCTTCTCCTGCGTCTTCAGTACCTAGGCCCTCTAAACAACATCAATGAGATTATCTGCGACACGGGGAAAGACTGAAATAGGCTCACCATTAGTTGGCGCTTGAACAACGATGTGCACGTGATCCCCTTCGACACGATGGAACACTTGCGAGAGTGGTAGGAAGGGATTTAATGGTATAAAATTGACGTTTTTGAGGCTTTCTTCGAGGTCATCATCCACGGGTAGGGAGACCTGGCTGAGGATAAGCTTCGAGGCAGTAACGTTGTCGAAACGAGGCTTCTTCTCCTCCTTGATCATCTTTTGGAGAATGCTGACATTGTCGGTCTTCGGAATCTTGACAGCGAAGCCCTCCTTCGGATCGTCACCAAGAACGATGCAATTGAGCAAGAGAAGTTGCGCGAAGTCGGGAGCCGCAACTGGATGGATACGAGTTGGGTGGTGATCGGAAAAGAGGATTTTGGGACGTACCTTGCCCTGGCGCTTTAACGAGAATGTGCACGTGTGCTTCCGAGAGAGCCGCAAGTGAAGACACACTGCTTCGGGCATTAACATAACACCGTTGTCTGGTGGTTGCTCCGAGGCAAGTCTGTCGATGGAAAGGAAACATTCCAGAGCTCGAGATCTGGGCATCAACGTCGCCGAAACGACGCTTCTTCTCCTTCTTGATCATCCTTTTGAGAATGCTGACATTTTTGTTCTTCGCAATTTCGACAGTAAACACTTGATCTTCCTTGTCGCCGGCAAGAAGGCAGTTGAGCGAGACGAGTTCGGGCATGTTGATGAGCGTTACGCATGCCACATGTCACAGGCCTGTTACTTTACCCTCTCGCGCCTTCCTATGCCTCCACCGCTCCCTATGCCTCCACCGCCCCTCCCAGCCCTCCATGCTCGGAATTGCGGGCCAGTTTTCACAATGTACTTGGCCTCCTCAAACATTTATTTCTGCCGGTCGTCGAGCTTCAAGGACTTGCTACACCCAGGTTGGTGCACTCAAATATGTTATCGCGCTCATCTACCTCACCATCCCTCACTGCCCTCACCTTCTTTGAGCCCACCCACCCGCATCCACCACCCAAGCATCACCCCTCCCCTCGTATGTTTTCTCCTTTGCAGCTAACTAAAAAACGTATCAGTCGTTTTAGTGAGTTACTTGTGCCCTCGTGACGGCTGGCGGCTGATGTACGAGATGGCGGATCCTTCGCGCTATATTTGAAATATCTAAGAGGGATGGGCAGTCCCTGCTAGAGCCGCTCTGGACATATGCAAGGAGGTCGAGAAGAGGATCTGGCGTTCAATGACACCACTTCGTCAGTTCATAGGTGCCCCAGCATATGACACGCAAGGCAGCGGGTAAACAGTTCCTTTTTGGAAGCGATATTACGATTTGGAACCTCCCGAAATCGGCGAACTGCTCGATGTTCCGAACACAGGCCCCCTCGTTCACCCGCTCGTGAACAGTTTCCCCAAATTGCACCTGCAAGCACAAGTGCAGCCAATCACACATACGCTGTTACATATCGATATCAACCCCGATTTCATCTGGGACGAGAAGATCCATGACTCTGCGGAGACATTCATTATCATGGTAGAAGATGTCGGTGGCGAATCCGCCTTTATCCTTCACCAGCGCTATGCCCAACTCAGGACCCCGAGCACAGCGCCACTCTTACCGTGCCCATGTCCGAGCCTGTCCCCCCGAACTATTTTATCTCCGTCATCTCGGACTGATGGTTACACGCAGAAACGAGGCTACCAATATCTTTTAAGCATCTCATCGTCCCGGAGAAGTTCCTCCCTCTAACGCCTCTCCTCGATCTTCAGCCGCTGCCTCTTTCCGCGCTTCACAACAAGGAATCCGAGGCAAATACCATCCAAACCTTCAATAGGATACAGACCTAAGTGTTCCAGGTGCTGTACGCGACCGACGTATTGGCGCACCAACGGGAAGCGGCGAGACGATTTGCACCGAGTTTACCTTGCTCCGGTTATGGACCAAGCGCAAGTAGCGACGAGCGGTTTGTATTGAGCCATATCAGGAGATGGTCGACCAGCGCATAGTAAAATGGTGGGCTAAGTTCAGGGTAGAATGGAGATTCTGAGTTTGACAGGCGAGATGAGTGCGGACTTGCGATTGTTGGAGAAGGGAGATGTGATTGTTTGCACGCTGACACAAGTACGTGGCTCTGGAAACATGGTCTGAAGTACTTGCTAACTCGTTTTGTTTTATATTGGGACGTCCTATCACGTTGATGGCGACAGAGCAAGAATGTACAAAGCGTTGGGGCTTCTTATCGCCGATGAAGCGCAGCAAGCTGGCGGTGTGGTGCACCCAACGTACGAAGTGATCATCTTGCGGACGCGTTATGTCTCTGCTCAGACGGGTAACAGGATGTGCATTGTTGCATGCGGTGTCTCTTGCCGATGCTCGCGATTTGTTTGCATGCCAACTTCAACTTTTCGCCAAACGCACGTCCACTGGACGTGAAGATCCACCTGCAGTCCTTCCAAATCCCACATTTTCCCTCTGTCTCATGATTGCCATGTCAAAGCCAGCGTACTTGGCAATTGTCGAGTACTCGTCGACGAAACCCGTCATCGTCTTCGTTCCCTCGCGTGGACAATGCCGCCTAACTGTTGACGCAGACCAATTCTTTAACATCGAGCTGGAAGACCTGCAACCTGATCTTGACCATTTGTCAGGCCTGGCATTGGCAGAATCGTTGAAGCACGGCATTGGCTATTACCACGAAGCCCTCTACACAAGACAAACGCATCGTACAGAGGCTGTTCAAGCCCGGGCTTGGTTGCGAGTAAGGTATGTTGGCGTTACTAACTCCCGCGTTTAGCTTATTCAGTAATGATCAATAAGGACACCGCATGGAATATTCCAGTAGCTAGCTACATGGTCGTGATTATGGGTGTCCAAGGAACAATAAATTGACTACCCGGCGATGGCAGATGGGCCTGCCGACCAATGGAAGATGAACACAGCCGATGTGATCTCATATGCCAGCAAACACGTAAGGAGTTTTATAAGAAATTCCTGAAGGTCTACCGACCGAATTCTATATGCCAACGGACATGCTTCATGACTACTTCCTCGCCGAGATCGCCGTCAAGACTGTTGAAAATAAGCAGGATCCGTACTTCTACAGGCAGATAAACATTCTCAATGACCTCGTAAATTCAAAATACATCTCTATTGAGGATGAGATGCAAGTCTCACCATTCGAAGTGGTGTCCGGCCGTCGTGCAGGAGAGGGATGAGGTGGGCTTGGTGACAGATGTGGGCCAGGGGAATGCGGCGGGGTTGCAGTGGTAACCACGCCCGAGAGATTAGACTCGGCGTCATCAGCCCCCCTCAATAACAGCCACCCTTTTCCTTTCACTGGGCGGGAATGCGTAATCCCGGTGAGCTGAGGTGGAAGCCTTCAGGCATATATCTGCAAGAACCGCTAACAAATCATTGGTTGTCGCGCCCTGGTCCGTTGGGCTCTCGTTGCCTGGGCGAGTCCCATATCGAGTCGGTCGTCGCTTCGCGGGGTCCCTTTTGACTGAACTGTGATATGGCTCCCGCAATTACGATTTATGGTGACAGCTCGAGAACAAGATTGTCATTCTCGGCAGTCACGGCTTCACGAAATATCACCTCGATGTGTTGCTTGTTAAGGAGGGACATTGGATTTCGACTACCCAACGTATGTTCAGCAAATATAAATATTGGAGTCGGGCATGACATACCAATTGGAGATAAACAGGTTCTTGAAGGTGTTTTGGAAGAGTACTCCAATTAGGTAAGCCATACTCTGCCTTCCTTTTCCTTCGTAACGCTCGCAAAGCTTGTCCCAGGCTTCCTTTGATGTTGCAACATGCAGGACGCCACTAAGAGGTTCATCCTTCAAGGTGAGACATATCTGTGCCTTTGCTTCTTTATCCACTGACTGTAGTCAGATGCAGATTGTTCTGGTCGCGGGCGAGAGCCGTCGACAATAGCATTCAATCCTCGAATGTCCAAGACAGTCATGATGCGGAATTTCCAAGTGGCAAAGTTTGAGCCATCGTTTTCCAAAGAAGGAATGTCGTAGAGATGATTCGAGGCTGGAGGTACAGAAGGAGTTGTCATGGGAGGTGATGGAGGTAGTGATGGAGGTAAAGAAGTGGTCAAAGGAGTGTCGGTCGACATTGGAAATTAAGTAGGATAAGTTCGGATGAGTCTTGTGTTAATTCCGCAGGCAGGTGGGGCCTAGGGCTCCCGAAGTTCGGTTCTGAACTTCGGTTCGAACCGGAACTGGCAGAACCGAACCGACGGTTCGGGTTCAGTTCTGGTTCTGGTTCTGGCAATGGGTGTCGGTTCCGGTTCTGGTTTGGGCAGCTACCAGGATTCGAGAACTGGTTCTGAACCAGAACCGAACCCCGAACCGATTGCATGTGAGGCTGGAGGCATTCCAGCTGGTGCTCTGGCTGGCATCACATTGAAATGTGACAGGAGTGTGACAACCATTCCTGTGCACTCCATATTGACACCAACTCATTGTGCCACCACACCCAGCTGTCATGGCTGTGCTCAACCCAGATGGATCACTCAAGGAGGTCACGGAGATTGACTTTTACCACTCCGAGACCAATGTGCATCCAATTGGCTCATCAAGCTAGGCAGGTAAGTTTTCATTTATCTCACATCATCAAGAGACAGTTTGTGCATGATCTAACCCATCCACCCCCACAGGCTTGTTAAAAACAGTATATTTTCCAATCATGTCACATTATGTATAAAAGTTTCCCATGGTTCAGAGAGTCAGAATCATGACTTTGCATTAGCCCTGTCTATACTTTTGCTGAAGTTCAATTCTGAACTATGGTTCAAACCTACTATACACAAAATCCTATCATTGCACAGTATATTCCATGGATGTCACATGATTTATTGATTGTTTCCACAGTTCAGGAAGTGAGAATTATGACATTATATTTGTTGTAGCAATTGCCAGTAGTTCAGTTGCTTGCTGCCCACTTATCTGCAGCCTACCTGGCTTGCCACCTGCAAATTAACTGCTTGCTGCAGTATATATGCTTTTATAAAGCCTCCTGTGAGTGTGGCACTGCTGTATAGTAATGGGGATGCAGTTTAAGCCTGTTATTTTGCTCAAATTTCCAAAAATGGGAATTTTCACACGGTTCTTCGGTTTGAACCCGAACCAAACCCGAACCAAACCGACAGAACCGGTTCAAGTAGGTTCAGGTTCGGTTCAGGTTCAGTTCAGGCAAGTACTAGTCAGTTCAGGTTCAGGTTCAGCCAAAAATGACCCCGAACCGAACTGAACTGAACTTCGGGAGCCCTAGTGGGGCCCATAACCTGTCGCAGCAATTTTCCGTTGCAGAGACTGACTAGAACTCAGTCTCGAGTGAAATACAAAGACTGATATATTACCTGACTAGAAATGTAGTACGTAGTCAGTAATGTAATGAATGTGTATGTAAATGTATCTTACCTCAGTCTCGAGTGAAATATAAAGACTGAGGTTGTCGCCGAAAATCTGTACCAAAAGGAATGTGATTATGTAATAAGTATAAATAGAACAAAATACTAAAGGCCACTGCGGCCACTGCTCGGCTGGATTAAAGAATAGAAACATAGAGTAGCACATACGTTTTTCAACACTGCTACTCCGGCAGCTATTTCAGCCTTTCAAAGCAGAAGTAGCTGCAAAAGCAGAACATGGGATTTTCCTGATGCAGCCCCAGCAATATGTACATTGAGGTGTTGCGTCCTTGAAAAGCCATTTCTGTGCACGGACAGAGCTACCATTAATGACTACCCCTGTATTTCGAAGATATTCAGCAATTTTTCCAGTGCGGACATCTTCGATGATCACCATTATTGTCCCTGTGGGACCAAGCGTAGCCATATTCTCAGCCTTGATCCATCGGGGTTTGCCATAAAGGGCTGCTTCCGCCCATCGAGGATGTGTTTTCAAATCTGTCATCATCCCCTCAGTGCATCGTCCGAGTAGGAACTCCGCAGAACTTCATGGTCGAAGTTGTAGGCCTCTTCTGCAAAACTAATTGATCTGTTTCCATCCTAGCATATCGCGCCAGTGCCTTCTGTAATAATCGCCGCTGCTATTCTGAAATGGGAAACTCACAAGTAACCAGCATTTTTTCTCGAGACCATGCTACTGATTTCAAACGGTTCACTCCAGATCCGCCCTGAAAATGAGCATTAAAATCAGCAATGGCTTCCAAATTGCTTTGTATGACGTCTCAGTAAGCCTCGTTCCCTGAAGATGATCCCCAATAGGGAAGGCTTCCAATGCTACAGCCAGGAGACTCCATTCGAGTGTAGGGGTCTGGTGCCCCATGTCGTGCAAGACTTCTTGACGCGCTGGGCATATGAGAATTGTTGACCCTGTATATCCGCTCTTATGATCTTGCTTTGTGCACTCAACTGCCCGTTCATCTGTTTAAATTTCTCCATTGTTCTAGTAGTTCTCCCCAGCTTGAAGAGAAAGGAAAAACGAGCGGCGCGCTCGTCCAAAATTCCAACACACTGAGATGCTCGTAAACAGCAGGTCAATGGGATCTGTAGCCTGAGTGTAACATTTTCGCCTCGCGACTCGCTCAATACAAAACGATGATAATTACACTTCGGAAACTTCGCTCTGCAGACTGCTTTCATCCTCGACCTCTTTGCCGACGCTTAGCCACCATGACTCGAACAATTGCTCATCATGATCCTGCTCGATCGGGAATCCAGGCTTACCAGGCCAAGTTAAACCTTGAATGCCTTCGTTCCACGTCGGAGGATAATAGACCTCCCCAGTTTCACCTGACCAGTCAAAATCAATTATCTTGATGCTTGCTCTTTGAGGACCCTTGTCATCAAAACAGACCAGCTTGCCGGTCTGTCATGAGACTTGAACCATGATATTGTTAGACCGTAGGTCGCCATGTACCTTGTTATTTTCTTGTAGAATCTTCAAAACGTTCTTGATTGAGAGTCGGACAGGTTCTTTATAATGCAAATTCCCACTTTGCGCCGCAAAACTATGCAGCGTCTTCCAAGATGATGGTTCCAGGTATTCCATGATATACGCCATTGGAGCACCCTCTACCTCATTTGAACTCACGATCTTCCAGCAGGCGCTCATTTAGCAACTCACGTTCCTCGCTCATCCAATCCTCCTGGTTTATCCCCTTTGTGCACACAATGTGCCAAAGGTCCAGGATAAGATAGCTGTCTGCTATCTTATTTGAATATCTGCGCTCGATCATCTGCTGCATAACCTGAATTGACTTGCACATGTCCTCAGCCATTCTGGTGATCTTGTCTCGCTTGGGCCTTTTGCCGATCGGGGAAGTCATCCAATGAATGCTTCTGCGGTATGGTCGTCATTGACAGCAGAACCAACCTCGGTGGCATTGTGGTCGTGTAGGCAGGCGTGTGGGCTGGTCGTTTCAACTTCAGATGAGGGCAGGCTCCTAGAACCAGCACGTGACGTATGCTCAAACTTTGGTGGACTCACTGGCAAAACTTTGACTTCGGCCATCGCCGAGCCTCTTAATCAGACCCTGCATATGTTATCTAGTACATCTCGGACTTGGAAGTAATTGATTGCCTGAGCATGCCATGTCACAGCTATTCTTACTAAGCACATCAAAAGCACATTGAACACCTGTACTATCTTCAACACCCTCTAGGCCTTGCCATCAGACAAATGTCTGGATGATTTGAGCAGAGCAAGTACACTGTATTCCCATGCTGAAGATGCAAAGTGTTTGAAATCTCTTGGAGAATGACATTAGGCAGAGTTGCAGACAAGCAGTTTACACTCCCCCCCTGTTCCAAGTGGATTCCGAGTTCATTATGAGGATTCCAAGCAGAATCTGAGTCCATTCCAAGTCCATTCCAAATTATCACCAATTGGACTTAGGGTTTAGGGTTTAGGGTGGGCGAGTCGCTGACAAAGTTGGCGACAATGCTGGTGACATTGAGAGTCAAAGAGAAAACTTGTTCCTACGTGGTGGTAGGTGGTCAAGTTTCACTAGAGCTCATCAGTTCTCTTGTGCGACTTATATACCTAGCAGAGCTGAGTTTGAATTCAAACTGGTGTCCCAGCTCCACTGGATTTGGCAAAATTGCTGTTGTGCTGGCTGTGCTTGGGAATGCTGTCCAATCTCCGCGATGACTTGGCAAGGCAGCCATGGGAAACAAACCTTATGTGACATTGGTCATCAGTCTGGAAACACTCCGGAACTTTACAGTCAGTACACAGTTGACAGTTCATGTGAAACTGCAATGTATCTAAAAGGGGAATTACCTCCTTGGAGATGCTGACATAAACCATTCGAGACCAAAATCTAGGCCGCTAGGCCTAGATTTCAGTAACGTGATCTATGTCACGAGTCTGATAAACACGTGATGGCCTGGGCCGGCAACCAAGTGTAGCCGATCTGGGCACGTGACTATCAGTGACTTCAACCATGTGACGCTACTTACAGTAGGGCCCTTAGGGTTTACTAAGACACAACAGAATTGTATTAGCATGCAAAGTTTCTCAATCGCCTGATATAAGGCTAATGGAAATAAGCTATACCATGCACATGTTTATCCAAAACATTACACCTGTTAACAATCCACTATTTGAATGAGTTAATTGAGAAATCTAAGTGCAATTTTGCTCAAATTTAACCAAAGACAATGGTTTCTCACAGATGATTATAGCAACGTGGTGTTGAAACTAAGTTTCGCGTTGCTTTCCCTTCTTGTCAAGTTTTCGGGCAAACCTCGTAATAAGACCTGGTGGTGCGGAGGAGCCTATGACCACATCAGAGATGCGGGAACAGCCCCACGCAGACAAAACTCTAGCAACCTCAGTAGATTCCACCCGAGGGCGAACTGTATGTCTAGACTCACTGGATGGTGCTTCCAGAGCAGAGCATTTTAAGCCCTGGCTAGATGTCTCCCCCAGATTAGGATTTTCGTATCCTGACCACGCTTCAATCTGATAAAGGTCATCAGCAGCTTCAGGAGAAGGAGCCCGACCAAGGTCAGGCCTGTACAAGGTAAGATCATTGAACAAATTGTGATCCATACTGGTCAATACCATGTGCTTCCAAATGTTAGTTAGATCAAATAGATTGTGAGTTCGCTTTCTAGAGACTAACCATCGCGCGCGCATCAACGAATTTAACTTTGTCACATCAAGAAGTACTTTGCTGCCCTCAACCCTTCCAAGATTGCACCCTTTGTGAGTAACAACCTCTTCCAAGAAGTGAGCTGAAAAGCCTGTGTCTTCAAGTAATGTCAGTTTTCCAAGTTCCGCATTGTCATTAAAATAGGATTGCGGAATCTTATCATCAGCCCAGTGCTCCATAGCCTGGCGCCACATTGATACAATAGTATCACCAAATTCTTTGGCATTGAAATAATTCAGTATGGGATTGAACTCAGACTTGAGAACGACAAAAGTCATCTTCTCCCTATCCTCAGGTGTAATAACCTTTGGATTCTGTCTCTTTTCCCAGATGTCGAGTACTTTGCCTCAAGTCCAAGATTTCAATAGTCCCATTGGATAGCCGCGAGCAACGTACAAACCCTGTAATTCATATATTGCGTCATTGTATAACTTGCGTGAGCTACAAAGTCTGGCTATCCTAGACATCTCACCGACAAAGGTGCCCCATTTTATGTCAAAGGGGTGGTGAGAAATCCAACTGATTCTTTCAAGATGGTTATGAGCCTTCCAATATGGTTTGAAGTGTATGCATTCAGGGTCCCTTGGGTCCTTAAACACATGCACATCCAAGAAAGGACAAACCATCAAACTCACATCCCATGTTATTTCACATCCAATGAATGACACAGTGGTCTTCATCAGCACTAGTGCCTCATATTCAGAGGATGCTTCAACTAATGCAAAGATGTTGTCTATATACTGTTTATAGTAATGTAACCACGGTTTATTTAGGACTTGGCCTTGATTGACCTCAAAATGTGTTGCATATAAGTTGGCTATGTCTGGAGAGTCTGCTACTTCCATGGCAAGGCCACATTTCTGCAAATAATATTGCCCATTAAAATGTGAAACCAATTTAGAATTACCACACCCTAGTGCAGTCCCTAATATGTCCCAAAACAGATGTTGGTCCGCCTCGGAAGGTTTGATAATATCCTTGTTTGTGTAAAATGTATATGCTTGCATAAATACAATTTTGCATGCTGCCTGTGTGGGGATGTTGGGATAAAAAGCAACAACATCACTGGTGACCAACCACAAATGTGAAGGATTGGTAATTCTAATTTTCTCAAGATCACCACAGAACTGACATGATGACTGTAGAATTGTTGAGGATGATTCCACCAATGGCTTGAGGACTTTTGAGACAAATTTTTGGGATTCCATGAAATGCCAGGACATGATGTCATTGCCCTTGTTTAGTTATCTTTGATCGGAAGAAACCAGGTAGTTGTGTTGCAGCTGGCCACTTTCCTATGAGTCTAATTGCCTCAGTGGCTAGCCATTCCATTTGTTGACACTTCTCTAAAAGAATTTTGTTTACTGACTGAATGTCAATCTCCTGATAATCTAGTGGAGATGATAGTAAAGGTTCACAATGACTGTTGTACCAGCCTCATTTGGATATTGCTGTTCCTAGTTTTTTATCCGCTCCTGTCACAATATAATTATTTTGTAATAAGAAATGGTGTATTAACAGGATTCTGGGTGCTAATGAGGATTGCACCTGCTCCTCAGGCTGTTCAAGTAAGTCATAACCAGAGTTTTTTAAGTTCTTGATTATGCTTAGAGATCACATTAAAGACAAGTCTCTCACCAGCCTGGAAACCCACTTCAAGATAAGCAAGTCTGAAGTCACACTCTGGTGTATTGTGTTCAACTTCATAATCCGGGTCAAAGTCATTATTGATTTTATCACCCAACTCAAATAGATATTTAAGACACCACTGTACTCTGTTGCAAAAGTTATTGAATGCGCTCAGCAGATTATTGTGAGCGGTTTTTGTCAGTGCTAGCAGGTGTTTTAAACCTGTACTAAGGTGTATCTGGATATTAAGCAGGACACTGACTCCCATACTAAGATGAACATGGTAATGGAACTTAGCAGCCTCTAGTACATCTAGAGGTGTGCGCATTACAATGTGTTCAGTGGCTGTAAATGGGTTCATGTCACAGAACCAGTCTGGGTAACTCTTAGGCAAATTCCACTTAAAATGTTTCTCACATAATAATTCATGGGATTTTCCAAACTCATAAAATGGTGATGAGTCATCACCCAACACACAAAGGCAAAAACAATTTTTTTGTGACATAAGGGACCAAAAGTCCCAGTGTGATACATTATCCAGTAAAAATAAAATTTGGGCCATAGATTTCATGCCCTCACTTTCCCCCTTCCCTTTGCTGCTGCCCTCCTGCCTGTCTACCTGCATTGCATTGTTGCTTTGCTTCTTGCCCTTGCGCTTGGTTCAGGCGGTAGACGCTGCTTTGGCTGCAGCCTTCTTCTTTTTCCCTTTGCTGCTCTGCCCCTTCTTGCCTTTCTTGGACAACCCCACTTGTGCGTTGTTGCCCGTACTGGCTTGAGGCTTTGACTAAAAGGTCAAAGAGTTCAGTTGTGACATGTGAACTAGATGGGATGGTACTCACATTGTGTACCTTCTTTAATTTATTGACCGCCTTTGCTACTGCCTTACCACAAGGTGTTCCATAGTACTGTTGGGACTGGATGTTATGACTCTATCTATTTTTCCTATTTTTTCTATATTTTATCTGGAGGCCTATGGATGCTGGACGCTATACCAATATGCATAGGGGCTTGGGGGGGATCCATTATGGAAGGACCGGTTAGGTAAGCCATGGGTGGCTGTATGAAGGTCTAGGCATAGGGGTTTGGGCAAGTCTGGCTATGGAAGGATCTAGGTTGTTGCTGCATGTACACAGCCTCAGAGGCAGTGTAGTCTGTGTGCACAGACCATGGCCAAAGGTATATAAGGAGGGTGTATCCATAGGTAGGAGTCCTAAGACTCTAGATAGTTTGCTCTTACCCAGCTTACTGGTCTACTGTGTCAATACATTCTCTTCTCCTCCTCCTCCTCATTGAGACCTGTGGTTGTGTGGGATTAGTCCTAACATAATCTAGAGTCTTTACACCACACCTCTTGCTGTTGTTTGCAACCACCTCAGGCATCATTTGCTTGCTGTTGTGTGTGCTCTCAACGAGTTCCCTCAAGTCTGCATGACTGACCTCGGTGCATGTTATACCACGTGACCACTGAGCAGCTCTTGAGGACCACCATTGACGTTGACAGCAGATAGACTCCTTGATCATCATCAGGAACTACTACTGAAAAGGTTACTGTCTACAAAAGGTATTTGGACGAGAGTATCTCTGTGTGATTGAAAGTGCAGGCAGGTGTTATGAGCTCACACCCAACAACACTAACCCACCATCCATCAGGACACAGACACACAGGCCTCGTCAAGCAGGGAAGAGAAGGGGGAGGGGGAATAGGGTATATTGGCTTATAGACAGAGTCCTACATGGGTGTAAGAGAAACCATCTTAAGTCTGGGGCGACTCAAGACACTTGTACTACTTATATACTACTCTAGCAAGACCCTAGCCACCGCTTAGTACCACTGGCACTCCCACAGCATTCATACTCCTTATTGTCTTGTATGAGCGCTGCCTCCATGCTGTCACTGTTGCTATGCTTCTGGGTGCAGCCGCTGTAACACCATCTTCTGGACCAGTCCGGGTTGCTCTGGGGCCTTGTAACCATAAGGGGCTATATCCTTAAGACCTCCTTGTCTCCATAGGCTGTGCTGCAATCCCATATGACTATATGTGCTGCCACTGCTGCTTCCTGATGCGTGATGGTATGATCCCTGATGCATTGATGCCGATGTCGATCAATGATGCCATCAAGGGCGCGATCCTCCCCACCTAATCCGGCTGTCCTTCCTAGTATAGTGTATGGCCGCCTTGTATGGCCATCGTCTTGTCCCACAGTAAGTGCTCCCATGTGCTAACCCACACAAAGTGTTCCCAGACTCCCTCTTAAGGCTCCTGGCCTGTATAAAGACTGTGGTAGTGGTCCCTGACCACTGATAGATAGATTGAAAATGTAATGCTGATTTTCATGATCATAACAGCAGGCACTGGTCAGCGGAATACACCGTTTGTCTTGGAAAAGCTCAGGAACGAGCAAAAGCAGTCTGGTAGTGTGCCGTGTAGCAAGGAGAACAGTCTCGAGATACCAATCACGTATCAGATCTAACGATCTGAGCATGAGGACACTCAAGTGAAACCCTGGGCACCATGCTATTAGGTCATTTGGTGGGAATAAATCCAAGAATTGAGTGCGGGTGCATTATTGACCACATCAAAGAATATTTGCATTAGGACATGCGAGTATTGAAGAAGAGTCAACAGCCTTTTTACTTAAAAGGTCTAAGGCAACACCAGGGAAGCAAACATGGCTTCATTATTCAACTACATCATCCCCCACGCTGCCCTCACTCTCATGCAGGCTGGCAAATGATTTGGAATCGAATGGGCGCAGGAGTGCACAGAAGAAGTCACTTGGTCAGTCACAGTTTCTACTGACAACAGGCAGCGAGATGCCCACGTACAGGCTTATTACACATGGCACAAGGCGCAACGCAGGGAGCATTGTCTCCAACAACGACACTACGAGTTCCAGCTGTGGCAGTAGGAACAGGAATCCCTCTGCATTCAGGAGGAAGCCTGGGAAGAGTTACTCAGGCAATGCTGGGACAAGCGCCAGTACCAGAAGCAGGTGGAGCAAGAGCTTGCCCAAATGGAAAAAGACAGGCAGACCCTGGAGGGGCTGCTACATGACATGGATCCCGAATCGGAGATCCATCAATGATTGTTTGACACACTGTCGAACATCCAGTTCTTGTTAATGGGCTGGAACATTATCACACTGTGACACAATGGCTTGGTCTTGTCAGCCAAGGAGCGAAATTGGCTGATGCATGCTGAGAATGGGAACATCAAAACCTGTAGCCACAACAGAGTGACCACGGAAATCGCAAACCAGGAGCGGCTGGATGGGAAACGACCCAATCCATACATGAAGGCACACCTAAAGAAAAAGGACATGCCCACACACTACAACACACCGTTTTTGGTGTCACTGCTCATAATGAAGAATGACCCTGGCACATCACCCCTGCTGGGACTCACAGACTTCCTCAAACTTGTTGGGGAAGATATCACATACATGGAGGACTGGGTTAACACCCTGGTTCGTCCAAAATTACCAAGCATGCCTGTCATAGATATCCATGAGGAGCAACCATGGTGAAGGAGCAGGTACTGCTACATGTACCTGTTCAAAAGGGAGTTTTATCACACGTTCGACTGGCCAGAGATGCGCAATGAGACTGTCAAATTTGGTCTCCAGGATCACCACAAGGCTGACATGTTTCATGTCATCAAACAAGCTGCACTGCACCCCCATGAAGATGAGTCCTATACTTGGAAGGACATGAAACTCATGGAAGGCCACAGCAAATACAAAAAGTTCGCCTGATTTGGCGGACAAAAGGAATCCAAGAAGGGGAAGGCACGGGCCTCCACCATTCAGTCCTCTAATTGGTTGTTTTAAGAGTTCTTTTGGTAGATCTTTTGATATTTGTTCATCAATGAAGTTCCCTTCTGCTCCACAACCAATGAGAGCAGATATTTCAGCAGGTTTATGGGTTGTTTGCACAGTAATGGAAATCCGTTTGTTATTATTGGAATTTACAATTACAGAGTCAAGTGCTAACTGTTCAATGGTACTGGAGGTGTCAACCGCTTTCTGGTGTCTCCTTCTTAAAAACCCTCAGATTCGAGTTCCTGGAGGGTAGTTTTGCATTCTTCATCAGGAAGTTCTTTCAACAGCACCCTGATGTGTTGGGCAGCTGATTCATTCAAGGTTGTTTCCTCTATTGCCCTGATTGTGCAACTCTGTGGGGAGGAGGACTTGTAGGACAACATTTGGGTGTTCCCCTTGTTTGGGCAATCCCTGGATATGTGTCCCTGTGTTCCACATCTGAAACACTTGCCAGTTTTTCAGTATTCCTCCTTTTGGGCATCAGACAGGCGTCCTGTGCTCACAGCATTGATTCCTTTCAATCCAGGTATAGAGGGCCTCTGGTTTCGGTTAAATTTGAAACACCCTTTTGTATCTCCTGATTTGGATGATTGGTTTATCAGTTTCATGGTTTCCCAAGTATTATGCAGGTGCTCCGCAGTGTCATAAGCTGTTTCCATATTGACTACTGCAGGGTTTTTGATGATCTTTGCTGCGACTGATGCAGGGAGTTCTTTACAGAAGTAAATGTGCTGTGCCATGAACCCTGTAATTCCAGCGGAATGTATGAGCAATCAGAATTTTTGAATATAGGCAGGGATGTCAATATCTCTGCCTACTTTGACTTTATCTAGATCATTCAGGGTCCTTGCTGCACTGTCAGATTCTCTTTGACTTAGCATCTGAACTCTCTGTCCAGTGGCTGGGAGCAGACCTAGACTCTGCTTGTCACTGTTGACTTAGAACAAACCACAACAAGAGCTCTTTACAGTGCCCCACATAGTCCCACTGGACTCCTGGCCCAGTCCTGGGACTGGCTGGTGGCTGGCAAAACCCATTTTTGCTGCCAAAAAAACCTGGGATTCCTGGGAGCCCAAGGTCCCAGGAGTCCTGGGGAGTCCCGTTGCTGAACGAGCCCAGCTATATATGCTGGGCTATTCAGTCACATGAACAGTCAAACGCGCACACAACACGCCATTGATTCAATGTGACGTGTCACACGTGATCTGTCACCTGCCCAACACACCACTGATGCCTGTCACCTCCACCATCTACCAACACACCTACCACCGCTCCCCCAACAACCACACCCATGTTGAACCCCCTCCACTCACCACCCAGTCCCTACCTCTCCCATTCGCCCCCTCACTCTCTTGCCTGTTTGCCTTGCCCTCTTGCCTCTTGTGCTCTCCCCCTCTCCCCCTCTTGCCCATTCGCCCTCTCCCCCCTCTCACTCATTTGCCTTGCCCTCTTGCCTCTTGCCTGCTTGCCTGTTTGCCTGTTTGCCTGTTTGCCCTCTCCCCCTCTCGCCTCTCGCCCATTTGCCCGTTTGCCCTCTTGCCATTTGCCCTCTCCCACTCGCCCTCTCGCTGTTTGCCCTCTCCCCCTCTCCCCTTCTTGCCCTCTCGCTGTTTGCCCTCTCCCCGTCTCGCTCATTCGCCTTGCCCTCTCCTGCCCTCTCGCCTCTTGCCTGTCGCCCTCTCACCTCTTGCCTGTTGCCTGTTCACCCTCTCCCCCCTCTTGCCTCTCCCCCGTTTACTGCCCTCTTGCCTCTCACCCTCTCCCTCTTGCCTGTTCACCCTCTTGCCCATTCACCCTCTTGCCCATTCACCCTCTTGCCTTGCCCTCTTGCCATTTGCCCTCTTCCCTTCTCGCCATTTGCCCTCTCTCCCCCTCTCACCCATTTGCCCTCTCACCTCTCACCTGTTTACTGCCCTCTTGCCTCTCACCCTCTTGCCTGTCACCCTCTCACTCTGTTGCCCTGTTGCCTCTCACCCTCACCCTCTCATTATTTAAATAAAATAAAAATAAAAATAAAAGTCCACTTTGGCTGAGACTGGCTGAGACTAATCACCTGATCAATTAGTCAGCAATGATATTACCTAGCCACTCACAACACACCACACACCTCACCACCATCATGCACTTTTCCACTACCAGCCTTGCCCCCAGGACACCCAATGCCCATCCTACCACCTGCCACATTGCCTATGCTGTCCACTCACCACACCATCACTACCATTAGACCACCATGGCTCAGTCATGGTGGAGATAGGAGGCATATTCAGGTTGATATATTTACACTGTCACTTAGTTAACAAAATAGAACACCCCTTTTATTTTTTCTGTGTTGGAAATTGGATGTCAACTGTCAAATGGGCATACATAAGTAACAATTAACAAATGAGATGGGAACCCAGAACTCAAACCATGATCACCAGATGGCTGGTATGGCAATTGTGAAGACCTTTATTTTTTGTGTTGGAAATTCAAATGGACATAAGTAACAATTGATGAATGAGACAGGAACCTTGAAAATGGGGTGAGAAGTTGGTTTGGTGTAGGAAGTTAATTTGACTGTGGGAAAATTGAGTCCAGTGTGGGAATTCATACACAAAGTTGGTTTGTGGGGTTAAATTGGCTGTGGGAAAGTTTAGTATAGTGTGGGAACTCATAAAGAAAGTGGTCATTCTGTGGGAAATGAAGGAAGAGTGAGAATATGCACAGGAAACTATTCTGACTGTGGGAAAATGTAGGAGTGGTTAGTTGACTACTATTTGTCTGATGGGACAGTGTAATGTGCTTATATATTGTGTATTTATTGTTATTTGGATGGTAGTATAGTGTAAAGTACTGATATACAGGTTAGTTGACCATGGTAGGCAGTGTAGTTGACCAGGACTGGGCCAGGACAATGGCAATATTTACTGTTATTTGCATTGTGGGGCAGTGTAATATAGCTGTTTACTGTTATTTGTATGGTAGGGATGTAAATTATTGAATATCTTCCCTGGTTGACATGACCAGGACCATGCCAGGACTGAGCCAGGAGTCCTGGTAGTGTCCCATTCAAAATGCAGGAAATGCCAGGACTGAGCCAGGAGTCCTGGTAAGTTCCAGGAAGTCCCAGGAGTCCCACGGGATTATGTGGGGCAGTGTAAAGTACTGCTGGACTCCCTGCATTTTCTGGTTAAACTGTTAGAATTGACAAGGAGTCCCTCTAGACTCCTGGTACTCATCCAGAGTAGCAGTTGAAAATCTAGTCCAGTCTTGTTTTTAGCTCAAAAAATGGAGACCAAGACAGCAGGATCATCAGCAACCTCCCAGCACCTATAAATGCCAGCATCCTCACCAACTCACCTGCATTTTGACTGTTACCAATTTGATCCAGTAGATATTATTCAAAGAATAGAAGGGAATCAAATATAAAATATAGTTGAACCTAAGTTCTTTGTTTACCAATGTTTGTATGACATCACTGGCATCAGACTTAACCCCTCTACAACTTTTGTTAATAAAGCATGTCATGAAAGTGACTTTTGTACCTCAGTATGCTGTGGCTGTGCAAAAAAATGCGAAGTTATGATAGTATTCTCAATGAATACTGGGTTTACAGGTGTTTGGTTTTCATATTCAGGGTCAAATTCACTCCCTCTACATTTTTTGTTAATAGGTCATGTGATAATTCTCACTTTTGGAAATCATGGGAAATGTGACAGTTATTGTGACAATCAAGTGTACTTAGTACTGTGGGAAAATGTATATCTTATCTAACTTATGTAATCAATCTTATCTACACTAATCTACTTATGTAATTAATCTCTATATCACATGATCTGGCTTACTAATCAAATTTTGAAGAGGGGGAATGCCAGAAACTGGGTGCTGCCAGCTGTCTTTATATACCTGTCTAGTGTGCACAGACCATCTGCTGCTGGTCACATGATGGTTGTGACTCACATGTGATGGCTTCAGCAGTGCCTGGACTCCAGGGACTCCCTGGAATTGCAGGACTAGTCCTTGCAAAATGCATGAAGTCCGGGCACAGTCCAGGCACAGTCCAGGTCCATTTTTGGCTGGGTTTGCTGCCAAACTATGATATGTGGAAATGCGAGGACAGTCCAGGCACTGTGCCTGGACTCCATGAGGAACACATGGGGGAGTGTAAAGACCTCAACTGGATCAAGAAATGTTGGACATACTGACCTTGCCAATCATAGCTGTTTGCTGCAATGCTACCTCTCTTCCTCCAGCTGAGAGTTCTGTTCCTTTGAAGAAGAGTATCATGCAATGTACAAGCCACAGCTGCATCAGGAGTATATTCTGAGATGAATGCCTGTAAGTGCTCTTTGCTGTTCTGCATGGAGGAGCACAATGCCATGGCAACTTGCCAGAGCAGTACTTCAAAAACATCTATGTCTGCAGATGTTGGCCCTTGGGTCACAACCCAGAATGCCTTAATCCAAGATACAAGTAGCCTGGAGTGCTTTCTAGCATCAACAAGCACAAACCTATCTCTGGTTCCCATTGAATCTGTTTGGCCATAGGAACCAGGATGTAAGACATTAGACAACTCCAGAATGATGCAGAAGAGCACAAGCCCTAAGAGATCATGCTGCTGCATGATGTCTGGCACATGTGCCTTGTCAACATCTGCAACAAATGAGATTCTGATTTAATTCATGACTTGAAAAACTGACCAGGGTCATCTTTATTCTCCACCAAGACATGGTGGTAATAGACCACCATTCTATGGAACAACCTCCACCTGCCTCTGCTATCAGAGTTTGTGAGCAGCTTGGAGCCTGGTCCTTGTACAATAAAGTGACCTCCAAAACAAATGCTGTGTTCAACTGTGACCACAGCATGTGTTGTGTGGGGTCTCATGAGCTCTTTACTCTCCTCCCCCCATTTCAATCAGAGTCTGACAGAGTCTTATAGGGGTCCAATGGGAGTCCAATGAAGAAAAAAACATTAATAGAATGGCTGTAAAATTCCGATTGCATTCTGATTTGACTCCAATCCCAATCTGACCATTTCATTGTAGTCAAATTGGATGAAATCAGACACAGTCCAATGGACTGGGAGTGGAGTCAAATCAGACTAATTGGAGTCCCATAGGAATGTATCACATACATTAGAAACTATTACAAGAAATGTACTACACATGCTTCAACACCATCTAGTTATGTCACATGACCAGTAGCAGATGGTCTGTGTGCACCAGGCAGGTATATAAAGACAGCTGTCAGTGAGGTCTTTACACTCCCCCACGTGTTCCTTGTGGAGCCCACATGGAGTCCTTGGATTTCCACATATCATGATTTGGCAGGAAACCCAGCCAAAATGGACCTGGAATGTGCCTGGACTGTGCCTGGACTTCCCAGCAATTTACTCTCCCCCCCTGTCTGAGTGGAGTCCGAGCTGAGTCAAGTCCAAGCTCACTCTGAGTTGAATATAAAAGTCCTAGAACTCCAAGTAGACTCTGAGTTCAGTCCAAGCCCAATCTGAGTCCTAGTTGAACTAGGACTGAACTAGGATTGAACTCAGTCCTAGCTCAGTCCTAGCTCAGTCCTAGCTGAACTATGACTGAACTCTGACACATTCTCACCTTTTCCCACACATATCCAACATGTTCCCACACAGTTGTCCACATTCCCACACTTCACATTCCCACACACCTGTTTACATTCCCACACACATTCCCACACACCAGTTCCTGTTCTTGCATACCTGTTCACATTCCCACAAACCCATTCACATTCCCACACACCTCTAGATAGTTTCCTTTCACCCAGGTCACTAGTCTACTGTGTCAATGCCAGTTATTTATCTGAGCTGTGCTTGATGGGTCCCCTTGGTCTGTTCAGTTCCTGTTCTATTCCATGGNGTGGACCATGGTCTTACAAAGGGGGTAATTCTTACTCCTTGCAAGAAAACCATCAATGCTCTGGGAACAGCTGACCTTTACATCTCCAAAATATTCAAATGCTTTGGACTACCCAATACACTCATCTCAGATCAAGGACCACAGTTTTTGGCTAAGGTCTTCCAAGAAATCAGAAAGACACTAGGAATCGATCACAGAATGAGCACAGCCTATCATCCACAGACCGATGGAGAAACAGAATGCATTAACCAAGAATTAGAAGTATATCTTCGGATATTTTGCACAAACAAACCTCACAAATGGAAACAACTACTTCCAATCACCAAATTTGCTCACAATAACCGACACCATGACTCAGTAAAAGCCTCCCCATTTCAACTCATGTATGGAACAAACCCTGTTGCGCTACCAACTGCCGTGCAGAAAATGACAACACCTGCCACTGAAGAACGCCTACAGCTATTACAAAAAGCTAGAGAAGAAGCACTAGCAGCACATGAGTTAGCAAGACAGATGGTGGCACAACGAGTCAGGGACAAAGCAATCAAATTCATACAAGGAGACAAAGTATGGCTCGAAAACAGAAACCTCAATATACCATATCAATCTAGGAAACTGGCACCTAAACAAGAAGGACCCTTTATAGTCGAACAAGTCCTAGGACCAGTAACATATAAGCTCAAACTACTGAAACAATGGCGAATTCACCCAGTCTTTCACATGTCACTCTCAGTAAAAATCAACAGTCACCAATAGTCACACCACAGTCCTCTGTAGTCAGAACCAGTCAAACTCCAGTCAGGACTAGTCATGTACTGGTCAAAGTTGATAAATATATTCAGGTTCAGTTGATTGTATGTGAATATGGCCACATGTTTCCATTCTATCATTGTGGTATGACATGTATCCACTTGAGTTATCAATTAGGCAGTGATGTTATGTATAGATTAAAATAGTCAGGCAATAGTCAACAGCAGCTCAATTTAGTCAGCCAACAGTCAACTGTAGTCAAGTATGGTCAACATATGGTCAAGTGTAGTCAAAAGAAAGTCATGCATAGTCAAGTATAGTCAAAAGAAAGTCATGTGAAGTCAAATTATGGTCAAGAAATGGTCAAATTGACTAAGATTGGCAGATGCTCCAGACAGGTGAATAAAAATGTGATGAACTGGCGAGAGTGTCAAGCAATGACCTGTAGAAATGGTCTTTTGTTGAAGCTGGGGCACAGATTGCTGGACAGTGAGCTGGAATATGCTGAGTTGTGGAGCAAGCACCAAGAGCAGGACAGGGCTTCTCTTCATTTCAGAGTCATGGGGTAAGAATATGCTCTCAGCAGCTTCAAAGGACCCTTTCTTACATCAAGTGATGGTCTGGATGCTCCAGAGTCCAGACACTGTAGAAGTGGTCTTCAATTTTGAAGCTGGAGTATGGATTGATTGATCTGTCTAAGTCCAAGCATATCAGTGATCTCTATGGTGTTCATCGCCATTATCTTGAAGTCTTGCTTGTTTGCAAATACTAGTAAAAGTGCATCATGAAGTTCCAGAGCCCAATGATGATGGGTGATCAACATAGTTATCATTGTCTTTATCATCTTCATACCCAGCATGAGTGCTATTACAAGTAATCTGTTTTTTGCAGCTGGATCTAGTCCCATTCACTTGTGCCTTTTTCTGCTGCTCCTGTCTAGTCCTCAACCTGGTTCAATGCATGTTTGAATCATTGTCCACCATGATGAAGCTACCAAGTGATTCAACCTCATTTTGATGGTGACCAACATATTTTCTTGGTTTGTGTTCTTCCTTGTCATTGTCGTCTTCAACAGGATGCAATTTTAAAGAGTTAGTTGCTTCAACATCATCATCAAAGAGTTGGTCTGCTCCACTCCATCTGTGATGATTCTGGAACAAAAGTTCTAGTTGTCAGTTGCACCAATGCTGCAGATCAACAGAATGGGGAACAAAAAGTGGATCAGAAACATTTATTATCTTGCATGTACACTCCTATTTCTGCATTCAAATGCATACACAAAATTATGTACTCCTTACACCAGCAAACCTTCTACTGCTCATTATTCACTTCTTCCAAGTTAGTGCCATCCAAGCCAGAGCCAATTCCCTTTTCTTCCTCAGACATCCAAGCCAGGCTTGGGTGCTTTCTGAGTGGATAAACAAAGATCTGACCAGACCATACCCCAATTATATCCACAATATGTGAAACCTCCATTACACTAAGCTGTTGGGACCATTCTCCTCTCCATATTTTTAAAGTTTTTACCATCTTATCAAGTTCCTGAAACACAACCACACAATGATTTTTTTCCCCTATCTTTGGCACATCAAATTCAAAAAATGCTAGTGCCTTTCCAAATATGGGCTGACTACCACTATTAATTCTGGCCTCAAAATGGCATCTTGATCGTTTTGGTTGCTCTCCACTAGTTTCACTTAATTCACTACTCAAAACAGTGCCATTTGTGAGGTTGCACTTCCCCACCTGTTGACAGGAAACATAGGATTAAACTCTCCAAGCTGTATGCAGCTCTCAAATATTGCAGACAGCTGATCATAGTATGCATTTCCAGGTGTTTTCTCTTGTTTTTCAATTCTGATCTTACCAAATAGCACAGATTTTTTCTTCTCAGGTTCAAGTTTGTTGCTGTGCAGATTGGGATTGTTACGGACGATGCCCTCGTCGTGATTCGTTCTTAGTCAACAGTGACAAGCAGAGTCTCGGTCCGCTCCCAGCCACTGGACAAAGAGTTCAGACGCTAAGTCAAACGATGACGAAGGTTTTTGAGAGCGACGAGAAAGAAGAGCGTCGAAGTCGATCAAAGTTGAGAGCAAAACTCGTCTAAGTTGGAACTGGAGTTACTCTACAGTACATGGGGGTTTATATACGATCAGGGAACAAAGGAAACTATAAAGGGAATGAAACGATAGCTACCTGAGAAAGGAAATATGAAGGTGACTATGAAAGGAGATAGCGTCCAAGCTGTACAGTGCGCAGTTAAGGGGAAATGATAGATATAAAACAGTCCGCTGAGACAGGAGACCGAAACGAAGAGGAAACTGTAACATTACCCCCTTTGTATGCGAGAAGTCACCGACTTCTACCATGCTGATGTCCATGCGTGATCCTGCCGTGATTCGAGCCAAGTGACGATATTGCCTAAGTCCGCCGCTGCCGTCTCGCCCGCCATTGGAGCTTCGAACTGCCAGTTGCAGTTGTTTTGCCTGCGCTAGTGCTGAATCCCTTTCTTCAATAGTGAGGGAGTGAGGGTCGGTGGTGATGGTGAGCCCGGTGACAAAATCCAAAGGCTCGGCGAACTGGTTGTAAAGGACGAGTATTTCAGCGAGGCTGTCGCTGACATTTTGGAGCATTGCGTTACGAGGGCGGACGACGATGGGAGGTGTAATGGTGGCGGCGGGAGGTTCAATGAGTTCCGCAGGGTGTTCGTGTAGTTCAGGGAGGTCAGCGAAATCAAAATCGTCGATGGTGACAGTGGTCTCGACGAAGACCTCGAGGGGAAGTCATGGGCGGCGGCGACGAAGGGCGAAAGGAGATCTACTGGTTCGATATAATAATGGCCACACGCAGTGACCAACAAGGCGAAGGCGAGAGCGGCGAAGTAAGCGACGATGGTGAAGGAAGACATTTCGGTTTGACTGTAAGAAGTTAGGGATCTAGCGCTGCCAAGGCATCCTTTTATCTTAATCGAAGACTTCGTCATCCCAACTGACAGTTCGGAGTTCTCCATCCGGGGCCCGATAAGTGAATGTGGATGCTCTGATGCTGGGAACATATTCGAGTTCTTCATCAGATTCTTCTGATTCGCTTAGCTCATCCTGGTAGTGATGGAGATTTCGTTCTCAGGATTGTGTCTGGTTCAGGAGCGAGATCCTGTGGCGCAATACTTTCTGGTGAATTGGGTATAGTGGGTCCACCTGTGCTGTCGAATGCGTCTAAGAAATTGAGGCTTCGAGTACTCTATTGAGATTTGAGACTGCGTCTGGGAGTCGTCGCATAGTGACCCATCTGCAGATTTCCATTTCTTTGCTGCGTCGCTTAGTCGTTCTGCGAAATCAAATAGTATAGGGTCTTCTCGGCGGAGGGCCGCTTTGGTGTATACGTGTTGGTGTGGTTTAAAGGTCTGTTGGGCGACGGGAGGTAGGGTGACATTGCGTCTGGATAGTATGGTAACTCTTCTGGATCGAATGTAAGGTCCATATATTTCGGGAGATAATGTAATCGGGCATTGAATGGGATTTCAACATGTCCCTGTGGGTGCGTCGCATGTCCGTTAGAAAGTCTGGGAGTCTTGTAGGAATTAGTCGGGTTGCTAGGGTTCGAACGAAGTTGACTACTCGAGGTGGTTCTAAGGTGTTGATCGGAGGATAAGGAATGGGAAACGTAATGATTCGTCCTTTGAAGCTTTCGTATGGTTTCGGAGAGTATCGTCCTCGAGTGGAGCAATACCTCTTGTGTATCGATGTTTTGTTTGAGAGTTTGGCGGTTGCGATAGCGAGACATGGGGTTTCATAGCTGTCTTCTGAGCTTATATGCTTTTAACACGTCCGCAGCATTGCTTAGATTGCGCTCGGGTTCCCAGGAGTTGTCATTCGGACGTATCCTTCCATCTAACCAGATATTGATATCCGCTCCGCGTTTTCGATGTGTGAGAATCGCTTCCACCTCAAACTCTTCTTGTCCATTTACGAGATCAGGGGGTGGAGTAGTATAATTCGGTCCATGTGTTTCAGTTTCTCTATATGGCATAAGGAGTGACGTGTGAAAGACTGGGTGAATGCGCCATTGTTTCGGTAACTTGAGCCTATACGTTACTGGTCCTAGGACTTGTTCAACTACAAAGGGTCCTTCTCGTTTGGGCGCCAGCTTCCTAGATTGATATGGTATATTGAGGTTTCTATTTTCGAGCCATACTTTATCTCCTTGTACGAATTTGATTGCTTTGTCCCTGACTCGTCGCGCAACCATCTGTCTTGCTAGTTCGTGTGCGGCTAGTGCTTCTTCTCTAGCTTTTCGTAGTAGCTGTAGGCGTTCTTCGGCGGCGGGTGTTGTCATTTTTTGTACGGGCGGTTGGTAATGCAACAGGGTTTGTTCCATACATGAGTTGGAATGGGGAGGCTCTAACTGAGTCATGATGTCGATTATTGTGAGCAAATTCGGCAATTGGGAGTAGTTGTTTCCATCTGTGGGGTTTTGTTCGCGCAAAATATTCGAAGGTATACTTCTAGTTCTTGATTAACGCGTTCTGTTTCTCCATCGGTCTGTGGATGATAGGCTGTGCTCATTCTGTGATCGATCCCTAGCGTCTTTCTGATTTCCTGGAAGACTTTAGCCGAAAATTGTGGTCCTCGATCCGAGATGAGTATATCAGGTAGTCCAAAGCGTTTGAATATTTCGGAGATGTAAAGATCAGCAGTTCCTAGAGCGTCGATGGTTTTCTTGCAAGGAGTAAGAATTAACCCCTTCGTAAGACCATGGTCCACCGTGACCAGAATCGAGTCGTACCCATCAGCAATAGGGAGATCCGTGATGAAATCTAGTGTGACTTGTTGAAAAGGACGAGTCGCTTTAGATCCAATAGGCAGAAGAGCCGGAGTGTTAGGGTGCGTATTCACTTTCATCTGTTGGCAAATGGCGCAGCCTGTAATCCATTCTTTGACATGTCTATACATTCCTGGCCACCAGTAATCGCGTTGTAGAAGTTCAAGGGTTTTCATGCGCCCTGGATGTCCAGAGGTGAGCGATTCATGAATTGTCTTAACGATCTGTGTCCTGAGTGTTCCATTATCCGGGATGTATGCTCTATCGATATATCGAATGATTCCATCAACAAACGCCCAGTCCTGGAGTTTGGATTTAATTGGTGGAGCACGTTGAGTTTCGATTACTTCGATGATTGTACGTCCAAAGCTATCGAGTGATGTAGCAGTTCTTATTTCTTGGGCGAGATCTGTGGCGATGAGACGAATGAACTTGTTGTCTGGTAACATTGTCACATCGTTTTGAGCATCCTCGCCTTTCATATGATCAGGTCGGCGAGATAGAGCATCTGCTTCGAACATCTTGGTGCCAGGTACATGTTCGATTTTCAATTCAAATTCCAAGAGCATCATGGACCATCGTGCTTGTCGAGGAGTTAATCGTTGGGGTGACCGATAGAATAGGAGATTTTTGTGATCGCAATGTACTATTATAGGATGTGGCAACCCATGAAGTAAATGTCGCCATGCCTGCAATCCTTTAATTATTGCTAGTAGTTCTCGATCGTAGATCTGGTAATTCTGTTCTGTAAGCGTCAAGGCATGCGAAATAAATCCACATGGATGAAGCGTTCCGGTTTTATCTGCTTGTTTAAGCACTGCTCCAGTGGCTTTGTTAGAGGCGTCCGTCTGAAGGATAAATGGTCGAGTGGGGTCGGGCATGCGTAAAACGGGCATGGAGGAGAACTTTTTTTTAAGCTCCTCAAACGCTGTCTGACAAGTGGTCGTCCAGTCAAAGAGTAAACCTTTCTTTGTTAGATCTGTCAACGGTCTCGCTATGGCAGCAAAGTTGCCAATAAACCTCGATAAAATTTCCAATCCAAGGAAGGATCTGACTTGTTTAACCGTTGTTGGTGTTGGCCAGTCGCGAATTCCTGCAAGTTTAACAGGATCCATTTGAATGTGTCCAGGTGTAATGATCATGCCAAGAAATTCGACTTCTTGAACGCAGAATTTACATTTTTCGAGTTTCAAGAATAAGTCATTTTCCTGTAGGCGATTCAAAACGCGTTCTGTACGCTCTCGCATTTCTTCTTTTGTTTTTGCACAGATCAAGATATCGTCCATATAAATGATGAGCCATCCTTCGTTTATCATATCCTGGAAGTACTCGTTCATCATCATTTGGAACGTTGATGGGGAATTGCAAAGACCAAAGAACATGACTGTTGGTTCGTACAATCCTCGATTGGTTATGAATGCTGCTTTCCATTCGTCACCTTCTTTGATTCGGACGTTGTTGTATCCCCAGCGCAGATCAAGTTTGGTAAAATAATTTGCGCCTTCTAATTTCGTCATTAAATCAGAGACTAAGGGTAATGGGTAGGCGTTTTTAATCGTCCACTCATTTAGGTATCGATAGTCCTGACAAGGTCGAAGTGCGCCACTTTCCTTTTTAGAGACGAAGAAAAATGGCGATGCTTGTGGTGATTTAGACGGTTGAATGTATCCTTTATTGAGCTGTTCCTTAATCCATTCATCGAGGGTTGACTGTTCTTTTAGTGATAACGGATAGATCTTGTTGACTTTTGGCGTAAATCCTGTTTTGAGTTCGATCGCATGATCCCATGGGCGAGAAGATGGAAAACGCTCTGACGCTTTCTTCTCAAAGGTGGCATGCCAGGGTGTGTATTCGGAAGGTAGAACTATTGGCGCTTCGTCTCTTTTCGCTTGATGTTCAAGTGCCTGTGATGCCGATGTCTTTACCCTGATCCAATATTCGTCTTCTCCCCATTGTCGGTTGTCCAATGCCATGCGCCAGATAGGTTTGGTGTCTTCTGAATCATCATCCATTTGAAGGGTTTTCTTTCGCCAATCAATCGTAGGGTTATGTTGTTCTAACCATGGTATTCCAAAGATTATCGCCTGATCTCCTAGATTGGTGATCCATAGCCAGTTTTTTGTATGTCTTCCCTTCAATAGAGTAGTTGAGACAGGTGCGATGAGTGATTAATCCGTTCTGATTGATTGTTCCATCAGCGTTCTTGACTCTAATTTGGTTGTTTTAAGGGTTCTTTAGGTAGATCTTTCGATATTCGTTCGTCAATGAAGTTTCCTTCTGCTCCACAATCAATGAGGGCAGATATTTCAGCGGGTTTATGGGTCGTTTGCACAGTAATGGAAATTCGTTTGTTATTATTTGAATTTACAATTACAGAGTCGAGTGCTAACTGTTCAATGGTACTGGAGGCGTCAACCGCTTTCTGGCGTCTCCTTCTTAAAAACCCTCGGATTCGAGCTCCTGGAGGGTATTCTCGCGTTCTTCATCTGGAAGATCTTTCAATAGCGCCCTAATGCGTTGGGCGGCTGATTCGGTCGAGGTCGTTTCCTCAATTGCTCTGATTTGAGCGATTCTGTGGGGAGGAGGACTTGTAGGACGACGTTTGGGTATTCCCCTTGTTTGGGCAGTCCCTGGATATGTGCCCCCTGTGTTCCACATCTGAAACACTTGCCGGTTTTTCGGTATTCCTCCTTTTGGGCATCTGAAAGACGTCCTGTGCTCACAGCATTAATTCCCCTTGATCCAGATGCGGAGGGCTTCGTGTTTCGGTTGAATTTGAAACGTCCCTTTGTGTCTCCTGATCCAGATGGTCGGTTCATTAATTTCATGGTCTCCCAAGCATTGTGCAGGCGTTCTGCAGCATTATAAGCTGTTTCCATGCTGACGACTGCAGGGTTTTTTGATGATCTTTGCTGCTACCGATGTAGGGAGTCCTTTACAGAAGTAGATGCGCTGCGCCATGAACCCTGTGATTCCGGTGGAGTGTATGAGCGATCGGAATTTCTGAATATAGGCAGGGATGTCGATATCTCCGCCCACTTTGACTTTATCTAGATCATTCAGGGTTCTGGCTGCGCTGTCAGATTCTCCCCAGTTGCTCAAGAATCGTCGCCTGAAGCTGGGGTAGTTTTCCCAAGAAAGAGTATATGCGCTTTCTGCTGATTTTCCTTTGGTTGCTTCGGGCTGCTTCTAATTCTCCTCGAAGATTGGCTTTCCAATCGTCTAGTTCTTCCCCTAGGTGAAGGAGAACATATTTAATTCGCTTTTTCGATGTTTCGAAGCGTCCTTCATCTAGATCAAATACGTCATCGAATGTATTGATGAAATGTTTCGCTTTAGAGCGCTGTCCTTTGAATTCCTTAATGGAGATTCCCTTTATTCCTTTTGGGGCTTCTTCTTTGTCGGTTGACATGTCTTTCTGTTTCGGTTCTGGTGTTTCAGGTTTCGGGTCCTGTGTTCCGGGTTCGTGTTTCGATTCTGTGCCTTGTTTCGAGCTTTCTCCTTGTTTCGATCCGTCTCCAAATGGATCTATTTCGATCTGCTGTTGTTCTCTGTATTCGTTCCACTTGGTAATTATCTCCTTATCGAGTGCAAGGAATGTGTAATCTCCGAGTTCTTCGTTGACTCGAAACTCGTGCCACCAAGTAAGTTCTGGTTCGGTGTTTGGAGGTAGGAACAGTTGATTGTCCTCGTCGTTTTCTTCGTTGTACCAGTGAATCCAAATTTCCCCCTGGTAGTTCGTCGTTGTGTTTTCCTTCCTGGTATTCTCCTTCGAAGAGCTCCTCTGGAACCGGTAGGTTCTTTCTCTTTGTTCCTGAAACGTAGCACCAGACCTTATGTGTCGTAGAAAAGTAGACTTCTCTCCGATTAAGGTAGTACTTCTGTCTGAAGCGAACAGAGTTGTTCGGGGGTCTGATCTGGGAGTTCCTGGTATCAATGATGTCTGGCTAGTGACGATGCACTGAGCGGTTCCTGAGTTCCAACTTGTGTTACGGACGATGCCCTCGTCGTGATTCGTTCTTAGTCAACAGTGACAAGCAGAGTCTCGGTCCGCTCCCAGCCACTGGACAAAGAGTTCAGACGCTAAGTCAAACGATGACGAAGGTTTTGAGAGCGACGAGAAAGAAGAGCGTCGAAGTCGATCAAAGTTGAGAGCAAAACTCGTCTAAGTTGGAACTGGAGTTACTCTACAGTACATGGGGTTTATATACGATCAGGGAACAAAGGAAACTATAAAGGGAATGAAACGATAGCTACCTGAGAAAGGAAATATGAAGGTGACTATGAAAGGAGATAGCGTCCAAGCTGTACAGTGCGCAGTTAAGGGGAAATGATAGATATAAAACAGTCCGCTGAGACAGGAGACCGAAACGAAGAGGAAACTGTAACAGGGATCGCACAATAACAATACTTTAGTAAGCTCTTTCTGAAAGAAGATGTTTGCCATATTTGCAAAAGGAGATTTCTTTGAATGGATCTTGTGACCTGCCTCCCCAATTGTCCACTCCACTGTGGCTTGTGAACCAAGCCTGATTGAGCCATACCACCTGATGTGCATAGGTACATGAACAAGTTGGAATATGCATAATTTGCACTGCAATATCTTTTCAGGGTCATTTCCAACATACAGGGATTCATATTGATGCAAAAAATCATTGATTCTTTTTTGGTATGTTTCTAATTCATCCTCAGATCTTTCTTTGCAAACTCCACAATTTCAACAAGACAGGAAAAGTTGTGTAGTACTTCATGATCAAATTCCAATTCAGTCCCAATTGGAAGAATAAACCAATATAGCAGTGCCATCCATTCAAATGCCTTATATTGGCTTTGCCTCTTAAGATTGGGATCTCACACAGGGCCACAGAATGATGGAGGAAATGTCTTCATGAATAATCTTAGTACATTTCTTTGACAAGAATGTGGAGAAATACCCATTTCAGTATCTAGATCATTGGCCATTTCTAGATATTTTTATATGTATATCCCTGAATCCTGATGCATGTATCTTGTTAACACATACCATTGAATTCAATATCACTGCCTTGATTCATCTCCAGATCACTACCCATTTCTATTCAATTTATTGCATATGTCCCTGTTGCATGTTTTTATAACTTATCACATACCATTGAATTCAATATTATTGCTACTGCCTTGAGTCTGCTGTCTTTTGGCCTTCCTAGCCATTCAGCTTAGTTAAAAGAAAATGAGAAAATCTATGGTCCTCACTCTCAGTGGTAATTGTATTTTTTGTGATGCATGATTGCAACATATGCCTGACTTCTGGTGTAAGGTCTAGATGGTGTAATTTTATAGTATCTTGTCTAGTATGTAAGGTTATTGTGTTCAAGGTATGTATTTTCTTTGATTTGCAATTTGAGCAATGGCACAGGACTTTCTGAGACATAAAGGGATGATGGTTGTGTGATAAGAGATGAGGCTTTAATTAACTCTGTGTGGCAGAAACCTCAGATCGCAGTTGTATAAGATTACAGACTCAGTTGGGCAACAATCGACTGAATTGATATCTACCTATAAGATTACAGACTATAGATAGATAAGTAACTAGCAAACAAGATAGGAATAAAGACAGCTCACCTCAGTCGGGCAACAATTGACTGAGGGGTGTGTAGAAATACCAAGCTCAGTCGTGGCACAAACGACTATATTGCATACTAGATACCTGTAGAAATACCAAGCTACAAGTATAATGTCAGAAAAGGCAAAACATATCAAAAAACATGAGAACGCACCTCAGTCGTGGCACAAATGACTGAGGGCAGTGAAGCGGCATACAAAGGGTCTATATACATGCACTCGGCGCATGTGATATCAACGGTAGAACATAAAGGCGAAGGCAATGTCTGATAGCGTCGAAACTTCGGCGCGCGCGGCGTGACGGTGTGACATACTATAAATGGAAGGTGAGCCAAAACGGGCAGTAACGTCGAAATCAGGCTTTCTCAGCCTCGTATTCCAACAGGGCGTCACTATGATATTCTAGAATATATAAGTAAAGTAGGCACAGCCTAGATAGGTAGAATAGAAGCTATCGTCGAAACAGTGTTTCGACGCAGCTTAGACAGCGTGGCAAGAATAGAAACATACTATAAATAGATTGATGCACATCAATTGTGCGCATCACTACGTGTTCAAGTTCAAATCCAGTTGCGGAGAGTTTGTCATCAAAGACACCAAGTCGTCGATATCTTGCAGCTCGGGTCGATTATCAGGGCGGCACCGAGGATATCTACAAGAGCGTGAAGATTAGAGTCGAGGTCGGCCGAGAATGGCAGGCCGGCGCTAATGCTTTCAAGTGCGTTTCACGCCTCGTTGTTCCAGCCGTGGGGTACTGATCAAAGCCATTCAGCACTGCGGCGCTGAAGAACCTCAAGAACCTAAAGGTGCAGCCAGGTTGTTCCTCGAAGCGAACTTAGTTTAATCACACTAGCCCTATTGCCATAATGACTGTAAAAGCCATCGGCATTGATCTTGGCACCACATATTCGTGTGTAGAGGCGTAGTTATCTTTCCGATTAGAAGTACTCACGTCTCATGCCCAGATGTGGCGTGTGGACGCGTGACGGTGACATCGCAATTCCGCGATAATGCGTAGTATTATCTAAGGATAAGTTGTAGGGCTTGAGAGGATCCCGGCTCCTCCCGTTTAATGTGCTTAGATAAGATTACCATCCTCGTAATCTCTGCATCCTTTCTTCCGTACACAACGCATAGACTCATAGACTTGCTTAACATATCACGCATGATGCAAATTTCAAATCCTAATGCTCCTCAGGACCCTTCGCAGCATGGGACTGAAGGCCCTCCTCATGATCCAGACCCTCAGCCAAGAAGGAGAAAATTGCACACTAGCGACACGGTTGTTGCACTCCTCAAGTCCCTTCCCCGGTCTTCCAGACGCGACCTCAACAAGCAAATCGTCTCTAGGAATCAGCAGCGCAAGTCTGGGCGCGCATATAGGGACCTTGACCCCACGCGCAATGTCGAAGGGGAGCTTTACTCTTCTGACGAATCCCTTTGCACCATCTCGGACGACGAAGAACCTTCTTCAAACCAAAACCAAACCCCGGGCCCCCTTGGGGACATCTCCACCAACTCTTCTTTAGCCAATAGACCCTTAAAACGCAAGAAACCCGAGGATGATTCCGACGAAGAAAATATCGAATCCATTATCCAACGCACCCAAAGGCACCTTGCCAACCGCAAGGCTGAGATTAAAATCAATCCTGGTGATGATTTTATTCCGGGTTTCACACAGTTACATTACGCGCTATGCTATAACAGTTCTTACATGCCGCTCTCGATCTTCACTAATGACAACCTAACAGTCATTAACCGGGAGTCCTCCTCACTCCCGAAGATCAGTGTCAACCCCCATGGGCTCAAGGGGAAGAAAGTCTATCTCCTGGATATCGAGAAATTCGAGGCGAAATATGGGGCCGAATCTAACCTCACCCAATCCGAATGGGTAGAAGCCGCCAGCAATTATGTGAACTTCCTCGAAACTCTTGGCGACCCGGGTCAAGCCCTCGCCCTTCGTTGGAAGAATCACTTCAGCTTCTTCGAGTCGCGCCGCAACGCGACCAAGATATTTCCGGCTATCAAATCCCTCGACATCAGGTTCCGCAAGGACTACGTCTCTACCCCCTTCATGTTCGATGGCGCCTTATACGACCTTGAGTTACAAAAAACACTCAACCAAATCCGTTTTGATCAGCTCGAAGAACAGGTTTCGGGAGGTAAAGGGAGCTCGTCCAACAACCCCGGACCATACCTAGGCAAACCCAGAACCTTCCCGCGTCAAACGAACGCGCCCTTTCAGCGACGCACCAGCGGTGACCCTTCTACCGCCGTGTGCGTCATCTGCGCCAGGAAGGGACACATGTTCAGTACATGTAACTCACCTACCTTCGACGATGGTTCCCCCGTCATATCTAAAGCCGAAGGCTCTAGCATCATCGCCATCAAAGGTAAATCCCAAATCTGTCGAAGTTGGAACATTAGAGGCACGTCTTCAGCCTCCGCATGTTCTAACCATACCCAGGACAAACGACTCCATATCTGTTCGTTCTGCGGAGATAAGTCGCACCACGCTTTCTCATGGACCTGCCGACGCGATCCCTCCAAGCCGGTACACCAGGGTTGAAAAACCCTTCATGGATATGCTCCCTTCTGTTATACCTAGACCTTCCCCTCCCAATAGACTTCCTCTGCATGATTCTATTTTTTTCAAAATCGTTACCCCGTACGACGCAGATGCCTTTGATTCTTTTTTACATAAACACAAATTAATTGACCTTTACCCCTTCCTCGTCCGTAATCTACGCAACGGGTTTCCCCTTGGGGAATTCCCAGACCTCTCTGAACATGTTATTTTTCCCATCCACAACACCGCCCTTCCTTATATGGAGCAAATCAACGCGTACCTGGCCGAAGAGGTTGATTGCGGCCGGATGAGCGGCCCCTTCTCTCTCGATGAGACGACCCTCATCCTGAAAGGACCGTTCCAGTGTTCTCCCATTGTTGTGGACGTCCAGCCGGACAAGCTGAGGATTTGCCGACACTTATCCAAAGAGTCCAAACGCAATGCTTCTGTCAATTCATTTATTGACACCGAGAAATTCCCTACGCGTTTTGGCTCAGTAGCCGAGGTCGCTGAAATTGTAAGTCCTACTCTGTACCGCTTACCTTACCCACCCTACCACATCCCCGTCTGCCGTCCTTACCCTCTCCGTCTACCTTACCGTACCATCCCCGTCCTTACCCCCTACCCACTCCGTTGCCTTACCTCTGCGGCATTGCCCTTCCCTACCTTACCCGTACCCCAAACCTATTCTTACCCAGACCTTACCAGATTGCCAATGCCCCCCCCTGGTACCCAGGCAATGACACTGGATATCGCCAAATTCCACCGAACGTGCCCGATCATCCCAGACCACAAGTTATGGTTTGTTGTACGAGGCTCATACGGCTTCTACATCGACCACACTTGCCCTTTTGGCTGTTCATCTGCTAGCAGCAGTTCTGGGATGATCGCCAATGCCGCGATGGATATTTGGGAGGCCGAAGATGTCAAACCCATTGTCAAATACGAAGACGATGTCAACGTTTTCCGCATTCCCACTGCGGGGGGCGTTAACGCAGATGGCTCATCCTCACCTTACACCTATGCTTATGACCGGTTTTTCTGCCCTCGAACGCATCAGACCACTTAACATTCCATGGCACCCCGAAAAGGGCCAGGATTTTGACGTCGTTTTTAAATATATCGGCTTCTTTTGGCGTATCGACCAAAAGTTAGTCTCCCTCCCTGATGAGAAGAGAATCAAATTCCTAAATCGTGTCCGAACCTTCCTTGCATCATACAGTTCCCGTGCATGCTCCGTAGACGATGTCATGAAAATACATGGCTCGCTTTGCCATATCACGTATGTTTATCCCCACGGGCGTAATAGACTCGCTTCCTTATCCAATTTCATCTCGCGTTTCAACGACAACAGATACCGCCGCCTACACCCTCCTTCCTCTGTCATCTCAGACCTCAGATGGTGGAACGAGACCCTTTCAATCGAAGGTACCTCGCGATCCTTGACCCCGCTCGGACCGGTCGTTGACCCCAACTTCTTCGTAGACGCCTCAACTTCCTGGGGCATTGGTATATACCTCAACGGCAAATGGGACGCCTGGTCGTTACTCCCTAACTGGCAGGGCCCTTGCAGAGATATTGGCTGGCTCGAAGGGGTTGCCCTCGAATTCGCCATATATACCCTAGAGGAGCTGGGCTTCTATAACGCCCACGTAACTATTCATTCCGATAACAGAGGAGTTATAGGGGCCTTTGACAAAGGCCGCTGCAGAAATTTTCAAGTCAACTTGTCCATCCGACGTTCTTCAAATGTACTTGCTTCGAGAAATATTTTACTTAACCTCGTTTATGTTGAATCCGAAGCCAACCTGGCCGACCCTATCTCGCGCGGGAATCTCGGGTCCCCAGAGTCCAGGCTTCGCACCCAATTCAACGTCCCAGACGATATCAAATCCTTCCTTTTGCATGTTTAGATTCAGATTCAACCACGAGGTGACACGTGTCACCCCGAGGGAGGAAGAGGCCCAGCAGCCGGTTCGTGAAGTCTTTCGTTTTAGAAGACACCACCCGTATGTCTCTGGCCCTCCGCGCACTTCTTTACCTCGAAACTGCCTGTCTCTTTCTCATACTTCTCCAACCACCGATCCTAAAACCACAAAAATACCAAAAATCGAGAAAACCATTAAACCCGAAAAAACTAAAGAGGACCATGTCCAAAACCCCGCAACTAAATTCGAACCCTCCTGTTCAGCTACCTTACGTCCTAAAGTTCCTGCATCTGATCGTATCCGCTCGTGGAAGACTCCCTTTGCACTTGAACATGAAAACTCGTTACTTTCCTCTTTACCCCCCCACCTCGTCTCTAGCTTACAATCCACCTTGTTCAAAGCCCTTGCCCCCAGCACACGGAATTCTTATGGGGCTGGTGTCCTTAGATTCAACGAGTTTTGTGACAAGCACGGTATTTCTGAGAAGGACCGGATGCCGGCATCCGACGCACTCCTCGCTTCTTTTATATCTGAACATTCCGGCCTCCGTTCTGGCTCATGTATTCAAAATTGGCTTTCCGGTATCAAGGCTTGGCATGATTTCCATGGCGCTCCGTGGAACGGTGACAAACCTTTCGTCCATTTAGCGCGCTCAACTGCCAAGAAGGAAGGTACTTCCTTCTCCCGCCCTAAACGTCACCCTGTTACAAAACAACACCTCTTCGCTATACATGCCAGTATTGACCATTCCAACCCTACACACATTGCCTTCTGGGCTCTTGCATTATGTACCTTCTGGGGATGCCGTCGCCTTGGTGAATTAACAGTCCCTTCTATTTCCGGCTTTAACGACAAATTACACATAACCAAACTATTCAACGTTGGCTTCAAAATGAAGGGCAAATCCCTCTCGTCTGCCTCCTTCCACATCCCTTGGTCAAAGTCTTCCTGTGAACAGGGTGCCGATGTCATCCTTACCACGCGCTCGGACCTCCTTTGCCCTGTCTCGGCCTTACTTTTACATTTGAAGGCATGCCCCTTCATCTATCACGAAACTTTGACTTACCCTCCTACTAGACTAATCACAATGTCCCACCGCACCTTCCCCTCTTTTCTTCTATCAACGCACAAAGCGCTATTACCTATCCCATCAAGTCACTCTTTTTGGACTTCTGCCGCAAACATTCATCTTCCGCCAACCTCAGCCCCTTCTCTGGCCATAGCTTCCGCATAGGTGGCACCGTCGAGCTCCTTCTATCCGGTGTTCCTCCCGAAGTTGTGGCTTCCCTAGGAGGTTGGTCCTCCATGGCTTTCTTACTATACTGGCGCAAACTTGATGAAATTATCCCTAACCACATCCTCTCTGCATATGACAAACAAAGGCTAAATGTAGCTATCGAATTATTACATACTAACTCGACTGTACTCCCTACTACACACCCTGTACATTAACGATATACACATTATTCCTTCCTCTCCATTTCTGAGCCTTTCAGCCTGTTTGGGGAAGTTCGGGCGCGCAGCGCCCCGACCTGTTGTGGCCTCAGGCTTGGTTGGGCAGAGGTCGGTGCCGCACGCGCCTCTCTCAGCCGGCTCTGACCTCGTCCCGGCTTCTGAGCCTGTGGGGTCTGGCCTTCTCGCTTGGCCCATTCCAAATCAAGTGCCCCCTTATCCGCTCGAAAGCACCTTCCCAATCCCACTTTGGGAATCACCATTTTGGGCACTACTGGATTTGGTATGTCACGTGACACAGCCTCGCGACCTGGCCACCCCGGGCTCACTCCCCCAAACCAAAGATCTAATATCTAACACAGAACTTTGGAAAGGAATAATAGCATATCTACCATAGTTTTGGAGCTTCACCCATACTGTGCAGATGGGCAGATGTTTGACGTCCCTAAACATCTGCACACATCCCTCATTTCCGACAAAGCCCGACAATCAACTTATCAGTGGTTTAAACGTCGGTATCGGTCTCATGATGGCAAACAAGTTTTTGGATGAGTAAGTGCAAAAAAGGTTCATATATGCGCATTTCTGACGGATCTCTAGCAACACTTACACGAACAAGACATGGTCAGAAGTGTCTGGCATTGATTTGAGCGAGATCAACAAGATGGAACGCGAGTTTCTCCTGGGCGTCGATTTCAATCTCTACGTGGATAAGCCAACTTATGAATCGTGGCTTAACCTGCTCAAAGGACTGGTTCTGACCAAGGAACGAGATAGTCGGCAATACCGTAAATCTCGTGTGCGGTCTTCGAGAAACGCGCATATTACATCTTCCGCTTACCCAGCTACACGGAATTATGCATCACGGGTGCGCGTTTCATCGTACCGAGCACGGTCCACATCTCCGACAAGGCCAAGCACGCAACAGCCTTGCTATCTGCCCACGCCCGCATATACTCAGCTCCCATCGTCAACGCCACGATCGGGGTCAAAACGATCAGCAGAGGCTGCGTTCTCGCCAACGTCTGCAGCACGCTCTCATGTGCCATCAAAGAGACCATTGTCAATGGCGTTGCAGATACCGCCATCGTGCGATGTCGCAGGGCCACAATCCCACTCGCCACTGGAAAGCTTACAATCATTTGCCGAGATGTCTATTGACTCGCCCGTTCACGCGTCGCATAATACGCGTGGCAGGAGGGAAAAATTAGTCTCAGAACCCCGGGACAGTGTTCCCGAGACTCTGATCACTTCTTACACTGTGGATGATGCCAGACGTGCTCCCCCGCCGCAGGTAAGTTGTATCCTAAAAATTAGCTCACATTGGTTAATTTATCTGTAGAATCTTTACTTCTACACTTTGGCGTGTTCTCCGATGGAACATGAAGACGAATCGCGGCGACGAAAAGCTCGACTTCGGTATCACCAACCGCCTTCCGCGGACCACCTGGCTCCCTCGTCAATGCACTCCGCTTCGTCTGCTTCCTCATCTTCTTGTTGTTATCATCCGCATTCCCATCTACAGCTTCCTCGCCTGCAGACGCAATATGCCTACCAGCACTTCCAGCCTGTGCGCGTGCCCGCTCCAGTTGTCCAGTCAGCTTCCACTAGCCCTCATGAAATGCACGTCAATTTCACGTCAAGGAACTATGGTCAAGCTACTCTTCCCCATTTCAATGACACAACGTGGACAAGACCCCCCGCATCGGCATCGTATGATTTATATGCTCATCACACTCAGGCTTTGCAAAGCCGCAAGGTGACATCGACGGGGGACAGCCCAGTCCCATCTGCGCCCTTTGCGAATGCTGGCCCGCCCGGAGTTCAGTTTTACCCAACACCTCTGCACAAATCATACTCAATATACCCGTCGATTAATTTGTCGACGTCGGGGCATCGGTATGAATGCTGTTGCCGTCGGTGGCGGCGGCAATGGACCGGGTTCTCGATGATGATGTAGAAACGACAAGCAAGCGTGATGTCGTCACCCTATTGCTTTGGACCCTTACCTCGTCTCCGTCTCTCCAAATCGTCTCTGGCTCGTCGGCTGACCGGCGGCAATTATGCTTGCTCTCCTCCTGCTCTATCTATTACTGGTTCGACACACGTCATTCTTCTTGGTCATCTTTGACCCCACACTCTCTGCGACCTTGAATTTCCGTTATATCCTAACTATTCCGTGCTCTTCCATAGAGTAACCCCCGCCTCTTGTGCTCCATCAAGAAAACTGGGCGTGACAGCGGGCATCGAGAACATATCAGACCGTTCAATCCGTAGTGTCTGGCAAAATGATCGCGTTGAAATTATCGCCAACGATCAGGGCAATCGCACAACTCCATCTTATGTCGCATTTAGCGACACGGAACGTCTGATCGGTGACGCCGCTAAAAACCAGGTTGCCATGAACCCTCACAACACGTGATTATTAGACTATCTAGCCAATCTGGTCTGTGCTCTAACATACGTGAACAGTGTCTTCGACGCTAAGCGCCTCATCGGTTGGAAATTCGACGATGCTGAAGCATTTCCCCTTCAAAGTAGTGAACAAAACTGGCAAGCCGTACATCGAAGTGGTATACAAAGGCGAGAACAAACAATTTGTAGGTCCCAACATTCGAAAACCTGTGAAGGATGTCTCATTTCGCGTTAGTCACCCGAAGAAATTTCTTCCATGGTTCTGACGAAAATGAGGGAAATCGCGGAGTCGTATCTAGGGAACGCGATCAACAATGCAGTTGTTGACTGTTCCTGCGTATTTCAATGATTCTCAGCGTCAAGCGACAAAGGATGCAGGAACCATCGCTGGTCTGAACGTCCTCCAGATCATAAACGAACCAACCGCGGCCGCTATCGCATATGGTCTCGATAAGAAAGTGTCCGGGGAACGCAATGTCCTAATCTTTGATCTGGGAGGAGGAACTTTCGATGTATCACTTCTCACAATAGAGGAAGGCATTTTCGAGGTCAAGGCAACCGCTGGAGATACCCATCTCGGCGGTGAGGATTTCGATAACCGACTTGTCAACCACTTCGTTCAGGAGTTCAAGCGTAAACACAAGAAAGGTACCGGTCTTTTGGACGTGTCTTTTTAAAATTTGGCTGCTGACTGGTTGCCAGATCTCACATCAAACGCCCGTGCTATCCGTCGTCTGCGCACCTCATGTGAGCGCGCTAAACGTACACTTTCTTCAGCTACACAAACATCCATTGAAATCGATTCCCTGTACGAGGGCATCGACTTCTACACGTCCTTGACTCGTGCTCGTTTCGAGGAACTGTGTCAAGACCTGTTCCGAAGCACTCTTGAGCCCGTCGAGAAAGTGCTCCGTGATTCGAAGATCGACAAGAGTAATGTACACGAGATCGTATTGGTTGGCGGTTCTACTCGTATTCCTCGTATCGTCAAGCTTGTTTCCGACTTCTTCAATGGAAAAGAGCCTAATAAGAGCATTAACCCTGATGAAGCTGTTGCATACGGTGCTGCAGTTCAAGCGGCCATTCTTTCCGGTGACACATCAGAGAAAACTCAGGATCTTATACTTCTTGATGTTGCACCGCTTTCACTCGGGTAAGTGCTTGATTTTACTCATTCGGCGTTGTCATTCAAACCGCTGTTGTCGGCCCGAACGAGCAAGCCACTCTACCAACCGTCGCGAATGGAAAGGTTGCTACCAGGTCTCCGAAATTATTGCTGCATTTGTAAGCGTCGTTTTTTTTTTCCGTATCAAAATACCTAATCCTAATCTGATCCTAGGTCTTTTCTCCGTCACGATCCGCCAGGCTCTCTTCATCGCTCCCTGCTCCCACGCCTTCCACTTCAAATGCATCCGTCCCCTCATCGAAGCCCATCACCCCGCCTTTTCTTGCCCGCTCTGCAGGACTTACGCAGACCTGGAGGAAGACGTGGAAGTGGATAGTGCCGAACTAGAGGCTGACACAGAGGTTGGCGCAGATGCAGATATAGAAATCGACGAAGCCTCTTCCGGCGCCCAGCACAAGGAATCCGACGCCAACGCCGCTCGTACGCCTCTTCAACAACTACAACGCGAAGACGCAGAGATGAGCGATGGGTCTAGTCCTCCCCATGTTCCTCCTTGTCTCCCTTCCGTTCCCGTCGTGCCTGCTGCTATCAGCTACATAGCCACACCCACTGGCTGACTCCGCCCCATCAGCGAGAGCGTGCTTCACCCGTGCAGTGACAGAGACAGAGAAGCAGGGGGAGAGATGGAAGTCGAGCCCGGCTCGGTTCCGAGTCTGTCATCATTTTTGGCTGCTCGTCGTGCTCGAGGAGGTACTTTGTATTACGATGGACTATGTTTTGACTTTTTGCGACCATATAATGACTAAATTGACTTGAGCTTGTGACTGGGTCTGACTAACCTTTGACCATTCAATCTGCTTATGTAATAGTCTTGCTCTGATCCTTTGTAGTCCTTCTCTAGTCATGCAATGACTGGCCATGACTAAAGTTTGACCATTTGATGTTGTTTAGTTATACTAGGCCCCATGACTAACCTCTGACTTTGGTAGTCAGGATTTGCTCTCAAAAAACAAAAGTAAGACTATGAGTTGACCACTTGTGACTGGGCCTGACTTTTGATTGACTATCTAACTTTACTGAGTGTCACTCCTTATGCCATATAGAGAAACTGAAACACACGGACTGAATTATACTACTCCGCCCCCTGATCTCGTAAATGGACAAGAAGAGTTTGAAGTTGAAGCGATTCTCACACATCAAAAACACGGAGCAGGATATCAGTATTTGGTTAAATGGAAGGGATATGGCCCGAACGACAACTCCTGGGAACCCAAGCGCAATCTAAGTAATGCTGCAGACGTATTACAGGCATATAAACTCAGAAGACGGTTATGAAACCCCCATGTCTTGCTATTGTAACTGCCAAACTCTTAAACAAAACATTTGACACATGAAGAAATACTGCTCCACTCGAGGACGATACTCTCCAAAACCTTATGAAAGCTTCAAAGGACAGATCATCACATTTCCCATTCCTCATCCTTCGATCACCCCTTTAGAACCGCCTCGACTAGTCAACTTCATCCAAACCCTAGCAACCCAATTAATTGCCTACAAGACTCCCAGACTTTCTAACAAACATGTGATGCACCCACAGGGACATGTTGAGATCCCATTCAATGCCTGATTACATTACCTTCCAAAATATATGGACCTTACATTTGATCCGGAGGAGCTACCATACTATCCAGACGCAATGTCACCCTATCTCCCATCACCCAACAGACCTTTAAATCACACCAATAATGTATACACCAAGGCGGCCCTCCGCCAAGAAGATCCTATGCTATTTGATTTTGCAGAACGGCTAGGAAACACTAGCAAAGAGATGGAAATTTGCAGATGGGTTGCTACTCGGCGACTCCCAGACACAATCTCAAACCTCAACAGAGTACTTGAGAGCCTTGATTTCTTAGATGCTTTTGATAGCACAGGTGGACCCACTATACCTAATTCACCCAAAAGTATTACACCACAAGAAATTGCTCCTGAAACCAATACAGACCTTGAGAATGAAGTTTCCACTACTACCAGGGATGAGCTAAGCAAATCAGAAGGATCTGATGAAGAACTCAAATATGTTCCCAGCATCAGAGCATCCACATTCACTTATTGATCTACGGATGGAGAACTCTGGACAATCAACTGGGATGACAAGATATTCAACTGAAGATAAAAGGGACGCCCTTGACAACGTTGGATCCCCAACTTCATACATTCGAAAAGAAATGTCTCCCTTCACCACCATTGCTTAATTTGCCGCCCTCGCCTTCGCTTTGTTGGTCACCGCATGTGGCCACTACTATATTGAACCAGCTGATTTCCTATCACCTTTCATCACTGCCACCCACGACTTCCCCCTCAAGGTCTTTGTTGAGACCACTGTCACCATCGACAACTTCAATTTTGCTGACCTCCCCAAGCTGCATGAACACCCTGCAGAACTCATTGAACCTACCGCCGCCGCCACACCTCCTATCGTTGTTCGCCCCCACAACGCAATGCTTCAAAATGTCAGTGACTGCCTCGCTGAAATACTCGTCCTTTACACTCAGTTCTCCGAACCCTTGGACTTCATTACAGGACTCACCATCACCACCAACCCCACTCCCTTACTCAAGAAGAAAGGGATTCCGCATTAGTGCAAGCGAAGCAATTGCAACTAGCAGTTCACAGCCTCCAATGGCGAGCTGAGACAGCAGCTGCCAATCTAGGGAATGTTGTCACCTGGCTTGAATCACGGCAGGATCACGCATGGACAACTGCATGGTAGAAGTTGGTGACTTCTCGCATACAAAGGGGGTAATGTTACAGTTTCCTCTTTGTTTCATCTTCTTTCTCCTATAGACTGTTTCATATCTATCTTTTCTCCTTAACTGCACATCATACAGCTTGGATGCTATCTCCTTTTGTAGCTACCTTCACATTTCCTTTCTTAGGTAGTTATTGTTTCATTCCCTTTATAGTTTCTTTTGTTCTTTAACCATATATAAACCCCATGTACTGTAGAGTAACTCCAGTTCCAACTTAGATGAGTTTTGCTCTCAACAATGATCAACTTGAACGCTCTCCTCTCTCATCATTCTTAAGACCTTTGTCCAGTGGCTGGGAGCGGACCAAGACTCTGCTTGCCACTGTTGACTTAGAACGAATCATGACGAGGGCATCGTCCGTAACATGCGATGCATCTGCAGGGACATGTTGAAATCCCATTCAATGCCCGATTACATTACCTTCCAAAATATATGGATCTTACATTTGATCCGGAAGAGCTACCATACTATCCAGACACAATGTCGCCCTACCTCCCATCGCCCAACAGACCTTTAAATCACACCAACAATGTATACACCAAGGCGGCCCTCCACCGAGAAGACCCTACACTATTTGATTTCGCAGAACAGCTAGGAAACACTAGCAAAGAAATGGAAATTTGCAGATGGGTCACTACTCGGTGACTCCCAGATGCAATCTCAAACCTCAACAGAGTACTCAAGAGCCTTGATTTCTTAGACACATTTGATAGCACAGGCAGACCCACTATACCTAATTCACCTGAAAGTATTGCGCCACAAGACATCATTCCTGAAACCAATACAGACCTTGAGAATGAAGTTTCCACCACCACCAGGGACGAGCTAAGCGAATCAGAAGGATCTGATGAAGAACTCAAATATGTTCCCAGCATCAGAGCATCCACATTCACTTATCGATCTACAGATGGAGAACTCCGGACAATCAACTGGGATGACAAGATATTCAACTGAAGATAAAAGGGATGCCTTTGACAACGTTGGATCCCCAACTTCACACATTTGAAAAGAAATGACTCCCTTCACCGCCATTGCCTACTTCGCCACCCTCGCCTTCACCTTGTTGGTCACTGCATGTGGCCACTATTATATTGAACCAGTTAATCTCCTATTGCCTTTCATCGCTGCTGCCCATGACTTCCCCCTCGAGGTCTTCGTCGAGACCACTGTCACCATTGACGACTTCAATTTTGCTGACCTCCCTGAGCTGCATGAACACCCTGCAGAACTCATTGAACCTACCGCCACCGCCACACCTCCTATCGTTGTTCGCCCCCGCAACACAATGCTTCAAAATGTCAGCGACTGCCTCGCTGAAATACTTGTCCTTTACACTCAGTTCTCCAAATCCTTGGACTTCGTTACAGGACTCACCATCACCACCAACCCTCACTCCCTCACTCAAGAAGAGAGGGATTCCGCATTAGCACAGGCAAAGCAGCTGCAGCTAGCAGTTCGCAGCCTTCAATGGCGAGCTGAAACAGCAGCCGCCGATCTAGGGAATGTCCTCACCTGGCTTGAATCACAGCAGGATCATGCATGGACAACTGCATGGTAGAAGTTGGCGACTTCTTGCATACAAAGGGGGTAATGTTACAGTTTCCTCTTCGTCTCATCTCCTTTCTCCTATAGACTGTTTCATATCCATCTTTTCCCCTTAACTGCACATCGTACAGCCTGGACACTATCTCCTTTCATAGCTACCTTCACATTTCCTTTCTTAGGTAGTTATTGTTTCATTCCCTTTATAGTTTCTTTTGTTCTTTAACCATATATAAACCCCATGTACTGTAGAGTAACTCCAGTTCCAACTTAGATGAGTTTTGCTCTCAACATTGCTTGACCTCAACGCTCTCTTTCATTGTCACTCTCTAGACCTTCATCATCATTTGACTTAGCGTCTGAACTCTTTGTCCAGTGGCTGGGAGCAGACCGAGACTCTGCTTGTCACTGTTGACTTAGAACGAACCACGACAAGGGCATCGTCCATAACAGTTTGGAATACCTTGTTAAGCCCCTTGTCACTGTTGACTTAGAACGAACCACAACAAGGGCATTGTCCGTAACAAGGACATGCAGGTGTATGATCTCATACCATGCAAACAAGTCCCAGCTGATCAACATATCCGAAAAGGCAAACCAGTTTTTCGCATCAAACGTGACAAAAACGGTACCCCAGTTCAATACAAAATCCGACATGTCTTCAAAGGATTTGAACAAATCTATGGCCGTGACTACACAAAGACGACATCCCCAACAGCCCAAATGGAATCATGGTGCCTCATCCTGCACATTGCTGCCTCCCTCGATTGGGATATACAACAGGTTGATGTAAAAACAGCCTACCTCTATGGCCTCCTCCCTGAAGATGAGGTCCAGTACATGGAACAACCACAGGGCTTCAAAGAGCCTGGAAAAGAAGCATGGGTTTGGCGTCTCAAGCGCAGCCTGTATGGGATGAAACAGAGTGGACATGTATGGAATCAAACTCTGAACAAGGTAATGACCTCCTGGCAGTTCAAATGACTCGCTCCTGACTTCTGCATCTACTACTGGTGTACCAACAACGGCATCAGCATTGTCATTGTCCATGTTGATGACTTCTTACTTGCATCCAGCTCAAAGCCACAAACAAACATATCAAAACCCAGATGCGAGAAAAGTGGGCCATAGCAGACCTTGGCAAAGCATGATTCTGCATTGGCATAGCCATCTCCCAGGACCGCACCAACCACATGATTGCCTTGTCCCAGACAGCCCTCATTGACAAACTCATTGCCCAATTCAGACAAAATGATGCCAACCCTGTCTCCATCCCAATGGATCCCAGCCTCAAACTAAGCTGCCCAGATCTTTCCATTCTGTCTGAGGAGGAGCAACATCATCTCACCAAACTACCCTACAGATCCATCATCAGCAGACTCATTTATCTTGCCATCAGCATGTGCCCTGACATTATGTATGCAGTACAACAGCTCTCCCAATTTCTTGATTGCTACTCACTTGTCCACTGGCATGCTGCTATATGCATAGTACGATACCTCAAAGGCACTTGACCACTCCAATTAACCCTTGGAGGCAACAATGACATAAACCTCCTTGGTTTCAGCGATTCTGACTGGGCAAATTGTCCAGACACAAGATGCAGCATCGGAGGATACACCATCACCCTTGGAGCTGGTTCAGTCACTTGGAGCGTCTGAAAACAAAAGACTGTTGCCACATCATCCTGCAAAGCAGAATACATGGCCACTTTCAAAGCAACCAAAGAAGCCCTCTGGATCCGTCAAATTCTCAAGGCCATCAACTTTCCTCAAAACAGCTACCACCATCCTCTGCAAACATAATGCAGCACAAAGCCTATCCGAAGACCCAATGCTACACCCCCACATCAAACATATGGACATCAAGTACCACTTTCTGCGGGAAAACATCCATGATGACAACATCTGGTTACTGTTACGGATGATGCCCTTGTCATGGTTCGTTCTAAGTCAACAGTGACAAGCAGAATCTCAGTCCACTCCCAGTCACTGGACAAAGGTCTAGACGCTAAGTCAAACGATGACAAAGGCCTTGGAGAACTATGAGGAAGGAGAGCGTTGAAGTCAATTGTTGTTGAGAGCAAAACTTGTCTAAGTTGGAACTGAGGTTACTCTACAGTACAGGAGTTTATATACATCAGAGAACAATAGGAAATGTAAAAGGAAATGAGGCTGTAGTTATCTGAGAAAGGAAATATGAAGGTAACTACAAAAGGAGATAGTGTCCAGGCTGTATGATGTGCAGTTAAGGAGAAATGATGGATATGAAACAGTACTTGGAAACAGGAAGANTTAACCATCGCAGGAGGAGACAACCTGGGAACTGGTGGAGAACTTGGGCAATGCTAAGAAGGAAGTTCAAAAATTCCACAAGGCAAATCCTAGTGTGCCCTGGCGGATGGTCAACGTGCACAACATTAGCGCCAGTTTCCGAAAATGGCAAAACCACACAGTGATTCCCATTGCCAAGCAGCTGTATGGGTGGGAGGATGGCAAGTTTGAGCACAAATATCTAGAAAAGCTCAAATGAAATTGGCAACAGTGGAAAGGTGACTGTTGCGACATATATGCCAAAGAAGACATGCAGCATGAGTTTGTTAGGAACTCAAAATGATTTTTTACAACACGCGTGGCTTCCCGGGATGTGAAGCCTTAAAGGGAGGGTCATGTTACGACTCTGGACATTTTTTCCTTATTTTTCTATATTTTATCTGGAGGCCTACAGATGCTGGAAGGTATACCAATACGCATAGGGGCTTGGGGGGATCCGTTATGGAAGGACCGGTTAGGTAAGCCATGGGTGGCTGTATGAAGGTCTAGGCATAGGGGTCCGGACAAGTCTGGCTATGGAGGGGTCTAGACTGTTGCTGCACGTACACAGCCTTGGAGGCAGTGTAGTCTGTGCACACAGACCATGGCGTATATAAGGAGGGTGAATCTGTAGGTAGGAGTCCTAAGACTCTAGATAGTTTGCTCTAACCCAGCTTACTGGTCTACTGTGTCAATACATCTCTTTTCCTCCTCCTCCTCATTGAGACCTGTGGTTGTGTTGGATCCGTCCTAACATATAGCCAATTGAAGGAACCAATACACCCATCCATAAAGGTGGAGATTGGTAACAAAGCCATTCACTGCATGAACCTTGCAATATCTCTCCAGCTCTAGCTGTGAGGAATTCCTATGTACCATGTTCAATAATCAATGTACTGGGTAGTGTTGTTGATGGCTCAGCTCTGAGCTGGGAGCCAGCCAAGCTGAGCTGATTTGGAGCCAAGCTAGGCTCCCAAAGTTCGGTTCAGTTCAGTTTGGGGCCATTTTGGCTGAACCTGAACCTGGACCAACTAGAAGTTGCCCAAACCAAACCTGAACAAAAGTTCAGGTTCAATTTGGTCAGTTCCAGTTCAAACCGACTTGAACTGTGGGAAATTCCCTTTTAAGGTATTTTCAAGTGTCCAGTGGTGCATCAAGGTGAAAACAAGTGTTGGCAGCATCAGGAACATGCCTACATGCCTACACAGTGGTCCTGCACCTCATATGTTTTGTTATGAGAGTTGACATAGCAGTAAGTGGGCAGTGGTGTAGCATAAGGTACAGTGGGGTGAGGTGGTGAGGTGAGGTTGCAGCAGCAGTAACATGAGTGGCAACAGGTTGGTGAGCAAATCAATAAAGTAGGCTTGTGACCAAATGGGTTACTAGGCTGGCCACAAGCAGGTGAGTTGGCTGGCCATGAGCATGAGGTTGGCCATGAGCATGAGCAGGTGAGTAGGCTGGTTTGAAGTCATTGTTTTCATTGCCTTATATCTACATAAGTACATTGTATAACAATATAAACTTATCAATACTTGGTAGATGCAAACCTGGGCTGTCCAACAAAAAATAAATTATGTAAATTGAACTGTTACATTCTGAGATATTGACCGAATAAGCAGGGTAGTAGGTGGCAGCAGTGGGTGTTGGGCAGCTGCAAAGTGATTGGCAATTGATGGTTGTGTTAGCACCAGTCTGCAGGCTGCTGGGTGGTAGGCAGTGCAGTGGGCATTGGTTGGAAGTGAGAAGATAGATGTGGTAGGCAGGTGGTGACTTTAGTGCCACCATGGATGTGGTGGGGGACAGTGGTGGGCAGGCTGCAGAAAAAAATGCAACAGGCAAGTGGCAGGCCGCAGGCTAATGGGAGTGGCAGGGGTGGGTGAGTGGTGGTGGAGGCAGGCAGGTGGGTAAGTGGTGATGGTGAGTGGCAGTTGCAGTGGTAAATTACAGTTACAACATGCATCAAAAACAACTGTGGCAGTGACAATGGTGGCAGTGAAATTTCCTTTTTGGGAGTCGGTTCATTGGTTTGATTTGGGTTCAGGCAGTTTTGGGGACTGCCTGAACCTGAACTGAAGTTTGGGCAAGGAGCCCAAACCAAATCCAAACTTTGGGAGCCCTAAGCCAAGCTGGAGCCAGCTTGTGGCTTGGCTCTGATTGGCTCAGCTCTATTTTTGGAGCAGCTCCAGACTAGATCTGAGCTGCTTGAGCTCATGGACAAAGGTCTAGACGCTAAGTCAAACGATGACAAAGGCCTTGGAGAACTATGAGGAAGGAGAGCGTTGAAGTCAATTGTTGTTGAGAGCAAAACTTGTCTAAGTTGGAACTGAGGTTACTCTACAGTACAGGAGTTTATATACATCAGAGAACAATAGGAAATGTAAAAGGAAATGAGGCTGTAGTTATCTGAGAAAGGAAATATGAAGGTAACTACAAAAGGAGATAGTGTCCAGGCTGTATGATGTGCAGTTAAGGAGAAATGATGGATATGAAACAGTACTTGGAAACAGGAAGATGAAACAAAGAAGAAACTGTAACATTACCCCCTTTGTATGCAAGAAGTCACCGACTTCTACCAAGAATTCTTCCAACTGTGGTCCTGTCTAGACTCCAACCATTCAACAATGTGTTTGACATCTTTCTCTGCCGTTGTTATGGACGATGCCCTTGTTGTAGTTCGTTCTAAGTCAACAGCGACAAGCAGAGTCTCAGTCCGCTCCCAGCCACTGGACAAAGGTCTAGACACTAAGTCAAATGATGACAAAGGCCTTGAGAACGATGAGAGAGAAGAGCGTTCAAGTCGATTGTTGTTGAGAGCAAAACTTGTCTAAGTTGGAACTGGAGTTACTCTACAGTACATGGGGTTTATATACAATTAGAGAACAGGGGAAGTTATAAAAGGGAATGAGGCAGTGACTACCTAAGAAAGGAAAATGTGAAGGTAGCTATGAAAGGAGATAGCGTTCAGGCAGTACAATGTGCAGCTTTTAAGGAAAAATGATGGATATGAAATGATACATGAAACAGGGAGATGAAACGAAGAAGAAACTGTAACATTACCCTCTTTGTATGCGAGAAGTCACCAACTTCTACCAAGAATTCGTCCAGCCGTGATCCTGTCTAGACTCCAACCATTCAATGATGTTTTTGGCATCTTTTTCTGCTGTTTCCATCCGCCATTGCACTGTTTGAATCACTCTCTGTATTTGTTTGGCTTGCGCGAGCATTGCATCTCGTTTGTCATAGGTGAGCAAATGGGGGTCGGTGGTGAGGGTGAGGGCAGTGACAAAATCGAGAGGTTCAGAAAACATATTGAAGTACATGATGAGGTTAGCAAGATTCTCGCTGACATTGCTGAGCATGGTGTTACGAGGTTGGACAATGGGTATATGCGTAGGGGAGGCTGGAGTGGCGGCAAGTTCTTCAGGATGCTCGTGAAGAGCAGGCAGGTCAGCAAAGTCAAAGTCGTCTATGGTGATGGTGGTGGAGACAAAGACCTCAAGTGGGAGGTCGATGGTGGCGAAGGAGGCGGTATTGACATAATAATGGCCACAGGCAGTGACCAACAGGGCAAATAGGAGGGCAGCAATGTAGGCAATGGTGACGAAGAAGAACATTGTGCAAGCGTATGAAATTGGGGATCTAATGCTGCCAGAGGCGTCCTTTTATGTTCAATTGAATACTTCGTCATCCCAATTGACAGTTCGGAGTTCTCCATCTGTGGACCGATAAGTAAATGTGGATGCTCTGATGCTGGGAACATATTCGAGTTCTTCATCAGATTCTTCTGATTCGCTTAGCTCGTTCCTGGTAGTGGTAGAAATTTCAGGGTCCATTTCTGTTTCAGGAGTGATGTCTTGTGGCGCAATACTTTCGGGTGAATTGGGTATAGTGGGTCCACCTGTGCTGTTGAATGCGTCTAAGAAATCAAGACTCTCGAGTACTCTGTTGAGGCTTGAGATTGCATCTGGGAGTCGTTGAGTAGTGATCCATCTGCAGATTTCCATTTCTTTGGCAGTGTCTCCTAGTCATTCTGCAAACTCAAATAGTACAGGGTCTTCTCAGTGGAGGGCCGCCTTGGTGTACACGTCATTGGTATGATTTAAAGGTCTATTGGGCGATGGGAGGTAGGGTGACATTGCATCTGGATAGTATGGTAGTTCTTCCGGGTCAAATGTGAGATCCATATATTTCGGAAGGTAGTGTAATCGGGCATTGAATGGGATCTCAACATGTCCCCTGTGGATGTGTCGCATGTCCATTAGAAAGTCTGGGAATTTTGTAAGCAACTAGTCAGGTTGTGAGGGTTCGGATGAAGTTGACTAATCGAGGCGGTTCTAGAGGGGGTGATCGGAGGATGAGGAATGGGAAACGTAATAATTCGTCCTTTGAAGCTTTCGTATGGTTTCGGAGAATATCGTCCTCGAGTGGAGCAATATTTCTTAGTGTATCGGATGTTTTGTTTGAGAATTTGGCGGTTGCGATAGCGAGACATGGGTTTTACAATTGCCATCTGAGTTTATATGCTTGTAAAACGTCCGCAGCATTGCTTAGATTGCGCTCAGGTTCCCAGGAGTTGTCATTCGGACCATATCCTTTCCATCTAACCAGATACTGATATCCTGCTCCACGTTTCCGATGTGTGAGAATTGCTTCAACCTCAAACTCTTCCTGTCCATTTACTAGATCAGGGGGTGGAGTAGTATAATTTGGTCCATGCGTTTCAGTTTCTCTATATGGCGTAAGGAGAGATGTGTGAAAGACTGGGTGAATGTGCCATTGTTTCGGTAACTTGAGCCTATACGTTACTGGTCCTAGGACTTGTTTGACTATAAAGGGTCCTTCTCGTTTAGGCGCCAGTTTCCTAGATTGATATGGTATGTTGAGGTTTCTATTTTCAAGCCATACTTTGTCTCCTTGTACAAATTTAATTGCTTTGTCCCTGACTCATCATGCAACCATCTGCCTTGCTAGTTCGTGTGCAGCTAGTGCTTCTTCCCTAGCTTTTCGCAAAAGCTGTAGGCACTCTTCAGTGGCGGGTGTAGTCATTTTCTGTACAGCGGTTGGTAGTGCAACAGGGTTCGTTCCATACATGAGTTGGAACGGGGAGGCTTTAACTGAGTCATGATGTTGATTATTGTGAGCAAACTCAGCGATTGGGAGTAGTTGTTTCCATCTGTGGGGTTCATTTGCACAAAATATTCAAAGGTATACTTCTAGTTCTTGATTAATGCGTTCTGTTTCTCCGTCGGTTTGTGGATGATAGGCTGTGCTCATTCTGTGATCGATTCCTAATGTTTTTCTGATTTCCTGAAAGACCTTAGCCGAAAACTGTGGTCCTCGATCTGAGATGAGTATATCAGGTAGTCCAAAGCATCGATGGTTTTCTTGCAAAGAGTAAGAATTACCCCCTTTGTAAGACCATGGTCCACTGTGACCAGAATTGAGTCATATCTGTCTGCAATAGGAAGATCCGTAATGAAATCCAGTGTGACTTGTTGGAATGGGCGAGTCGCTTTTGATCCAATAGGTAGAAGAGCTGGGGTGTTAGGATGAGTATTTACTTTCATTTGTTGGCAAATTGCGCAACCTGTGATCCATTCCTTGACATGTTTATACATTCCCAGCCACCAATAATCGCGTTGCAGGAGTTCAAGAGTCTTTATGCGTCCTGGGTGTCCAGAGGTGAGCGATTCATGAACTGTCTTGATGATCTGTGTCCTGAGTGTTCCATTATCCGGGATGTATGCTCTATCAATATATCGAATGATTCCATCAACAAATGCCCAGTCTTGGAGTTTGGATTTAATTGGTGGAGCGCGTTGAGTTTCAATTACTTCAATGATTGTTCATCCAAAGCTGTCGAGTGACGTAGCGTTCTTAATTTCCTGGGCAAGGTCTGTGGCAATGAGACGGATGAACTTGTTGTCTGGTAACATCATCACATCGTCTTGAGCATCCTCGCCTTTCATGTGATCAGGTCGGCGAGAAAGGGCATCTGCTTCGAACATTTTAGTGCCAGGTACATGTTCAATCTTCAAGTCAAATTCTGAGAGCATCATGGACCATTGTGCTTGTTGAGAAGTTAATTGTTGGGGTGACCAATAGAATAGAAGATTTTTATGATCGCAGTGAACTACTATAGGATGTGGCAATCCATGAAGTAAATGTCGCCATGCCTGCAGTCCTTTAATTATTGCTAATAGTTCTCGATCGTAAATCTGGTAATTCTGTTCTGTAAGCGTCAAGGCATGCGAAATAAATCCACATGGGTGAAGCATCCCGGTTGTATCCGCTTGTTTAAGCACTGCTCCAGTAGCTTTATTTGAGGCGTCCATCTGAAGAATGAATGGTCGAGTGGGGTCAGGCATGCGTAAAACAGGCATGGAGGAGAACTTGTTTTTGAGCTCCTCAAACACTGTCTGACAAGTAGTTGTCCAGTCAAAGAGTAAACCTTTCTTTGTTAGATCTGTCAACGGTTTTGCTATGGTGGCAAAGTTGCCAATAAACCTCCGATAGAAGTTTCCGAATCCAAGGAAGGATCTGACTTGTTTAACCGTTGTTGGTGTTGGCCAGTCATGAATTCCTGCAAGTTTAACAGGATCCATTTGAATGTGTCCGGGTGTAATGATCATGCCAAGAAATTCAACTTCTTGAACACAAAATTTGCATTTCTCAAGTTTCAAGAATAAGTCATTTTCCTGTAGGCAATTCAGAACGCGTTCTGTATGCTTCCACATTTCTTCTTTCGTTTTTGCACAGATCAAGATGTCATCCATATAAATGATGAGCCATCCTTTGTTTATCATATCCTGGAAATATTTGTTCGTCATCATTTGGAATGTTGACAGGGAGTTGCAAAGACCAAAGAACATGACTGTTGGTTCATACAGTTCTCAATTGGTTATGAACGCCACTTTCCATTTGTCACCTTCTTTGATTCGGACATTGTTGTATCCCCAGTGCAAATCCAGTTTGGTAAAGTAATTTGTGCCTTCTAACTTTATCATTAAATTGGAGACTAAGGGTAACGGGTAGGCATTCTTAATTGTCCATTCATTCAAGTATCGATAATCTTGGCAAGGTCGAAGTGTGCCACTTTCCTTTTTAGAGATGAAGAAAAATGGTGATGCTTGTGGTGATTTAGATGGTCGAATGTACCCTTTATCGAGTTGTTCCTTGATCCATTCATCGAGGGTTGACTGTTCTTTTAGTGATAACAGGTAGATTTTGTTGACTTTTGGCGTAAATCCTGCTTTGAGTTCAATTGCATGATCCCATGGGCAAGAAGATGGAAAGCGCTCTGATGCTTTTTTCTCAAAGGTGGCATGCCAAGGTGTGTATTCGGAAGGTAGAACTATGGGCACTTCGTCTCTTTTTGCTTGATGTTCAAGTGCCTGTGACGCCAATGTTTTCACCCTGATCCAATATTCATCTTCTCCCCATTGTCAGTTGTCTAATGCCATGCGCCAAATAGGTTTGGTGTCTTCTGAATCCTCGTCCATTTGGAGGGTTTTCTTTCGCCAATCGATCATAGGATTATGCTGTTCTAACCATGGTATTCCAAAGATTATCACCTGATCTCCTAGATTGGTGATCCATAACCAGTTGTTGTACATTTTTCCTTCAATAGAGTAGGTAAGACAAGTGTGATGGGTGATTAACCCGTTCTGATTGATAGTTCTGTCGGCGTTCTCGACTCTAATTGGTTGTTTTAAGAGTTCTTTTGGTAGATCCTTTGATATTTGTTCATTGATGAAGTTTCCTTCTGCTCCACAATCGATGAGAGCAGATATTTCAGCGGGTTTATGGGTCGTTTGCACAGTAATGGAAATTTGTTTGTTATTATTGGAATTTACAATTACAGAGTCAAGTGCTAACTGTTCAATGGTACTGGAGGCGTCAACCGCTTTCTGGCGTCTCCTTTTTAAAAACCCTCGGACTCAAGTTCCTGGAGGGTTGTTTTGTGTTCTTCCTCTGGAAGATCTTTCAATAGTGCCCTAATGCGTTGGGCAGCTGAATCGTTTGAGGTCGTTTCCTCTATTGCTCTGATTGAGCGATTCTGTGGGGAGGAGGACTTGTAGGACGACGTTTGGGTGTTCCCCTTGTTTGGGCAGTCCCTGGATATGTGCCCCTGCGTTCCGCATCTGAAACACTTGCTGGTTTTTCGGTATTCCTCCTTTTGGGCATCTGAAAGACGTCCTGTGCTTACAGCATTAATCCCCTTTGATCCAGATGCGGAGGGCTTCATGTTTTGGTTAAATTTGAAACGTCCCTTTGCGTCTCCTGATCCAGATGATTGGTTCATCAATTTCATGGTCTCCCAAGCATTGTGCAGGCGTTCTGCAGCATTATAAGCTGTTTCCATGCTGACGACTGCAGGGTTTTCGATGATCTTTGCTGCTACTGATGCAGGGAGTCCTTTACAGAAGTAAATGTGTTGTGCCATGAATCCTGTAATTCCGGTGGAGTGTATGAGTGATCGGAATTTCTGAATGTAGGCAGGGATATCAATATCTCTGCCCACTTTGACTTTATCTAGATCATTCAGGGTCCTAGCTGCGCTGTCAGATTCTCCCCCAGTTGCTTAGGAATCGTCGCCTGAAGCTGGGGTAGTTATCCCAAGAAAGTGTATATGCGCTTTCTGCTGATTTTCCTTTGGTTGCCTCTGCTGCTTCTAATTCTCCTCGAAGATTGGCTTTCCAATCATCTAGTTCTTCCCCCCAAATGAAGGAGAACATATTTGATTCGCTTTTTCGATGTTTCAAAGCGTCCTTCATCTAGATCGAATATGTCATCAAACGTGTTGATGAAATGTTTCACCTTAGAGCGCTGTCCTTTGAATTCCTTAATGGAGATTCCCTTTATCCCCTTCGAGGATGCTTCCTTGTCTTCTGACATGTCCTTCTTTGGTTTCTATTTTGGTTCTGGTGTTTCAGGTTTTGGATCCTGTGTTCCGGGTTTGTGTTTTGATTCTGTGCCTTGTTTCGAGCTTTCTCCTTGTTTCGATTTATCCCCAAAGGCTAGATCTATCTCGATCTGCTGCTGTTTTTTATATTTGTTCCACTCGGTTAATGTCTGCTCGTCGAGTGCTAGGAAAGCAAAGTCTCCGAGTTCCTTGTCAACTCAAAACTCGTGCCACCAAGTAAGTTCGGGTTCGGTGCCTGGGGTTAGGAACAATTGATTGTCCTTGTTGTTTTCTTCGTTGTACCAGTGAATCCAAACTTCTCCTGGTAGTTCGTCGTTGTGGTCTCCTTCCTGGTACTCTCCTTTGAAGAGTTCCTCTGGAACCAGTAGGTTCTTTCTCTTTGTTCCTGAAACATAGCACCAGGCCTTATGTGTTGTAGAAAAGTAGACTTCTCTTTGATTAAGGTAGTACTTCTGTTTGTAACGAACAGAGTTGTTTGGTGGTCTGATCTGGGAGTTCCTGGTATCAATGGTGTCTGGCTAGTGACGATGCACTGAGCAGTTCCTGAGTTCCAACTTGTGTTACGGACAATGCCCTCGTCATAGTTTGTTCTAAGTCAACAGCAACAAGCAGAGTCTTGGTCCGCTCCCAGCCACTGGACAAAGGTCTAGACGCTAAGTCAAACAATGACAAAGGCCTTGAGAACGATGAGAGAGAAGAGCGTTCAAGTCGATTGTTGTTGAGAGCAAAACTTGTCTAAGTTGGAACTGGAGTTACTCTACAGTACATGGGGTTTATATACAATTAGAGAACAAGGGAAGTTATAAAAGGGAACGAGGCAGTGACTACCTAAGAAAGGAAAATGTGAAGGTAGCTATGAAAGGAGATAGCATTCAGGCAGTACAATGTGCAGCTTTTAAGGAAAAATGATGGATATGAAATGATACATGAAACAGGGAGATGAAACGAAGAAGAAACTGTAACAGCCGTTTCCATCTGCCACTGCACTGTTTGAATGGCTTGCTGTAGTTGCTTAGCCTGAGCGAGCATGGCATCTCGTTCATGGTAGGTGAGCAAGTGGGGGGTCAGTGGTAAGTGTGAGAGCGGTGATGAAGTTGAGGGGGTTCGGAGAACATGTTGAAATAGGTGACTAGGTTGGCGAGGTTCTTGCTGACATTGTTGAGCATGGTGTTGCGAGGTTGGACAATGGGTATATGCGTAGGGGAAATGGGGGCAGCAACAGTTTCTGTGAGGTCCATGGGGTGCTCATGGAGCGCGGGAAGGTTGGCGAAATCATAATCATCCAAGGTGGTGGTGGTGGTGACAAATACCTCTAGTGGGAGGTGATGGGCAACGGAGGCAAAAGGAGGGTCAATGGTGGCGATATCAACATAATAGTGGCCACAGGCGGTGACCAAGAGAGTGAAGAAGAAGGCAATGAGGTAAGCAATGGCGACGATGGGAGACATTTGTTTGAGGGTATGGGATTGGAAGATGTTTGCTCTGCTAGGAACACTCTTTTATGCTTAGTTGAACACTTCATCATCCCAGTTGACTGTCTGGAGTTCTCCATCTGTGGACCAGTATATTGTTGTGGATGTTCTGATGCTGGGAACATATTTGAGTTCTTCATCAGATTCTTCTGATTCGCTTAGCTCATTCCTAGTAGTGGTGGATATCTCAGTCTCAGGGTCTGTATCTGTTTCAGGTGCGATGTCTTGTGGCGCAATACTTTCAGGTGAATTAGGTATAGTGGGTCCACCTGTGCTGTCAAATGCATCCAAGAACTCAAGGCTCTCGAGCACTCTATTGAGGTTTGAGATTGCATCTGGGAATCGTTGGGTAGCAACCCATCTATAAATCTCCATTTCTTTGCTAGCACGTCCCAATTGTTCTGCAAAATCAAATACTGCAGGGTTTTCTTGGCGGAGGGCCGCTTTGGTGTATACATCATTTGTATGATTCAGAGGTCTATTGGGTGATGGGAGATAGGGTGACATTGCGTCCAGATAGTACAGTAGTTCTTCCAGATCAAATGTGAGATCCATATATTTTGGAAGGTAGTGTAATCAGGCATTGAATGGGATTTTGACATGTCCCTGTGGATGTGCTAAATGTCCAGCCATGAGTCTGGGAGTTCTGTATGCAATTAATCGAGTTGCTTGAGTTCAAATATAATTGATTAACCGAGATGGTTCTAATGGTGTGATGGATGGGTGATGGATGGGAAAGGTAATTAGTCGTCCTTTGAAGCTTTCATATGGTTTCAGAGAGTATCATCCTCGAGTAGAACAATATTTCTTTGTGTATTGAATGTTGTTTGAGAGTTTGGCAGTTGTGATAGCAAGACATGAGGTTTCACAGTTGTCTTCTGTGTTTATATGCTAGTAAGACGTCTGCAGCATTGTTCAAATTGCACTCAGGTTCCCAGGAGTTGTCGTTTGGGCTGTATCCCTTCCATTTAACCAAATATTGATATCCTGCTCCGCGTTTCCGATGTGTGAGAATCACTTCCACTTCAAACTCTTCTTGTCCATTTATGAGATCAGGGGGCAGGGTAGTGTAGTTTGGTCCGTGCATTTCAGTTTCTCTGTATGGCATAAGGAGTGATGTGTGAAAGACTGGGTGAATGTGCCATTGTTTCAGTAGTTTGAGCTTATACGTTACTGGTCCTAGGACTTGTTCGACTATAGGCAGCTCATATAACCATTCCTGGTAGTGGGGCTTCTTGATCTGGCTGGGCAATGTAATTGGTATTGCAGCAAGGATTCTGAGTCTACACATTACAAGATATTAATGTATATGTTACTGCAAATTGTTCCCCACATTCTTGCCTAACAACATGAAGGTTCAGGTTTGGACCTGTGGTTTGGGTTCACTCAAGGCTCCAAACCTGGACCCCCAACAAGGTTTGGTTCCCTCATATTGCTGAACCTGGACCTGCACATCAGGTGTGGTTTGGGTGCAAACTGGGTCCACAAGGTCCAGACCTCAAACTGCAGGCAGTATACATCAGCAATTTGTCATAGTTGGCTCCAGCGGCTTTTACTTCAGGAAATGCCGATTTCCACGCTCTGGCTCCAAGCTCAGTGGCTCAGTGTTGCTCTGGCTCCAAGCTCAGTGGCTCAGTGTTGCTTTGGCCTTACACCAGTGGTAATAACACTATATCCTATTGGAGCGACAGGAAGTGCAGTTTTGTGAGCTCAGTCAAAGAAGTAAGCTGCCAACCCAGATAGGTGCGATGTGTGACGGATGAGCTATTGTGCAATGGATGACACAGATATGCAATGGGCGATAAGTGGTGCGACGGGTGAGACAGATATGCTACGGAAATGGTGATGTGCGACGGATGAGATGGCTGTGCGACGGAAGTGACGCTTGTACAACTAAAAGAGGGTGCTGCTGGTTTCGATGCCTGGATGCAATAAAGTGGCAGACATGACACAAGAGACCGAGGTTATTGATTGCAGAGAAGGAAGGTGGTACAAAATGAATGTGGCGGTATGGTATGTTATTTTTCTGCTGCAAAATAAGATGATATTTATACTTTTAGCTACCTACTGATACAAGTGGACTCCAACTTCTCTTTCCGTGTCATGCTTGGTGGCCTACTATCCCAATTTGTCATCCTGAAAGGCACCGTCTGATGTAGTTTAGTGCACGAGCATTTTGCTAGTTGTTTTCCCTGTTGCAAACCCGTAGCAAGACCCTGACCATTGACAAGTACAATAGCCGACAATCAACCTCCGGTGTCTTACGCAATAAGCATTAGTGTAGGCTTTTTAGCTCTTTTTGTCCCAGTTTCCACTACTCCCGAATTGGACGTTCTGTGTTGGCTGCTGATCGACGCTACCATCGGTGAAGATTTTCCTCCGTTTAACCAAGTTTGTCCATAGCTTGTAGGCATGTGGCTAAAATGGTCTCGATCACGGTGTTTCGGGCGTGTGCTTATCTAGCGTGGAAGTGGCAGTGTCATGGCTATTCTTAATGCGGCGGACAGTGTTCAACGCTAGATCAATGCTAGTTGGCGTGGTCAGATAGTGCTGGTTTCGCATGTGGTATTGTGGGGGTTTGCCTTGCGACTCTGTGTTGAGCAGCAATCATATGTCCGTTAGACATAGTTTGTCTCAGTGGTCGTCACTGTTATGAACGATGAGCTCATATGTCCGTTAGACATAGAGTCATACGTCCGTGATGACAAGAGTATTGTATCACTGTCAGAGACAGTGACCAGACACCTCTCCAGGTGTTTTGAGTATTGTATCACTGTCAGAGACAGTGACCAGAGACCTCTCCAGGTCTTTACTCTCATAGAGAGGAGATACTCACATGCTGGTAAGCAAGAAAGAGCAACTGAACATATATTGTCTATCTACAGGTCTTATATACACTTTTAGTGTATGTACATATTTGTGTATAGAACTGTAATTAAATATACGTAAATAAAAGAAAATATAAAAAGAAAATACCCTCTAAGGGTCAAACCGGTGATAGCCGTGTTGAAGGCTATGCTTAGGGTATTTGGGGTGAAGGTCGTTCAACACCCCCCCATAATCTGTACAGTCATGTACTGATTAGTAACGATCTTCTCGCAAGTCTGCAAGAAGAGATGCGTATATTCTTTCAAAAATCTTCGAAAGAAATGTGTCCAGAGACACCTTCACGTCTCCACCTTTCTTTTAATTGCCAAGCCCAAAAAGCTTTAGGAGGAAATGTCCAAGGATCTCGTCCTTGGAGGGCTTGGTCCATCCACATGGCAACAGCCGGAGTCATTGTGATCAATGGCTGTGGTTTTCTAGAAGGTGTAGGTGGGGTTTGCTCAAATTGGCAGCGAGATGAGCGCTCGCATTCATGTCCAACATTGGAATGTCCTCCAATAGTTAGTATTGATTGTTGTTTTTTACTGCGTGGTTTCTTATTTTTTCCCATAATGATACAGCTGTTCAACAGTCTTTGGGTTTAACTGGAGTAATCTCAACAGTGATAGACTGTTCCCTGTAATGCAGTAAAATGAAGCAGTTTAAGGCCCTACTCCAGGGCCATCAGTAATCAATTTAATGATTCTGATAAACCTAACATCGGTATAAATTTTTGAAATAATATTCGACCAAGATTTTTAGTCAGAATATCTGCAGGATTTTCAGATCCTTTGATGAATCGTAATTCAATCTCTTTGTTATCTATGAGTTTTCGTATATGATGATATTTGATATCAATATGTTTGGAACGTTTTTCAGTAACGGGATTATTTGCAATAAATAGAGATCCCATATTGTCACCGTATATTGGTGCAATAGTTATGGGAAAATGGATTTCTGTAAGAATAGATCTAATCCATTTGTTCTCTCTTGCACAGTCAGATAAGGCCATATATTCTGCCTCTGTTGACGATAGTGCTACCGTTTTTTGTTTCCTAGACGTCCAAGATACTACTCCTCCTGATAAAAGAGTAAAGAATCCAGATGTGGAATGACGATCATTTTTATCTGAAGCCCAATCTGAGTCTGTATAACTCATTAAGCCAGATCTTAATGATCCATCGTATTTTATGCAGAGATCTATTGATTTGGCTAAATATCTAGCCATTCCTATTGCATTTTTTAGATGATCTGATGACGGATTTGCTGAAAATTGCGACATTTTTATAACAGCAAAACAAATGTCTGGTCTTGTTCCAATCATCAAATATAATAATGAACCAATAACCGATTGATATTGAGATCTAATCGTATGATCTAATATTTGATCATTTTTAATTGGTTCATATCCAGTAGGAAGAGGAGTATTTGTATGAGTAGCGTCACTCATTCCTAGTCTCTGGATTATTTTATGCAAATAGGGTTTTTGATCGATGGTTATGATATTTCCATTTTTCTTTATTTGAAATGATAAGAAATTTTTCGATTGACCATCGATGAGATCTCCTAAATCTTTAGATTCCCATCTATTCATAAACTCCTGCTTTTTACGCAATGTTATGATTTTGTTGGATCCCAAAAACATTGAGTCATCGACATATATAATTGCTATGACTATGTTGGTTCCTTGTTTAAATATAAATACACCAGCATCTGAATGTATTCGTATGAAGCCCATTTTTTCCATTGACTCGTCTAATGATTTCCACCAAGCTAATGAAGCTTGTTTTAATCCATAAAGTGCACGGTGTAATCGATATACCATGCTTTTCTTGTCTTTATTGATAAAACCTGGTGGTTGTTTCATATATATTTCTTCGTCCAGTTTTCCATATAGGAAAGCAGCAGTCACATCTAGAAATGATATATATAAATTTTCTAGTGCTGCAAGTGCAAGTATGAGACGGCATGTCTCATATCTTACTACTGGTGAGAATATTTCATCGTAGTCAATGCCATCTATTTGGGAAAAACCCTGGGCAACTAGACGAGCTTTTTTACGTCCATCGTCTTTTGGACATAAACCCATCTACAACCTATAGCCTTTCGACCTTCAGGGAGATGTTGTAGATTTATTATAACGCCTCTTTTAATGAGCATATCCATTCTTTTTGTTCAGCGTTAATCCAATCTTTTTGTTCGCTAACTGGTAAGCGAAATATTTCGTGATGATGTTCAGGTACAGCTGTATTAGCTGTTTCATTGATAGGAATTGCACACGATAATAATTTATTAATCGTGAAACGATCTAATCTCGTTCTTCTATCAATTTTTTCAATTTCGACTGGATCTAAATCTCCATAGACGTTATCTGGTCGATTTACTGATCGTCTGGTTCTAGTTGGTCTAGGAGATGATGGTCTTGAGGGAGCAAATAAATCTTCCTCAACTTCATTTTGATCGTCTGAATCATCGCTTTCAGAATTATCTGAATCATCACTTTTAGAATCGTCTTTTGAACTATCAGATCCTTTCCTTTGGGAGATATACTAGATTCGTCAGATGAGCTATTATCACTCTCTGATTTCGATGAATCTTCTTCTTCATCTGATGTATTATGTTCTTTAGACGTTCCATGAGGTATTTCTGGCATGAGATCCTCAAACTCTTCCTCTGGATTGAGGAATGTGGGATTTTGATTAGAGTTTCGACATTTTGGAAATTTTGTTTCGTCAAATACTGCTGTCGTTCCCATAAAAATGGTGTTGTTTTCAGGGTTCATAAATTTATACCCTTTCATTCCATTTTTATATCCAGAAAGATCATCATCTTAGATCTGGCTTCAAGCTTATTTTGTCTGCGTTCAGCAGGAATATATACATAAGCTTGGCATCCAAACACTCGCAATCCGATACATTCGGTTTTTTCTTTTCAATAAGAAAATATGGTGTCTGCCATTTATTGCGAGCTATGGGAGTCCTATTGTATAGGTATACTGCGTGTTCAAGCGCAAATTCCCACCATGATTGTGGTAAGCAGGCGTCGAATCTAAGGATTGTGACTTTTCCCAAATAGTTCGATTCATCCTTTCAGCTCTACCATTTTGTTGTGATGTATATGGTAACGATTTTTGGATTTCAATTCCAAGATCTTTGAGGTATTTTTCACTTTTAGTGAATTCGCTTCCTCCATCAAATCGCCATTTCTTAGGCAATTTTTGATATTTATTCCTTATTAAGGCAACAAATTGTTTCAGTGAAGATTCCGTATCGGATTTCTTCTTTAATAAACCAATCCATAAATGTCCAGAAAAATCATCGATAAATGTCACAAAATATTTGTATTTGTGATATGATATCATCGAGATTTCTTTAAGATCTGAATGTATTAAGTCAAAAGGAGACGAAGCTCTACTTTGTGACTCTGGAAATGATTTACTGCGCATTTTTCCTTTAGCGCATCCTGAACAAGTTTGTTTCCGTTTAGGAACAGGATATTAGGGAATCCTTCTAAATGAATTTTTCCTTTACGGATAACTTCATCTTGAGGATGTCCCAATCGTTTATGCCATATATGAAAATCTGGTTTTCGTGTTACAACATTTATTGATTCATTATGAATTTCAGAGTCTAACCAATATATGGTTTGACCTTGTTCGTGTGGTGAGAATCTTATAATGGAAGATTCTTTGATTAGATCGATGTGATCTTTATTTCCTGAAAGGGAATATCCTTGATTTAGGAATGTTCCCATGGAGAGTAATCTCGTATCCATATCAGGTATATAAAAGACTGGCCTGATCAATTTAATATCTGTCTTTCCATTGACGATAATTTTGATCATAACGGCACCTACGCCTAGTATCTGTAAAGTTTTACCTTTAGCAGCGGTTTGTACAAACCTTTTATCAATTAGCGATCGATAATATAGAAAGTCATTTTGATTGTGAGTAAAGTGTAATGATGCTCCGGAATCTAGGATTCCATGACGACTATTTTCTTGACCTTTCACACAGATATATGGCAATTAGAAAAAGAA